>CM028362.1:27548629-28148629 GCA_016624345.1 Platycodon grandiflorus
TCTTACTTTTTCCCCTACTTTAATTATGGACCACATACACATGAGCATTAAAAAAATTTACGCATTATATATACTAATATTAATAATTAAATTAATTATTTTTAATCTGTATATCAAATCAAATAAAATAATAATTAAGGAACAAGTAATAATAAAAGAATTCCCCACTATGTACCAGTAGAAGATATTGTGGAAGACTAATTTTTTAAAGGAAGAAAGATGCTTCCGATGAACGACCTTTGTAATTGTATTGATGAAGTTGTCTCCTACGTGAATGTTACTGAAACGCAAATTGAGATTTGGGAGGAACAAGTCAGCCTATTAGCACTGTATAGTATTTTGTCGTAGTATAAGAGCATAAGAGGGTCATTTACTAAGCACACTTCTTACATATATTATTAAAATATTATTACAAATTTAGAACTAAATGCCCTTTATATTACTCCCTTCATTTTTAAATTATTGTCTTTTTTTTTCTTTTTGTTCATTCTAAAAAAATGATCTTATTTGTAACTTTCCTTTTAGAAAATTATTTTTATCATTTTATCCTTATAATTTTTACTCCTTAATTTATGAAACCTACAATGGGATCCACCCATAGGCTATTACGCATATTTCAAATTTCAAAATTATTGGAGAGAAATCTAGTACTTATGATTTCAAATTTCAAAAAGTAATTTTTTCTTAGAGGCAAAAATGAAAAATCATACAAATACCAATATTAATAATCGATTTAAATGTATTTTTTTAATCGGTGTGTCAGGTCAACCTAGATAATAATTTAGGGACGGAGGAGGGAGTACTAAGTACACTTTTTTTTAAGTAATGCTATGGGTACCTAAAGAGTACCATATTTTTTGCACAAAATGATGTGTCAGCTGATGTGATGCATTAATTATTATTTTTAATTTTGTTTTTTGTACCACATCAACTGCCACATCAGCTGACACATCATTTTTACAAAAAATTTAGTACTCTTTAGGTACCTATAGCATTACTCCTTTATATATATCATCCCAATAGTTCTAACGTTTTTTTTTTTTTTTTCGTATCATCCCAACAGTTCCAAGTATTCATTCCTCCATCGTCTTCTTAGGGTTGCGAAATTTGGCAAACTCGTTGGAGTTCGCCATGGCTACCGGCGTGTGGGAAGCTCGATGGTTACTCTCCCTCGTTGGGTTATCATCACGTAGGTAGTGACAAATTTGGTATTTTTTTGGGTTTCTCTAAGTCACGTGAACTCGTTGGAGCTTGCCATGGACGAAGAGAGGCAGAGGCAATGGCCTTCGTGACTTGACCTTGGGGTTTTGCAGCCATGGAACGAACAAACTTGCTTGGGATTTGTTTGGGAAATGATAAATTAGAACCAATCGAAAGTTTCATGGTCCGACGAAATCGTCGGAGTTCGCCATGGACACGGGGCTGTAACCGGATTGGGTTTCCTTCATGTCGGGCCGTCATTTGAGGGCTGCCAACAAAGGTTTCGCAGCCTTGGATGGCGTCTGGCGTTGGTTGGACAGAGAGGACTCTTGGCGATTTGGGGAAGTAGGCCTTAGGGTTTTTTCCAAACCCTTGGACCTAATTGCTTTTGGTAGCATAATTCAGGAACTCGACTGAAATTTCGTTGGGGAAGAACTAAGAAGGCCTTCGGGCCTTTTTCCGCAAACTCCAGGATTGAATTGCATCATTGGCATAGTTCAGGGGCATAATTGGGAGGGGGTGTACTTAGTGTAAGAATGTTTAATAGATTGAATGCCCAAGCTAAATTTATTATTGCTGATTATAGAGATATATATACAACATTGTGGAGGTCAGTCCAATGTATATGAGAATACATAGAGGTAAGTCTTGAACAATGTGAGGCTGTTGAGAAATCGAGGTAAGTCTTGACCAATGTGAGGCTGTTGAGAAACTGAGGTAAGTCTTTGACCAATGTGAGGCCGTTGAGAAATCGATGATGTGAGTCTAAATTTGCTGTTGTAAGTTTAATCATTCACTTAGTAGGATAGGTTAATTTTGGGGAAAATATTAGTAAGTGTAGAATAGAAAATTAAGGAAGAGTGTACTTAATTTTTTGAAAAGTTAAAAAATATTGGGGGTTGTTGTACTTAATAAATTTGGTGATGTAAATAGCGTATGAAATACAAATCCTTCCTTCTGTTAACAAATTGTTATGTTTAGCTTCATTACTTGTTGGGTTGGTTCCAGCCCATGTGCATACATGGTGGCCCAATCCAACTTATTATTATTTTTTTAATTAGACAGCAAACAAAAAAAATAAGAATAAAAATAAAAATCTGCATTACGTGGAGCGCACACTCTTTGGGATAAGAAATCTGCTGGGTTTCCACAAGAAAACTCAGCAACTGAAGGAAAAGTATATTAGGGAGAGACATTAAGCTGCATTTAGAGAGAAAACTGTGTGCGTTGAAGCTGAATTAGTATTCAGTCAGCAGCTCTATTTTGGGCCACAGAAAGCCTCATTTGCTGCTGTAACATCTTTTTGAGACAAAAGTGTTGGAATCCACCTTCTTGGGTGAGTTTATTTACCATTGTTGTTGTGATCCAAGTGATTACGATCTTGATATTTTGTAATCCTCTTCCTCTTCGAGTGTCTAAAGAAGAACCCAATCGTACCACGGTCTCTTTGCTGATTCTTGCTGCGTTGATAAATTGATTGTCCATATTACGCCTAGTCATCTTGTTGGCCTGGGTGGGTTCCATTCTAATTGCACTATTTGGGAAATTTTATCTCGCTGTTTTTTGTGCATATTCCCAATATTTCTGACTACATACAACATTCAAGTCCTTTAAGATGTAATCCGTAATATATTCACTCATTTTACAACGATCCTGATGCCTCTCAGGCTCTCAGTATCTTAATTAAAGAGTTATTTTAGAAAATTATTTAAAGCAAGAAAAGTAGGGAAAAAAAAAAAACTAGTTTAGATCTTAGCTGATGTAGATATTAGAGATAGGGACTCTATTTGCTCGCTGAATCGCTTTCTCTGGTTGTATGTTCTTCTTGTTGGAAGGAAAGTTTTCCTTGTAATACTTTCCAGTATACTATTAAAGGAAGGAATTAATGTTGTCACGCCACATGGTAATTAGGGCCGGGGGGGCTCTATAGTATGCTAAAGACTTCATACAACTACATGCGTTAAACATAATCAGATGAAATCCTTACTTGCCAAATAACCAGCTAGAAACTGAAAACAAGAAATTGGGAATTTGTCAGCACAGTGGACAAAAAGCTTGGGCTTGGTTGTGGGCATTTTATTCTTTGTTTTGTTTTGCTATGTTTATTACTATTATATGTCATTTTTGCTGACGCAGGTGGCCTAATATTTAAAGGGTACGTAGTGCAGCATATTGATAAGGTTGCACTTGCCTGTTTCAGTTATCAGGATCTATCATCTAATTAAATTATCCATAGAAAGCAGACAAAATTGTTAGATTGATATCAGAAGGCATCGCGTCCCTCAATCAGTTTTTCTGTAGAAAGCTACTACAACTCCATCGTAGACCCCTTTTCTATTTTCCATACATCTTGTGGTTGAGTCTGTCAAAACCATTACATGGAGATCTCATACTACTTTCTCCTCTTTCTCATCTTATACTTGGTTACGAAGTATTTTCTTCGAAAATTTCATAAACTCCCTCCGTGCCCTTATATTTCCTTACCCATATTAGGCCACCTATATCTCTTGAAGAAGCCCCTCCATAGGACCTTGGCCAAAGTCTCCAACCAGTACGGTCCCATACTCTTGCTTCAATTTGGTTCACGCCCTGTCCTCATCGTCTCATCCCCTTCTGCTGCAGAGGAATGCTTCACCAAACACGATATTAACTTTGCAAACCGCCCCAAATTGCTTGCAGGTAAACACCTTGGTATCAATTACACCACCGTCACGTGGGCACCATATGGCAATCACTGGCGTAACTTGAGAAAGATTGCTTCCCTCGATATATTTTCAACTTCTCGCATTCAAATGTTTGAAAGCATACGCACAGAGGAGATTCACTCACTGATTAGACATCTTTGTCGAGGTTCTCTAGACGGTAAATTCCAAGTTGTGGAAATGAAGACAACCTTTTTTGAGCTCACACTTAATATCATCATGAGGATGATTGCTGGAAAGAGATATTGTGGTGACAACGTGGTGGATGTTGAGGAAACTAAAAAGTTTAAAGAGATAGTGACAGAGACTTTTAGATTAGCTGGGGCAACAAATATTGGAGATTTTGTTCCTGTTTTGAATTGGTTTGGACCTAGTTCGATTGAAAAGAGGATGAAAACCATAAGGGAAGCAAGGGATCAATCTTTACAAAAATATATTGAAGAGCAGAGAAAAATGAGGAGCAACTCTTGTTTTGAAGAGACGAGTAAAACAATGGTTGATGTTCTTTTGTCACGTCAAGAATCTGAACCTGAATATTATACAGATGAGATGATCCGAGGTATGATGCAGGTAATTAAGCATTTCTCTCTCTCTCTCTCTCTCTCTCTCTCTCAATCTTTCTCTCTCACTCGGTTCCTCCTTGGATCATTTAAGCTAAATGGTTATGAGGGACTCTGCTAATAAAGTCTACTTACTCCCTAACCTCTTAGATTTAATTATGCAAATATTTGTGGCTATATGCTTGTATTGGATGGTTTAGGATGCTTAACATGGTAAAAGTGTTGTCACAACCCTCAGTATTTTTATCCAAATTATTGTTTCTTCCTAATAATGTGAATTGGTTGGTTTTCTTCAAACAGGTCATGATAGCAGCAGGAACTGATACTTCATCCGGAACAATGGAGTGGGCACTATCACTTTTACTAAATAATTCAGAAGCTCTTAAATGTGCTCGTGACGAAATTGACAGTCAAATTGGGCACTCTAGACTAATGGAAGATTCGGATCTTTCTGATCTTCCCTATCTTCATGGAGTCATAAGTGAAACGCTCCGTATGTGCCCTGCTGCAGCATTGATTCCACCCCACGAGTCTTCAGATGAGTGCACGATAGGAGGTTTTCATGTCCCTCGTGGCACAATGCTATTGGTGAACTTGTGGGCTATTCAAAATGATCCCAAGTTGTGGGACGAGCCCACCATGTTCAAGCCTGACAGGTTTTTGAATCTCGAGGGGCAAAGAGACGGGTTCAAGTTTATGCCATTTGGGTCCGGGAGAAGGGGGTGTCCTGGTGAGGGTTTAGCAATGCGAGTGGTTGCCTTGGCATTAGGATCACTCATTCAGTGTTTGGAATGGGAAAGGGTGAGTGAGGAAATGGTAGACATGAGTGAGGGGCCAGGGCTCAGCATGCCAAAGGCCCAGCCTTTGCTTGCAAAGTGTCGGGTGCGTCCAGCCATGGTGAACCTTCTTTCTCACATGTGAGTTTCATGATGTAATTTGGTTAGCGTGATCAAGAACATTTTAAAAGGAGAAAACTCTTGCTGCTGGTGACTAGCGATTTTGACAACTACAGTGTTGTACATGCTGATTGAAAGGAGCTGTAGAGGTTTTCGGAATAAACAGAAGACTTCAATGGGGATTTTGACGGAAATTCAGACCCAAGTAGCAAGTGTTTTGTTTGACGTTTCAATCTGGTTATATTTGCTTGTTTGTTTTTTGAGCCCTTTGGCAATACCCCATACACTGGGGGTGATCACTTTGATTGTAATCTGTCTTCATTTGAATATGCCTTCTACCCAATAGAAGTTCCATGATTTTAGAAGGGAGTACTGCGTTTGCGCCTTGAATCCTGTTCAAGGTGATCAAGGTCCCGCATAACTAGTTATTTATGTATATATAGAAAACAGGATTGGTAAAGATTCAGGTATTTTCAGTTTAATGGTTGTGATTGCTAAAGTTCACTGACCTTGAAATGCATGGAGTTTGTATGAGTGTCCAGAAATTGAGGAGGTATGACTATCTAGGAACAACTGAAATCGATCCTTCATGGACTTGAGGAAGTCCAGTTGTTGCTCTGTGGCTGCTATTGAAAGAGATGTGGTCGAAGCATCACAGAGCACATCTTGAGCATCTTCATGAAGGACAGGATCTGGAACTAAAACATGAGGCGGAGATGGAGAGGAGCCAACATTAGTTTCTTCAGCTGTGGGTAGACTAAGGGCAAATCAACCACCCTATCTCCCTTCAACAAATGTTTCGAAATTTTCAAAAATGTTGGACGGCTTGTCATTCTTTCAGAGCAAGCAATTCCTTGAGTTTCCAGAAAACTATAGATCAAGCTTCGAAACCTATCAGAAGTGGTCTCGGCATAGAAGGTGACAACATCGAAAACCTATTGCCCAAAGTTAAATGGCAGTCTACTACCAACCTGAAAAATTATCTTGGTCTATGTTTGGGTTGTAAGAATTTGAAGAAAGAAATAATTCTGAAATGATTTGATAAAATTGATCTCTCAATTTACAAGGAGAAGGAACAGTATATAACTGCCAAGATTCTAAACTGAACAACAAAGTTACACACAACACCCTTTAACTAGATAGAATGTACACACGACACCCTTATAACTGATGTTTCTTTTGTCTGTTTGTATCTCGGATTGTTGCTACATCCAGTATAACATCCATGTTTCTGTTTTCGTTAACTATCGTACTTGCAGCTTCATCTGCAGCTTCATTTGTAACATCAGTACTAGCTATACTAACATGGGTGACTACGGACGTGTTGTTTGAAGGAGCCCAATTTGCAGTACAAATCTTGTGCAACATGTAGAAAGAAGTCAATTGTGAAGATTGTAATTTTTCAGGGTAAAGAGGCCACCTTCCAACAATTAATGAGGAAGTCTATGTAGAGCAACCTAAAGGTTTTGAAGATTCCTTTAAACCAGATCATGTCTATAGACTTAAAAAGGCTCTATATGGTTTAAAACAAACTCCTAGAGCTTGGTATGGTAGGTTGACTGATTATCTGCTTAAAAATAGTTTTAAAAGAGGAGAGGTTGATAACACATTGTTTATTCAAAAATCCAATAAAGAAATCCTTATTGCTCAAATATATGTAGATGATATTTTGTTTGGTTCCACGTATGATTTTATGCTAAAACATTTTGTTAATGGAATGACATCTACCTTTGAAATGAGTATGGTTGGAGAATTGACTTTCTTTTTAGGTATGCAAATTAAACAATCAAAAGATGGTATTTTTCTCTCCCAAGTCAAGTATACTAAAAATCTTGTTAAAAAGTTTAACTGAAGGATGCCACTTTAAAAAACACTCCTATGGGCACTAAAGATAAATTGAACAGGAAATTGCTGGCCGGTCCACTTTCTGAAACTTTTTAACCCCTCCAGTCCACCCTTATTTTTTGTAACCGAAAAAAAGCACTTTGAGAATTTTCTTCCTAAAATGCCCTCAACAACATCGTTGCTTCAGATTTGAGGTTCGAATTCACCAATCGCAGTATGCCTTGGTTGTTCATCGCTATGCTTTGGTTACTTATCGCGATGCCTTGGTTACTCATCGCGATGCCTTGGTTACTCATCGCGATGCCTTGGTTGCTCATCGCAATGCCTTTGTTACTCATCGCAATGCCTTGGTTGCTCATCACGATGATTAACCTACGCGATGCCTTGGATTACTTATCGTGATGCCTTGGGTTACTGATGCGCGCGTGTTTTTCTTTCATTAATGGCATAATCGTCTTTTTGCCCCAAAAATGCATTTTTCCAGTTTTAAAAAAAGATGAGTGGACTGGAGCGATTACAAATGTTTAAAAAGGGACCGGCCTATAATTCAAACCTAAATTGAATAGAGATGATAATGGAATAAGTGTTGATAACACTCTATATAGGAGCACTGTCGCGACCCATCCCGAGATCCGATGTGAATCCCGTTCGAGCCGGGAGACAATGCGGAAAACATGGAAATAGCATCTCAAAAATTCCATTTAAAGGAATGCAAAGTCATGAGAAAACCCTGTAATGCACGTGCAAGTTTTCTTTAAACAACAAAAACCTTTTTAAACAACACTAAACCTCGACGGCATAACAAGCCGGAGAAACAACACGTTAGCTAGCAACAACAAACTCGAGCTATCATGCTCGGTACATATTTATAAACATATCAGAGTAAGCGGAATAAAAGTGAACAATTATACATACAACCGCACGGCAACCATGCCGGCACAACAAAAGAATATAACATGTAACAGTCAAGACTACTACCCAACAAATACATTGTTTAGATAACAAGTACACCCTCGGCCTCACCAAAATAAAACACTTAGGCACAAGGTGCACTACCAAAAGAAGTCGCCCAACGGACCCGAACTCGATCACTAAGGATTCTCGCCGCGCTTGATCTAAGGAAAACAAATGAAAACAAACGGGGTGAGTTGAAAACTCAATAAGCTACTAATGCAACAATATGGCATGCTAGATGCAAGACATTAAAGATAACAAGCATTCATGTCATCACAATATCATTTCAATACTAAACGGAAATAACATGTATTGCACATAGCCAAACAACCCCATACTACACGAGAGGCTCGACGATCGCCAACCGTCCCATACCGGTTGGAAACCATGACCAACATTCGTTCATATAGGAAGCACATAAGAACCATAAGTAAACACTTTAAAAGGGATACGGCGTCGAGGTACACCTCCGACCAAACCAATACTTCCAACCAATAATATACCAAGTGTAGAGCCGTTGTTGACGTGCTCGAACAAGAAAACCAATAACCAAAACAAACACATGTGAACCATCTTCTGTATTCACGTCGACGGGTGATCTCGGTCCCTACAACCCAAGAATCTACCACGGATATAGCTTACCATGGTTGCGTTTATTCCGTACAAAAATGGCGCTATACCCCTACCGCGGCCAACGGTAGGGCGAGGCCCGATGTATTGGCCTTCAACTATTACGTAGCCCCAGCTCACGCAATAATCGAGCGTCAATACACCGCCAACAAATATGCCATGGACTTAACTAAATGCACAAGTAGATGTTTACTCGACATTTAAACATAAAAGGTCATACTCCAAAGTAGGGAGTATACCACAACAACAACAATTGACAATAATATGAATGTCACAAGTGAGTCATAATAATCTCACACCACAAATAACCAACTTGCAATAATTGCGACAATTTACGTAATATTAACACACAATCGGTGTAACCAAATTTTCTAACGAATCACTCGAATCATTCAAGTATTCCCAAATCACGCACGTGGTCTCATTGATTATGAAATCCTAACGAACTCCGTTAGAGTCATTTTCGGTTTCTAATGAGTTCGAGTTTACGCGAATTAATTATACCGTAAACTTAACAATTATTACCCATATTTCACAATTCTAACATGTAAACATGAGTCTTCAAAACACCACCAACAAGTCAACCATAAATTTAAAAAGTCAACATAGACAAACATACTCAAAATTGATGATTTCTAACATATATCATCATCTAACAAGTCTAACATGTAAAACAACTCATATTAGGGGAAGAACAAGGGATATTAGCTTACCTCCACAAGAAAATCTACCCAAAGAATTCTCAATCCAAGCTTAGCAATGGATTCCCCAAGTCTTAAGCAGTCCAAAGATGGTGTTGCATGCAAGATTCTATGGTAGGATGAAGAAGGAGATGAATACACACACTAATCTCACTATGCATCTCCCACACAAACTCTCTAAGCTTAAGGAAGAAATGAAGTGTTTTGGAGTCTCTTTCATGGTGAAGAGTGACTTAAATATGGTCAAAAGGTCAAGCCTAATGTACAACACTTACAGCCAAAAGTCCAAGGTCTAAAGTCAAGAAAATTACAATTCAGTAATTCTGTCCGTACCACTTCGCACGGCCGGACCACAATTTGGCACACGGCCGTGCCAAAGTTACTGCCCAACTCTGGATTCTCGGATTAGCCTCGCACGGTCGTGCCCTAAGAGGCGCACGGTCGTGCCAAACCCAAAAACTCAAACCCAACATTCTGTTACTCTCGCACGGCCGTGCCATATAAGGCGCACGGTCGTGCGAAGCCCTCCAGTGTACTAAAGTGTTAAAACTCCAATTCTAAGGCATACAACAAAATCCCAAACACATAAAATGAGCTTTAAATGCATATCAACTCAAATGCATTTAACCATGAAACTCCTAACACATTTTCATATACTAAAAAGGTGTCCAACAAACTCAATTGTAAGTGTAAAAGAATGAGATTTGCACATGAAATGATAGCGTCAAAATGAAAGACATAACATAGGAAGAATGCAAATGGTGCGGGCGTTACACCCTCACCCTTAGAATAAATTCGTCCACGAATTTACTTACCAAACTCCACAAACAAAGAAGGGTACTTGTCACGCATTTCCTGTTCTAATTCCCAAGTGGCCTCCTCGATGTTATGACTCCTCCACAAGACTTTCACAAGGGAAATAGACTTCGACCTCAACACTTGTTCTTTGGTGTCGAGTATCCTCACGGGTTGCTCAATATAGGATAGATCGGGTGTCAAATCTACCGGCTCATGCTCCAAAATGTGCGATGCATCCGATAAGTACTTCCTCAACATGGATACGTGGAACACCGCATGAACACCCGACATCGACGGTGGTAGGGCAAGTCTATAGGCCAACTTCCCAACCCTTTCTAAAATCTCAAATGGACCAATGAACCTTGGTGTCAATTTTCCCTTCTTACCAAACCTCTTGACTCCAATCCGTGGCGAAACCTTCACAAACACATGATCACCCACCTCGAATTCAAGGTCTCTCCGTCGATGATCCGCATAGCTCTTTTGCCGACTCTGAGCCGTCTTCAATCTTTCCCGAATGAGCTTCACACTCTCAACCGACTCGTGCACCATGTCAGGACCCCAAATCTTTGCTTCGCCGACTTCATCCCAACAAATTGGAGAGCGACACTTTCTCCCATACAATGCTTCATAAGGAGCCATCTCAATGGTCGACTGGTAGCTGTTGTTGTACGCGAACTCTATCAATGGTATGTGTGAATCCCAAACTCCCTTGAAATCAATCGAACAAGCTCGCAACATGTCCTCAAGTATTTGTATAGTCCTCTCCGATTGTCCGTCCGTTTGTGGGTGGAAAGCCGTGCTAAGTGTTAACTTCGTACCCAAAGCATCCTGTAGTGACTGCCAAAACCGCGATGTGAACCGAGGATCTCGATCCGACACTATACTAACCGGTACCCCATGTAACCTCACGATCTCCTGTATGTACAAGGTAGCAAGTCTATCCATCGAGTAAGTCATCGCAATCGGAAGGAAATGTGCCGATTTGGTCAACCTGTCAATAATCACCCAAACTGCATCATGACCCTTACGAGTCTTTGGCAACCCTGTCACAAAATCCATCGCTATATTCTCCCATTTCCACTCCGGAATCTCCAATGGTTGTAACAAGCCTGCCGATCGTTGATGTTTCGCTTTTACACGTTGACACGTCAAGCATCTCGACACAAACTCCGCCACCTCTCTCTTCATACCACTCCACCAAAAATTTCTCTTCAAGTCTCGATACATCTTAGTACTCCCCGGATGAATCGTGTATCTAGACTTGTGAGCCTCCTCTAACACTTGTCTCTTCACCTCATCTATCGCCGGTACACAAATTCTGTTCCGAAACACAAGGATCCCATCATTGTTCTTCGCAAAATCTTTCGTCTTTTCTTCATTCAACCCATCAATCAACGCCTTCAACTCCGGGTCGTCCTCTTGTGTCACTTTAATCCTTTGAATCAATGCCGGCGTAGCCCGAAGGTTCGCAAAAATCACTCCCCGTCTCGATCTACTCGGACTCCAATCCCTAATATCCTCAAGCATCTTCCATTCACGGGTCATTAAGCAAGACATGTACGCCCTTCGGCTAAGCGCATCCGCTACCACGTTTGCTTTCCCCGGATGGTACAAGATAGTGCAATCATGGTCCTTAAGCTTTTCAATCCATTTCCGTTGTCGGTTGTTCAACTCCTTTTGGGAAAATATGTACTTGAGGCTTTTGTGGTCGGTGAACACTTCAAACTTGGCCCCGTAGAGGTAGTGTTTCCACTTGTGTAGAGCAAAGATGATCGCAGCCAACTCAATGTCGTGGGTAGGATAATTCTGTTCAAACGAGGTCAACTTTCGAGAAGCATATGCAATTACTCTCCCGTTTTGCATCAAAACACAACCCAATCCCTCTTTCGACGCATCACCGTATATCACCAACCCATCCCGTCCATTCGGTAGTGCCAAGATCGGAGCCGTGGTCAACCTCTTCTTCGTTCTTGGAAACTCGCCTCGCATTGGTCACTCCATACAAAAGGTTTGTTCTTTTGGGTCAAGTTAGTCATCGGAGTCGCAATCTTTGAAAACCCTTCAATAAACCTCCGATAATAACCCGCCAAACCCAAGAAGCTTCGAATCTCCGTTATCGACTCGGGTCTCTTCCATTTCACCACTGCCTCGATCTTAAGCGGATCCACCGAAATACCATCTCCCGAAACTACATGGCCTAGAAACGAGACCTCCTCTAGCCAAAATGCACACTTGCTGAATTTTGCATACAACTTCTTTTCTCTCAACACCGACAACACAATCCTCAAATGCTTCTCATGTTCCTCCCGGATTTGGAGTACACAAGAATATCATCAATAAACACCACCACGAAAGTCTAGATAAGGCGTATCCTATTCATCAAATCCATGAACACCGCCGGTGCATTTGTCAACCCAAATGGCATCACAACAAACTCGAAATGCCCGTATCGAGTTCGAAATGCCGTCTTCGGTATATCCTCCGCCCTAACTTTCGCTTGATGATAACCACTTCAAGATCAAATTTCGAATACACAACCGAGCCCCGTAGTGGTCAAACAAATCATCAATGTGTGGCAAGGGATATTTGTTCTTAATAGTCACCTGATTCAGCTCCCGGTAGTCAATACACAATCTCAAGGACCCATCTTTCTTTCTCACAAACAAAACCGGTGCACCCCACGACGATACACTCGGCCTAATGAAACCCCGATTCAATAACTCTTCCAACTGTACCTTTAACTCCTTCAACTCTGCCGGTGCCATCCGATACGGTGCCTTTGACTTAGGAGCGGTACCTGGCAACAATTCCACACAAAATTCCAACTCTCTATCCGGAGGCAAGTCATACTCCGAAGAAAACACATCCGGAAATTCCCGCACAATTGGGACATCCTCCAACATGACAACCTTCTTAGAATTATCAACCACACATGCTAAATACCCGGTGCACCCATGTGACAACAATTCCGGCTTTCAAAGCCGATATCATACGACACCACCCATGCATTTATCACCCTCAAACATAAATGGAAGCATATGAGGCAATTCAAAGGTGACAGTTTTCTTACGACAATCAACTATGGCATGATGAGTGTGCAACCAATCCATGCCCAAAATAACATCAAAATCACGGATTGGCAACACTACCAAATCCGCAAGCAAAACATGATCATCAATAATAACTTCGCATGCACGATGAACATCGAAGCAACTAGGCACTCTCCCATCGGAGTAGACACCTCTAACACATAAGACACAATTCGGGCATAGTATGCAAGTGGCATGCAAAGTGAGATGCAACATAGGAATGTGATGACCCCGGATCTATAAGGACTCGGGCTCGCTCTCTCGAGACAAATAAAGTACCTCCTATCACGTTGGGAGCGTCGGGAACACCCTCCGATCTAAAGCGAACACTCGACCACGAACCCTGGCCGACCGTCGTTGTTCTTCTTCACCCCCGTGTTCGGTTGTGCACCACCCTGAGGCAAACCCCTATTCCTCGAACAGTCCTTTTGGAAATGTCTGTCATCACCACACAATAGGCACCTCCCCTGTTTCATCCAACACCTCTCTTTCGAATGCCCAGCCTTCTTGCGAAATTGCAAGTAAACCTCGACTCACGCTGTCCCCGGCCTCCCGCTTCTTTGTCCCGTTTGGCTGCCGGTCTAACCACATTCTTTCCTTTGCTAGGAACCCCACCGTGTTCGCCTCTTCCGCTTTGCCGCGAAGACCGCGACTACCATCCCTATTGCCCGGCTTACCCGGTGCTCCTCGATGTCATGTTCAATCTTGTAAGCTTTATCCACCGCACTTTGATAACTCGGTAGATCAAGTGGTAACAGTTGCTTCCTATACTCCGTCCTCAATCCCTTAACAAACCGATAGACCTTCTTTTCTTCCGTCGGAATCAAATATGAACAATATTGGGCCAACGCTGTGAACCTCGCAGAATACTGTCCCACTGTCAACGTTCCCTGATCAAGGCTCAAAAACTCTACTTCTTTCTTTGCCTGTACCACGTCAGGGACAAAATGGTTCCTGAACTGTCGAAGAAATAATTCCCAAGTTCGCTCCACGCCTTCCTGTACCCAACTCGCCTCAAGTACTCGCCACCAATGTTCAGCAGCATCCTCTAATTTAAAAGCTGCAAATTTAACCTTGTCACCGTCCGTACGGCCAATTGCCGCAAAGATCTTCTCAATTGACTCTATCCACCTTTCCGCCTTCATCGGATCCGGCTCCCGTCATAGCTCCTTGGCTTCATTTTCAAAACCTCCCTAGTCTCCGGTCATAATCCCCGTTGCCCCACTGGTTGGGCCACCCCGTGACCTCCGCTGTCCCAAACCTCGCCATTGCTCGCCGTAGCTCTATATTCGCCTGTTCATCTCCATCATTGATCGCATGAATCCTCGCATCATATTCACTATCCCCCATTCTCGATTAACGGCATCTCAGCCGTACCCTGTCCCGTAGGTTGAACTCTAGGCCGTGTGGGCTGGAGTATTACCTGCTCACCGCAGATTCCCGGCTCCACTCGAGCCACCATCCTCGTATAACGCCGTGTCTAGTCTCAACCATGATGAATCACCGCAATAAACACTCGACGTTAACGACTTAAACACACAACCAACCCTCCTAAGCCAAAGATCCTCTCTCGGCTAGCTAACTTATGCTCGATACCAACCTGCCGCGACCCATCCCGAGATCCGATGTGAATCCCGTTCGAGCCGCGAGACAATGCGGAAAACATGGAAATAGCATCTCAAAAATTCCATTTAAAGGAATGCAAAGTCATGAGAAAACCCTGTAATGCACGTGCAAGTTTTCTTTAAACAACAAAAACCTTTTTAAACAACACTAAACCTCGACGGCATAACAAGCCGGAGAAACAACACGTTAGCTAGCAACAACAAACTCGAGCTATCATGCTCGGTACATATTTATAAACATATCAGAGTAAGCGGAATAAAAGTGAACAATTATACATACAACCGCACGGCAACCATGCCGACAACAAAAGAATATAACATGTAACAATCAAGACTACTACTCAACAAATACATTGTTTAGATAACAAGTACACCCTCGGCCTCACCAAAATAAAACACTTAGGCACAAGGTGCACTACCAAAAGAAGTCGCCCAACGGACCCGAACTCGATCACTAAGGATTCCTCGCCGGCGCTTGATCTAAGGAAAACAAATGAAAACAAACGGGGTGAGTTGAAAACTCAATAAGCTACTAATGCAACAATATGGCATGCTAGATGCAAGACATTAAAGATAACAAGCATTCATGTCATCACAATATCATTTCAATACTAAACGGAAATAACATGTATTGCACATAGCCAAACAACCCCATACTACACGAGAGGCTCGACGATCGCCAACCGTCCCATACCGGTTGGAAACCATGACCAACATTCGTTCATATAGGAAGCACATAAGAACCATAAGTAAACACTTTAAAAGGGATACGGCGTCGAGGTACACCTCCGACCAAACCAATACTTCCAACCAATAATATACCAAGTGTAGAGCCGTTGTTGACGTGCTCGAACAAGAAAACCAATAACCAAAACAAACACATGTGAACCATCTTCTGTATTCACGTCGACGGGTGATCTCGGTCCCTACAACCCAAGAATCTACCACGGATATAGCTTACCATGGTTGCGTTTATTTCGTACAACAAATGGCGCTATACCCCTACCGCGGCCAACGGTAGGGCGAGGCCCGATGTATTGGCCTTCAACTATTACGTAGCCCCAGCTCACGCAATAATCGAGCGTCAATACACCGCCAACAAATATGCCATGGACTTAACTAAATGCACAAGTAGATGTTTACTCGACATTTAAACATAAAAGGTCATACTCCAAAGTAGGGAGTATACCACAACAACAACAATTGACAATAATATGAATGTCACAAGTGAGTCATAATAATCTCACACCACAAATAACCAACTTGCAATAATTGCGACAATTTACGTAATATTAACACACAATCGGTGTAACCAAATTTTCTAACGAATCACTCGAATCATTCAAGTATTCCCAAATCACGCACGTGGTCTCATTGATTATGAAATCCTAACGAACTCCGTTAGAGTCATTTTCGGTTTCTAATGAGTTCGAGTTTACGCGAATTAATTATACCGTAAACTTAACAATTATTACCCATATTTCACAATTCTAACATGTAAACATGAGTCTTCAAAACACCACCAACAAGTCAACCACAAATTTGAAAAGTCAACATAGACAAACATACTCAAAATTGATGATTTCTAACATATATCATCATCTAACAAGTCTAACATGTAAAACAACTCATATTAGGGGAAGAACAAGGGATAGTAGCTTACCTCCACAAGAAAATCTACCCAAAGAATTCTCAATCCAAGCTTAGCAATGGATTCCCCAAGTCTTAAGCAGTCCAAAGATGGTGTTGCATGCAAGATTCTATGGTAGGATGAAGAAGGAGATGAATACACACACTAATCTCACTATGCATCTCCCACACAAACTCTCTAAGCTTAAGGAAGAAATGAAGTGTTTTGGAGTCTCTCTCATGGTGAAGAGTGACTTAAATATGGTCAAAAGGTCAAGCCTAATGTACAACACTTACAGCCAAAAGTCCAAGGTCTAAAGTCAAGAAAATTACAATTCAGTAATTCTGTCCGTACCACTTTGCACGGCCGTGCCACAATTTGGCACACGGCCGTGCCAAAGTTACTGCCCAACTCTGGATTCTCGGATTAGCCTCGCACGGTCGTGCCCTAAGAGGCGCACGGTCGTGCCAAACCCAAAAACTCAAACCCAACATTCTGTTACTCTCGCACGGCCGTGCCATATAAGGCGCACGGTCGTGCGAAGCCCTCCAGTGTACTAAAGTGTTAAAACTCCAATTCTAAGGCATACAACAAAATCCCAAACACATAAAATGAAGCTTTAAATGCATATCAACTCAAATGCATTTAACCATGAAACTCCTAACATATTTTCATATACTAAAAAGGTGTCCAACAAACTCAATTGTAAGTGTAAAAGAATGAGATTTGCACATGAAATGATAGCGTCAAAATGAAAGACATAACATAGGAAGAATGCAAATGATGCAAATGGTGCGGGCGTTACAAGCACGATAGGAAGTTTACTTTACTTAACTACTAGTCGTCCTGATCTTATGTATAATGCATGATTGGTAAGACATAATCTTTGCCCCTTCAAAAGAGTTTTCAATTTTAATGTCTCCTCTTTGTAAATTTGCAAGCAATCTCTAGCAACCGTCCACAATACTAAATGGTCTATTATCTTTTATGCACATCCTAGCAAGAGCCTTTCTAGCCCTCTCTTGATTAAAGGCATAACTTGTGATGCTCACTCCATTACGCCTCTTTTTTGGTTCACTCTTGAATTGCAAAGTCTTTTGTCTTTTTCCATCGCTTATAGCCCCTTTAAACCCACAAAACAAGGTGATGTTTTACAAGTTTGTTTTAAATGCCTACCCATAGCATTTGTTCCATTCTTGGTAGTGTTGAAAGTAAATTCTTGCTTACAATAAGGACAACCTATCTTTTCGGATAAGGTTTCCTTTAGGTCTCTTAAAATGTTGCTACACCCAAGAAGTGAACTTAGAATCACATGTCTCCCCATCTAAGTCAATCACATCCTTTTCAACATTTTTTTGCTATTTTGTTTCTTACTAGTTTCCGTTTCCATTTCTAAAAAGAAAAACAACAACAACAACAAGACAATATCCTTCTTGGAAAGCATGACTTCCAGTCTAGTTATAGAAGCTTTCTTAACGTCATTTTCATTTGAAAGATGTTCATTCTCTTCAACAAGGAGATTTAACTTTTCTTCCTTTTTTACACAATCCTCATAGAGTGTCTTATAATCCTCCAATAAATCCAATTTTTAGAATTAGATTCAGGATCATCCTAGACCTGAGTGTCATCAACTATGGAGGAGTTGAGACATTTCAGATCTTGAACAAAGGTTCTAACATATATGATCACATATGGGGCCACATTTAAGACAACACCACTAGATACACCACGATGATTTATTTGTAACACTTTTTGATTTTCAAAAATACTGTTAAGTGCAGTTTCTTCTTCTGACTGTTCTTCCTCACTGTCACTTAGGGTAGCTGCGAAATTTTTTCCCTTTTTCTTCATGGTATTTATACATTCGACAACATAATGACCATAGCCAGAACATTCTCTGCACTGAACATATTCCTCCCTTTTTGATCCATATTTAGATGGGAGTCTAGGTGAAAACTTGTCTTTGGATTTATCAGTATTTGTTTTTTGAGAAACCTTTCTTGGGACAAATTTTGGAGAGGAATTGGATTTTTGATAATTTTTTCCTTTGGTCATGATGTTATTAAACCTTTTGACAAGCATAGCCCGAGATTCTACTTCAAAATCTGTTTTTCCAAGTTCATTTGTAAACTTGAGTAATTCCTCACACAAGTCTGGTTGATTTTGAAAAGTGGTAAAGCAATACTTTTAACACTTTTATTTTTGTTTTTGTTCTGCAAAGACATATTCAACTCAAAAATTTGAAGAATACCAGCAAGTTTATCCAGACTCATTCTACCAGTGTCATGAGCTTCTTCTACAACAGATATTTTAATATTAAAGCGTTCCGGAAGAGAACGCATTATTTTGCTAACTAGTTTTGCATTGGAAATGGGTCTCCCAATGCTAATGACTCATTAGACAAATCAACCAACTTGGAATAGTAGGACGCAATGACGACCTCATCATCTTCCATTTTTAAATGTTCAAAACGAGTGGTGAGTAATCATAGCTGAGTTAAACGAACACTATCGGGTCCCTCACAAAGAGCTTAGAGGGCTTCCCACACTTCTTTGGCAGATTCAAAATGAACTATGATTTTGAAAATGTTTGGTTCCACATAACCATAGATAACATTAATAGCTTTTGAGTTAAAGTTTGCTACGATTCTTTCTTCAAAACTCCAACTAGCCTTAGAGGTAGTTTTATAATCTCCATCGAGATCAACAACTCTAGGTGGACCACCCAGTAATCACAGCGAGCCAAGCTCTTTCATCAAGTGATTTGAGATACATACGCATCTTGGGTTTCCACAAAGAATAATTTGATCCATCGAGAACTGGATGACGTTGAGCACCATATTGAGAATCAGACATAACTACAACCAGGAACCTCACTTAGTAACGTCAAGTGTAGGCTGAGATACCAAATGAAAGTTTTGTAGCTAGGTAACTCAACCAGATTAATACTCAATAAAGTATAGATGTTAGTAACAACAAGTAAAAATGTAGCGAAATTAAAAATAAATGACAATTTGTTGTAACCTTTATCTACAAGTACAAATACTTGTAGATATGTCAATATGGCAAAAACCTTTCACTAGAAAAATATAGAACTCATTACAAAGTAAACAACTAGTCAAACTATAGAAATGTTCCTAACACAAGTAACTCAAATGAGATTACAGATTACCACTCAAGGATCTAACAAATCCTATATATTGTTTAAGGATAAACAACAGCGGTCAAGGAACTCAATTTCAGAACATTGTGAATCGAATGTGACGAAAGATGTTGAAACGTCTTTGATCACATTCACTTTGGGACAGTATGAGTGTTTGAAACTTTACTTCTCTGAAATCTCTCTCTAAACTTCTGTAGTTCAAATGCAGCAATTGCTGCTCTTTTTATACTCTTTGAGACTTCCTTGAGAATTAAGAAAGAACAAACACTAAACAAGAAAGTTAGAATTAGTATAAATATTTACTATATATACTTTAATCAAGATCCTTGATTGAACTTATCTAAAGTCAACTATTATATACCATATTATCATCAATCACCTGCAATCAAAGATATTTAATCATTGATCAAATTTTCGTGATTATACTAATCACGGATTGGCACTTTGGATTTTCATAATACAACACTATCACATCCCAAGAGCACAATGCTGTTAATGAATTTGGGCCAATGCAAAATGACTCCAAGATTGCATAGACAAGGGAGCGTTGAATCTGGAAAGATTTGAAGGGTTAGAAGAGTCAAGCGACAGGTTTAAGCTGATGCCTTATGGGTTTGAAAGGAAACGCCATCTTCGAGAAAGCTTGGCTATTCTTGTGGTTTGGTTTGGTTTGGATTCGGGTTGCTTATCAGTGCTTCGAGTGGGAAATGATGTGTAGGGAGATGGTTGACATGGCCGAAGGGGGTGGGATTATCATGCCTAAGGTGAACTCTTGGCGGCAAAATGTCGGCTTCGTCCCGCAATGATGAAGCTCATGTCTCAAATATGAACCATTTCGGTTATAAATTTTTTACATTTAAGGAGATTTAAGAATTCAAAAATAAGTTCTTCTCTTGCTCGAGAAGAATCAGGACAAGGCTTATGTCTAGTCTCTATCAGGGCAGCTGCTAATAATTTCATTGTTACTGCATGTATCTCTTTGTTCAAATTCATTTAATATACAAGATATTCAATTATAAGTTGTAATGAAGATATTGTAGCTTGTCATGGCTTTCAGAGTAAATTTTATACAAAAAAAAAAAAAAAAGTGTCTCAGGGAGTAATGCAGATTGTGTCTACCCAATAGTACTTGGTAGGTTGGTAAACACCCTCTGCTTTCAGCATTACACGTGGCAAACATCGCGAGACCAGAAATGCCAGGTCGACATCATCGGTGGGGACAGGGTTAATGAACATAGGCCAGCTCGGACAAGGCGACCTGGCTCCCATGACCTATTCACCCGCTTAGCCCCACTGTACCAAACGAAGACATTAATCGCATCGCTGGGGTGTGCAACCTGGGTCTCCCACAGGCCGATCACGAGAGCAACGTGCGACCTGGGCCTTCCACAAGACGGCCAGGGACAACGAGCGACCTTGATATAATTCAGGTCAGCCTCAACAAGCACCATCAGACGACCCAACATGCTGACCTCAGGAATCCATAAGTGTGACCTGGAGACATGCCAAGTCGACCACATCAACATCGAGCGACCTGGACACATACCAGGTCGACATCGACGAGACTCCTCTCAGCTCGAAAAAGCAGAGTCCTTCATGGAATCATCTCTCGCCCTGAAGAGAGTCCTATTACAACTCTATACACATCAGTCCTAAGCAGACAAGGAAACGTAATCCGAAAGACATAGGAATTGATCATATCTCTCCCATTCCGAAACCTTCCAGGATTATGACTTATCTCCTTATAAATAAGCACCCTCACAGGCATCATAAGGTACATGCAAATTACTTGCAAGAGCTATACTTTGTTAGAGCATTCATCTTCTCTACAGAATTGCTAATTCTCACGCCTGAGTGTTATCGTTGGGACAACTCAGCCCCCCTTACGGTGTTCTTTGTTGATCACAGGTTCAAAGCTACTTAGATTTCAAGGGCAATCCCTGCAACACAAGTCAGAATCCTACTAGACTACACACGTAGATCAGATGTGGTCACCTTTAACCTTTTTTACATGATCAATTGGATTCAGACGTCGTGACCTGCTGCAACAATTTAAAATTGTATTTTACTGCTAACATGACTTTTTTTTTATATTTGAAAAGCTTATAATTTGAATGCTTAATCTGGGGGAGGATAGTACAGCTGAAAACTTGGGTTAAATTTTCTCTTCTTTCAATTAGAGACCTTTCTAAATCCAGAAGGGAGTTTGTATGTTGTGTTAAACCAATTTACGCGGCAACAACTGACAATGGTTTGGCCTAAAAACACTGGCAGCAGTATAATTTTGCATCTCGTAAATTTGTTTTATTGTCTCTATCATAAGAATTAAGGGCCTTGCTGCCTCTTAGTATTTTAGAGTAAATCAGGGGCGAAGAATGACCAGTTACTGAAACTAATGAGTCCTATCGTTGTTTTAGAGTTATAATGGCCATAAAGAAGACAGTTCAATTCATACTGAACATAATATGGCTTGGGAACGTTTGTCTAATGAGCTTCAATGTGGCATGTAACTAATTTTTCCTTATACATTGAACTGGTAAGGTAATTCGCATTTAGTTAGATCTAGAAACACGTTCACTGGTTGATAGTATTTCTCCTCATTGGATGCAAGCAGCTTTGCGTAATTTACTTTGATCCACGACTACTATTAATAACTGGAGACTCCACTATGTAATTTTTGCGGGTGCATGAGGGTGAATCTTTTAAAGGGCTGTGGTGCGTATTTGAAAATACTGCAGTTGCCAAATTGTAAGCTTCTGTTGACAGCACAGTACTGATCAGAACACTAAATTCGCAACTCATTAATGGAATCAATCACCTAGTTTCTCGAAAAGAAATAATCTACCCAATCATAGACCTTTTTTCTGTTTCCCATAGATCGAATGCTTGCCATTGTTGTTGGGTCTGTCAACAGTTACATGGAGACAGCATATTACTTTCTCTTCTCTCTCCTTATACTTAGTTAGCAAGCATTTTCTTCAAAAATTTTGAAAACTACCACCTGACCCTTACCTCTCCTTTCCCATAATAGTCCATCTATATATCTTGAAGACGCCCCTTCAATGGACCTTTGCCAAAATCTCCAACCAATATGGTCCTGTACTCTTGCTTCAATTTGGTTCACGCTCAGTCCTCCTCGTCTTTTCCCCTTACACCAAAAATAATATTGTCTTCACCAACCGCCCCAAAATGCTTGCTGGGAAATACATTGGTATTGATTACACCACAGTTGCTTGGGCACCATATGGCAGCCTCTGGTGCAACTTAAGAAAGATCGCTTCCCTCGAAATATTTTCAGCTAGTCGCACTCAAATGTATGGAAGCATCCACAGGAGTTTCACTCACTGATCAGGCATCTTTTAAAGGTTCTCTGGATGGGAAATTCCAGGTATTGGAGATGAAATATGTCTTTTTTGAGCTGACACTTAACATCATTGTGAGGATGATTGCCGGAAAGAGATTATCTGGTGACAATGTGGAAGGATTGGAGGAAACAAGAAAGTTTAGAGAGGGGGTTTTAGATTGAGTGGGGCAACAAATATCAGAGATTTCAAGCCTGTTTTGAATTGGTTTCGACCTAGTTGGATTCAAAAGAGGTTGAAAGTAGTAAGGGAAACAAGGGACCAAACTTCACAATATATAAAGGTTGGTGTTCTTTTGTCACTCCAAGAATTTGAACCTGAATACTATACAGATGAACCCATCAGAGGATTGATATCTGGTAAGGCTTCTTGATCTCATTTCTTCAATCATTCTAGCTTTGAAGTCAGTGTAAGTTTAATTGGCTATGGTTTAGGAAAACTCTGCTTAACAAAGTAAACTTAGCTTCATTTGAAGTCGGTGCAAGTTTAATTGGTTATGGTTTAGGGAAACTCTGCTTTACAAAGTCAACTTAGCGTCATTTCATAACTTCTCGCAATGCTAACCCCTTGACAATAATTAAACAAAGATGATTATATGATTGTAAAGGGTGGTTCTATATGCGGAAATGGTCAAAACTGACTATGGGGGCGTAGTCACATGGACCAGTATATATAATTTGGTCTAATTTGGCATGCCCATATGAAACCAAAGGTATGCAGCAATTTGATCTGCATACCATGATCCGCTATTGTTTGATCTCTGTTGGAATGTTGGAGGCCAAATAGGGCACAGCCCATTCCCATGCCCAGTTTTCGGCCCAACTCCCTAGCAGCCCACCCATTCCCCTTGCACAAAATCGGAGGTTCCCCTCCCCTGTTTCTCTTCCAGCTTATCACATCTCCTCTGTTGACTTACCTGTTTGGTTTTCCCATACACAGCTGGTGAAATTTCCCCCATGGCTGGTGCGCTCCTCCCAGCAACTCTCCTCCCCCCTTTAAAAGGCGAGCTCTCTCCTCTCTCATGAAGTACCCGACGGCTGAATTGCGACACCCAAATTGTACAACACTAGCTTACTCTATCTCTCCCCTCGTTGTAAACTAAAATCAGTGCCTCTCTCTCTCTTCTTTTCACTGTGGTTTTTTCTGTATGAGTGAGGGATTTTGTTTGGTGGGTTTCTTGGAGTTGTTAACTCCGGCGATTGAGATCGTGAGTTGGGGCTTGTGCTACACCTGATTTGAACATCGAAGCTACCTGTCTCTTTCCTTGGTAAAACGAAATCAGTGACTCTCTCCCTCTTTTTCTCACTGTGTGAGTGTGTGTGTGTGTGAGGGAATTTTGGGTTTGGAGATATTTTGGAGTCTCGGACTCTGGCGAGACAGTGGTGGGTTCTTTGGGCTTGTGACGGTGACTTTGTGTCGCCGGATTTTGTTGGGGTTACCGGAGTCGTTGCCGGAAAAAGCTTGGGCCTTTTACGTTGGACTGTGTAGTACTTACTTCGTGGGTCACTCCGGTGGACTTGGTCGAGAAAGGAAATCTGAGCCTTGATTTCGGTTGAGGCCTTTGTGACCGGTGACACCATTGAAGAAGAGAAGCTTCTTCACTATGTCTTCTTTGTTGAATATTTCTATACTGAACTTATTTTCTCCATTATTGCTTTATACTAATTAATTTGGTATTTACAGGACACTTGGAGATTATATTGTATAATATTAGAAATATTCACATAGGGTAGATAAAGTGTTATCCTCACCCCTATTATAATCTATTTGAGCATTTTGGTGAGATCCTTATAGATTGGTTGTATAGGTTTTTATAATTTAAAGCTGAATTTGTACTTCTACTCGCGTGCGAGAACGACGGGAATACACAACAATCTTGATATCTCTACTTGCTAGGGAAGAATCGCAAACCGCCAATACTAGCCTATTGTTGGAATTATGTCCAAAACATTGAACTAATCTGTGGTGCATAACATACTAATTTTGTTTTGAAACAAAATCACGGCAAACTGCATGGACCACGCACTCTGTAATTTCCATTTTACAACAATTGTAATGGTAAATAACCTAATATATTATCTTTTCATATAATGCCTACTGTCAATTTTCACTTCAGCTGGGACAATGGAGTGGGGACTATCACATATACTAAACAACCCTGAAGCCCTTAAGAAGGTCCGTAACGAAATTGACAATCACATAGGACACTCCAGACTAATGTCCATCTCTGACCTCCAAGATCTTCCTGATATGAAAATTATAGAATGATGAAGAATAAATAGGATTTGTGGATAATTGCGTGAAGAAATCAACACTGTCCTTAAAGTGATTATTGCCCCCACTATTATGCTGGAGGGATTAAGGCAATACACTTCTAGGATTCAATCACACACCAAGAAATTGCAGACAGCACTTCTGAAATTTCTTCTCAAGAATTTCTTTAAGTTTGCAGAATATTTTTTGAGAGAGAGAGAGATAGCAGAAAAAAGAAGGAATTGATTGAGACGTGATTTTGCTTTGAGAGATAATACTGTTTATATATGATTAAGAAACCCTTTTCCCAACAATCATGACTTTTAGAAATGAATAAAGATGACTATTTCATTTGAAATAAAACATTAATATTGTTAAAAGTCATGTTGTTTTAAAATAAAAAAAACAGTAAAATAAAATTAGTTAAAAACAGTTAATATTTATCCTTCTCTCTCAAACTCTACACTGCACACTTACATTATTATCTAACTAACCTAGGATTTCCAACAATCCCCCATTCAGATAATAATGTCAAGTCCTTATAATGTTACGCATAAAGAAGATATCTTTCGATTTGAATCTCCTTTTAGTGTAAATACCTCAAAGCATTTAATGGAATAAGTGGTGTGTAAAAACATTGAACCAATATCCCTATTATTAAAGCCGGAGATAATACACACATGACATTCCAACTTTCTTTAGAAATTCACTGAATTTTGTCTTAGCACTTATATGGCCATGTGCTACATCCTAGTTTTTCATAAACATTTCCAAAAGTCAACCCTTTGAACTTTTGCCAAGAGCAGCACCACTCTTTATGTTTATATAGGTGAGATTCCTCTTAAGTCTCAAATATGTTTGGTCCTATTCTATTACTTAAGTCTCATTGAGCATTTAGAACGCATCCTTCAAATTTAATAAGTGCTACTTATATATATATATATATATATATATATACATATATATATATATATACATATATATATATATATTTATTTTAAAGAAACATTATTTCTAGCACTTTTCCAGCCACTTATCAGTAATTTGTTGTTACCCATTGAACTTTTGAATAGAGACAATTCTAAGAAAAAGTTGGGTTTCTATTACTGGTGTCTCTAATAGAAGGGTCTTAATCCCATTCCAAATGAGGTTTTGTTTACTAACTCTTTAGCAAGCCCCTTTGTGAAAGGATCAGCCAAATTATTACTTGTTCTTACATACAAGATTGTAATAATTCCTTCATGAATCAATTGTCTGACATAATCATGTCTCAAGCTTATATGTCTAGATTTCCCATTATATACTTTGCTAAAAGCTCTAGACAAAGTAGCTTCACTATCGCAATGCAAAGAGATGGATGGCATTGGTTGTGGCCACAACTCTATTTCTAGTAATAAATTTCTTAGCCATTCTGCCTCTTTACCTGCGGCTGCTAGTGCAACGAATTCCGATTCCATTGTGGAATGGGTAATACATGTCTGTTTCTTGGAAGCCCACGAGATGGCTCCACCACCAAGGGTAAACACCCATCCAGACGTAGACTTGTTATCACTAGCACTTGTTATCCAGCTAGCATCAGTATATCCCTCTAAAACTGCTGGATAACCCTCATAACACAGTCCTAAATTTGAGGTTCTTTTGAGATATCCAAGGACTCGAGAAACAGCTTTCCAATGATCAACACCAGGATTGCAGGTGTACCTTGAAAGCTTGCAAACTGCAAAAGAAATATCTGGCCTAGTGCAATGCATGGCATACATTAAGCTACCAATTACACTAGCATACTCAAGTTGAGCCATTGCTCTTCCATAATTTTCTACTAACTTGTGTGAACTCTCATAAGGAGTATTTACTTCTTTTATTCCCATATGTTGATATTTACTTATAATTTTCTCAACATAATGAGATTGATATAAAGAATAACCCCCACTATTTTTCTTGACTTTGATTCCCAAGATAGTATCCACCTCTCCAAGATCTTTCATCTTAAATTGCAAGGATACTTCTTTGTTTCATTCACACCATCCATATTTGTCCCAAATATGAGCATATCATCAACATATAAGCAAACAATAATACCATATTCTTTTGTAAATTTTGAATATATACATTTATCCGCATTGTTATGCTTAAATCCATGAGACAATATAACATAATCAAATTTTTCATGCCATTGTTTTGGTGCTTGTTTGAGACCATACAACGATTTAACCAACTTACATACTTTCTTTTCATTTCTAGGTAACACAAATCCTTCAGGCTGTTCCATATACACTTCTTCGTCTAAGTCACCATTTAAGAATGCAGTTTTAACATCCATTTGATGTACAAACAGGTTATGAATGGAAGCAAGAGCAAACAATACTCTGATAGATGTTATCCTAGCGACTGGTGCATATGTATCGAAATAATCAATACCTTCCTTTTGTCTATAACCCTTTGCCACGATTCTGGCCTTAAATGTTTGTATTGATCCATCAGTATTGTACTTTCTTCTAAATTTCCATCTACAACCTATAGGTTTTGAACCAGGAGCTAAATCAACCAATACCCACGTATTATTTGATAGTATTGAATCCATTTCATCATTGATTGCCTCCTTCCAAAACGCTACATCTCTAGAAGCCATAGCTTCTTTATATGTTTTTGGATCTTCTTCCACATTTAGTAAAATGGGTAATTTATTAAGTACACAGGTCCTGTTACCTTCAACCAGAAAGACAATAGATTGTGGATCAATAAAATCTGAGTCCAAGTTCTTTTGTTTTCTAACTCGTTGACCTTTTCTAGGTTCACTAGAAGATTCAAGAGTTTTCCTTTTATGACAAGAGGATGAATTTTGATTATTTTGTTCTTGTGTCTGTGTACTAGTATTAATTGGAATCATTAGCAAATTTATGTTCAATAAATTCAACATCTCTTGATTCCACTATTACATTGGATTCTAAATCCAATAGTCTATATGCCTTTGAGTGTTGAGCATATCCCACAAACACACTTCTTAGAGCTCTTGGTCCTAACTTTGTTCTTTTAAGATCCGGAACTCTATAAAATGCCAAACAGTCCCAAACTCTAAGATAACTTAGATTTGGTCTTCTTCCCTTCCATAGTTCATATGGAGAGACTTTAAATTTCTTAGAAGGTATTCTATTATGCACATGACAAGCAGTTAACAATGCTTCACCCCATAAATTATTAGGCAAGTTAGCATTCAAAATCATAGCATTGACCATATCAACTAATGTTCTATTTTTTCTTTCAGCCTTGCCATTTTGTTGAGGAGTGTATGGTGCACTTGTTTCATGTATAATGCCATTTGATTCACAAAAAGAAGAAAATTCTGTAGGAAAATATTCTCCACCCCTATCACTTCTTAAGAGTTTAATCTTTCTTTCCTTTTAATTTTCAACTTCAGATTTATAGCACATAAACATGTCAAAAGCTTGATATTTTGTTTTCATTAAATAGACATAAGTAAATCTAGAATGATCGTCGATGAAAGTAATAAAATATCTATTTCCTCCTCTAGTTAAAATACCATTTAACTCACAAATGTCAGAATAAACAAGTTCTAGTAATTGAGAAGATCTTTCAATAGAAGGAAAAGGCTTTTTAGTTATCTTTGCTTGAATGCAGATTTCACATTTTTCTTTGCTTGTATCATTACAAGAGATCAAACCATGTTTTGACATATATTTAATATAACCATAGTTAACATGTGCTAGTCTACCATGCCATAAAAGAAAAGATGAAGATCCAACAATATAAGCAGAATTATTCATTTTATTGATAACACTTATTTTGAACATGTCATCACAAGAGTACCCTTTGCTAACAAAGGCACCATTCTTAGAGAATACAACTTTGTCTGATTCTAGGACAGCTTTAACTCCTTTCTTTCACAACAAATTTGCGGACACAAGATTTTTCCTAATTTCTGGAACAAACAAAACATTGACTAGCAACAATTTCTTTCCAGAAGTGAAAGATATTTCAACAGTACCCTTCCCAAGAACCTTTGCGGTGTCGTTGTTTCCCATCATCACTTCTTGTCCTTCCATAACATTCTCCAAGGTCTTGAATTGAGCCTTGTCATTGCACACATGGACAGTAGCGCCGGAATCATACCACCAATCAGGAGACTTAGTTGCAGCAGCCATATTGAGTTCAGTTATCATGCCAATGTCCATATGAGAAATCATAGCGACAATAGCATCAACCTTTTCAACCATGTTAGCAGCATTTTCCTTCTCCATTTTTTGCTTCTTGTAGTGTCGGCAATCTCGCTTCATATGACCCTTTTTCCCGCAATGATAACAAGACTTAGAGGTCTTATTTTTCGCTGCGTTAGATCCCGAGAATGCTTCAAAGTTTCTTTTATTTCCACCAGAATTGTTACTTTCTCTGGAATATTTATTTCCTCCGGTATTTGGCTTCTTTTCATCCACATAATTTACTTTTGAAACATTTGTATCAGCATGCCTTCTCTGCATTTTGCGAGTATCCCCCTCAATCCCGAGATGTTTCTCAAATTGTTCCAAAGTGAAATCTTCTGTTGTATGAAGCATTTTCTTTCTGTAATTATTCCAACTAGGAGGCAATTTTGCAATTATTGCCCCTACTTGTAATGTTTCAGAAATCTGAATCTTGTATTCTTTTAGTTTTGATATCATAACAGATAAATCATGCACTTGATCCATGATGGATAAATGATCAACCATTTTAAATTAAAAAAACTTCATAATTAGAAACTTATCTGCCCCTTGTTTTTCAGCATTGTATTTGATCTCCAGCGAATTCCAAATTTCTTTTGGAGACTGGATATGAGTAAAGAGATCATAGAGCCGATCGAAAAGCGTATTCAGTATGTGACCACGGCAAAGCACTTCGTCATCTGTACGCTTCTTCCTTGCAGCCTTTACTTCTTCAGTGTCCTTATCTGTTGGTGGAGGAGAATCATAATTTGGGTCGAGCACATAAGCAACCTTCAGTGCAGTAAGCATGAACATCAGTTTGTCCTTCCATCTGTTGAAATTTGTCCCATCAAAGCGATCCAATTTCACCACGTTCTGATCCACAACTTGAAACGAACTTTCAGCCTTTGCTTCCATCTTCAATGAATAATCATTTTAAGATTGATATGAAAATTACAGAATGATGAAGAATAGATAGGATTTGTGGATAATTGCGTGAAGAAATCAACACTGACCTTAAAGTGATTATTGCCCCCACTATTATGCTGCAGGGATTAAGGCAATCGCAATACACTTCTAGGATTCAATCACACACCAAGAAATTGCAGACAGCACTTCTGAAATTTCTTCTCAAGAATTTCTTTAAGTTTGCAGAATATTTTGTGAGAGAGAGAGAGATAGCAGAAAAAAGAAGGAATTGATTGAGACGTGATTTTGCTTTGAGAGATAATACTGTTTATATATGATTAAGAAACTCTTTTCCCAACAATCATGACTTTTAGAAATGAATAAAGATGACTATTTCATTTGAAATAAAACAGTTAATATTGTTAAAAGTCATGTTGTTTTTAAAAAAAAACAGTAAAATAAAATTAGTTAAAAACAATTAATATTTATCCTTCTCTCTCAAACTCTACACTGCACACTTACATTATTATCTAACTAACCTAGGATTTCCAACACTTCCCTACCTTCATGGAATCATAAATGAAACAATTCAATTGTGCCCAGCTGCAGCATTGGTTACGGCCCACGAGTCTTCAGAAGAGTGCACCATGGGAGGTTTCCGAGTCCCTCGTGACACAATGCAATTGGTTAACTTGTGGGCTATAGACTATACAGAATGATCCCAAGTTGTGGGAAGAACCCACCATGTTCAGGCGGGAGAAATTTTATGAATCTTGAGGGCCAAAGAGATGGATTCAAGTTTATGCCATTTGGGTCCGGGAGGAGGGGGTGTCCTGGGGAGGGTTTAGCCGTACGAGTGGTGGGCTTGACGTTAGGGACACTTAACAGTATTCAGTGTTTTGAATGGGAGAGATTGAGTGACAAAATGGTAGACATGAGTAAGGGGCCAGGGCTCACTATGCCAATTAAGGCCCAGCCTTTGCTTGCAAAGTGAAGGCCACACCCCGCCCTGCCTCGCCATGTTCTCACAAGTGAGTTTCATGGTTATTTTGGTTAGTACTATGATTCAAAGGAAAATTTAGACGACCAAGTTACGAGTATTTTTGTTTGACTTTCAATCTGGTTAGTATTTGCTTGTTTGGTTTTTAAGCCCTTTGGCAAAGGCCAAATTATCCACTTTTTTTAACAAACACACTACATATGATGTTTTCTTAAACAGTAGAGTGAAGTGTCTGTTTGTCTAGGGTGAATAGTACTGGCACTTGGCTAATTATATATGTAGTTTGATTATGGAAGTTTATGCAATCTGCTTCTATTTAGAAATCATGCTAAAGCAAAAAAATTGTTGAATTCTATCGTGATATCCTTCCTGCTCCTGCCTAGTGTGAATAAATATCTGAAAAACCAAACATCCAGAAATGGAGGTCTCATATTTCTCGCTTGAGCTTGACATGGGAAAAATATGCTACAATTCCGAGTGTCTTAAAACCAGAATTAAAATATGAATATTTATATTGGTTTTATCAATCGTCCTAAACTTACCTCAACACAACTTCATTGGTTTTATAACTTATACTACAGATTCAATTCAATCATGTGGTATCAGAAAAGGTTTTTTTTTACTTTTTTTTTTTTTTTTTGTCTTGGTTTAAAGGCTATGATACTCGTCCTCACACTCGTCCCTGTGAGGCCTGAGGGACGCCTCTCAGTACCATTTAACTATTGGTTAATTGGTGGCTCATATTTTATTGTGCACTAATAAACAGTGAAATTTGCAAGTTCATATCTCTTAATTTAAAATCAATTGGTTTGTAATATGAGTATACCTTGCATATTGGCAAGGAATATTTTCAAAAAGATAGAGACCATTTTCTTTAGGGAATGATCTATTTGTACTATAAATTTTACTTATTTATTATATTTATTAATAGATAATTAAATTAGTTATTATTACGATACAATTGTTTTTTAAATACCTACCTTATTTAATGATGACGTACTTATCTAAAAGTCAAAAAAAAATTTATAAAAATTAAAATATAATACAGTTATTCTTGGAACAGAGGGACAAAAAGAGTACTTATTTGCACTTTAGTAATAGAGTTTGGTGTACCAAAAAAATTCAATAGAGTTTGTATTATTAACATAAATGGAGGTCTCATATTTCTACTATAAATTTTACTTATCAACTACATTTATTAATGGTTAAATAAATTAGTCATGTCATTGACACAATTGTCCTTCAAATACTTACCTCATTTGATGATGAAGTACTTGCCTAAAGTCGATTAATTTATTTTTGACTTTTCTTTATAGCTTATAATTATTTTTTTTGCTATTCGTATCTTTCCATTATTAATTATGTCTATTTGTAAACACTAAAAAAATAAATATATCCATTCATTTAATTTTAGTAGTCGCTAAACATATATTCATTAATTTGTTTAAAATTCAAGTTAATTTTTTGAAATTAATGATTTGTACTCTGTAATTTAATTATTATATAACTTATGTCACTCCTTAATTTGTGTAATCTATTTTGGCGTTTATATTTTTTTTCTTATTTGTAAGTGAAAAAATTAGATCTATGTATTATTTTCTTTTAGATGTTTTATTTATATTTTTTATTTTTTTGCATATAAAATTATTATTTTTTCTGTACTTGATTGAATATAATAAATACTATTTGCAAAGACAATTAAAGGACATAAATTAGAAAGATAAACAAGATTTATAAATAAAGTGAGTTTAAAGGGTAATTGTATCAAGATATTAACTAGTTTTAATAAATGTAGTATATAAGTAAATATTATTATAAAAATAAACTCTCGTCAACATAAAAAAGGAGTTATATAAGGCTCACGTGGCTCGTCATAGGTAGAACAAATCAAACTAAACACTAGGTGAAGAACAAAATAAACTAGCGTTCAATTCCTCGGTTAAGGCCCAAGTGGGCCACCAAAAATCCTAGGTCTGCTTGCAGTGCATGCACCGATGATGCCTTGATATTTTATTAGCTTTCAAAAGTTGCTGGAGCCGATTACTGCCCAAACCAAATTATTATAAGTACTACAATCATAGTAAAATAAAATGGGTTAGAATATTTATACTCTAATTTTATATTTTATCACTCTGAATATGATTTTATTTTACTTGTATATAATATACTTTATGGTATACAAATTACTTCGTTCGTTCCTAAATTATCATCATATTTAACTTTTTTTAGTTAAATAAGATATTTTTCGAATACAAATTTAATGTAAATTTTTTATTTTATTTTTAAATTATAAAATACATAATTCATAATACATTAAATTTATATTAAAAATTTATTTTATTTAACTAAAAAAATCAAAAAGAAGATAATTTAGAAAGCTAACCATCAAGTCACTATTTTTTGCTGCAGACAAAAAAAAAAAAAAAACCCTAATCATTCCAAAGTTGGTGCTAGCAACGCGTGTCAAAATCCCGCCAAAAGTAAAACCACTAACCCTAAATTTTTTGGCAGTATCAATTGTGACACGAGAAAACCTAGGGCCACTTGAAAAAGGTTCATGTACTGACTAAAGCTCTTGAAAAATTAGATACATTCACCTTTAGTTTATGTTTTTAATGTAATCTTTTCTTCTATAAAAGCCATGTAATGTGACTATGAAAAAACAGTGAATGAAGATTATTTGAGTCTCTCTAAATATGTGGATTGAAGTTTTTCTAACTCTCCATTTTAATTCAGTATCTTTTTGGTGGATTTCTTAGAGTGTTAAATTAGGCTTTAACTCTATATCTCTTCGGTGGATTCCGTTGAGTAACGAGTTTCGTAGTCTTATATATTTTGATGAATTCCATAAGTGGTGGACAATCATATCAATTTTCGATGCGCCTATTTTTCCCGTATCAAATTGACCTCCTCTTCAATTTTTTCTTTTCTTCTCTTCTCTTTTTCCAAATTGATGGTGACAATCTTTTTTTTTTTTTTTTCCTTCCTTCTTTTAAAAGAGGATCAATAGTGGTTCCCCACTTACCCCCTAGTGACTCGAACCCACGACCTATCGATTATAGGTAGAGCGTCTTACCATACACGAATAAGTCAAGTCGAGCCAATTCATGAATACTCGAGACATAAGTTTAAGCTGAACCTAAACATCACATATATAATTTTGAACGAGACTAAGCTGAGTCTGAGCTAAAAACATGACACAAGGCAAATCAAATCAGTCAAAACTAGATATTAGCTCGATTTCATATGCATCGCTACATGGTATATGTAAAAATAAAATCAGGCAATTTTTATTTGACTCCTACCATTAATCAAAATAGTTATGAATTACGCTGTTACATCCTATAATGATAGGCAAAAATTTAGAAAATATTATTTTACAGATATTTTCTATTAGATGGATCTCCCTAACCCGACTCACCGTATGTTGATGGTCTCATAGAAAACCTACTCATAATGAGAATTTGATCTTTTCACTTGTAGCACATCCTCTATAGAATCTTTGTTAAATTAATTCAACTTGTACATATAAGTGTTTTAAAGTGAACTAATTAACTAGAGATGGAATCATGGAACTTTGTGAGTAGTTTAATTCTCCTATAATAAATTAATAACATCTTTTTGACCCGATCCAAACAAACTATGTATTGAACCTAACGTGACAAAAAATTAGAAAACATCATTTTACGGATATTTTTTTTTATAAAAACAGATCTCTCTAACCCCCGATCCACTGTGTGTTGGTGAGCTGAGCTATGAGAAAGTTGAGATCCATCTTAGACCCGTACACAGGGGACCTAATCCTTAAACATACTCACTCCCTAAAATAATTCAAGTGTAGATAGTAGACTTACACCGCAGCTTCGTCTTCGTCGTCCATGTTGAATTAATTCTTTACGACTTGCTGGTCTTTCAATTTCGGGGTCCCCTTTCTTTTACATTGATTAAGAGGAAACAAGCTTTACGTACTTTGGAAAATAATTGGTTGCTTTATTTGACTACTCCTTTTTATCTTTTTCTCTCTTTAATTTCTGTCTTCACATTTGTTCCACAGCTTGTGAACAATATATCGTCAATATTTTAATTTGGTTTGTTTGTGTTCTCAATTATATAGTATAATTTTTATTAATTGGATGTTTGTTCACTAATAGATGTTTTGAGATGTTCAAAAAAGGTGGTCATATAGCTAGTTTGGTAGCCGAGCTAGCTTGAACCTGTTGTACGTAGGAGTAAATTAATTACATTGCACAGTCACAAGTTTTGACTCAAGCTATATAGCTACCGGCCTTTTCCCGTTTTAGAGTGCAAACCCCAATAATGCCTTTCTAGTTAGTTTCTAGTTCTGATCATGCATAGTGGTGGTCAACGATCACTATTAATTTTCTCAAAACTCTTAAACTTTTTTACTATAAAAAGAGCCAAATATTCTCCAATCTAGACATCTCATGGTTTTGCATCCAAGTCCCAAACATGGAAGCTATCTACTTGTACCTCCCACTCGTATTACTAGCCTTGCCTGTCTTCACCAAATATTACCTCAACAAAATCCTAAACCTCCCCCAGCCCATTCCCAACCATTCCCTTCCTCGGCCACCTCTACCTTATCAAAACCCCATCCACGCCACCCTTTCCAAAATCTCCGCCCGTTACGGCCCAGTACTACTTCTCAAATTTGGCTTCCGTCGAGTTGTCTTAGTCTCCTCCCCGGCAGCGGCCGAGGAATGTTTCAAAGAAAACGACGTCGTGTTCGCCAACCGCCCCCAGCTGCTGGCGGGCAAACACTTTGGTTACAACTTCAGCAACCTCGCGTGGGCCCCACACGGCAAGCGTTGGCGTACACTCCGCACCGTTTCATGCCTCGATATCCTCAAGCCGGCCCACCTTCTCCCATCCGTCCAGGCCGTTCGAGCCAACGAGGTCCAGCTTCAGATCCGTCAAATTTTTAATAAGTTTGCTGCGGGGATCATCAGATGAAAGAGGTGCAAATGAAGAAGGTGTTTGTGGAGCTGGTGCTTAACGTGATGATGAGGATGTTCGCTGGGAAAAGGTATTTTGGGGAGGACGTGGCGGGGACCGAAGAGGCAAAATTGTTTGCGAAGATTGTGAGGGAGACGTTTAAAGAGACCGGGGAGACCAACTTGAGAGATTTTTTCCCGGTGTTGGAATGGTTAGGAGTGAGCGGGGCGACGGAAGAGAGGATGAAAGTGTTGCAGGTGGAGAGAGATTCCTTCATGCAGAATTTGATTAACGAGAAGAAGCGTGATCCGGAGGATTCACAGGAGCAAAATGAGACTTTAATTGGAAGGCTGCTGGCGAAGCAAAGAGAGGATCCTAAAACATATGGGGATGATGTTATCAAAAGTTGTGTGCTGGTAAATTCCTAGCTATTTCTCAAAGCAAGCAAGCAAGCCTCTCATTTCAGTTTTACTTTTACATATAATTGTCGATTATTATTTAATTCTAATATTCTTTGTACCAACTAGTAAAAAGTAATCCTTCCATTATTAAAAAGCTTGATGATTATCTTGTTTTATGCTATGATATTAGGTTCTACTAGCAGCAGGCACTGATACTTCTGCCGGGACTATGGAGTGGGCAATGTCACTTTTACTAAATAACCCTCAAGTCCTTAAGAAGGCACAGGAGGAGATTGACAGTGTTGTTGGACAAGATCGTCTATTTGAGGAATCAGACTTAGATGATCTACCTTATCTTGATTCTATTATAAAGGAGACGTTGAGAATGTACCCTGCAGGCCCTATGCTTGTGCCTCATGAGTCGTCAAAGGATTGCACTCTTGAAGGGTATCACATCCCTGGTGGTACCATGCTAATGGTGAATATGTGGGCTATACAAAATGACCCGAACATTTGGGAAGAACCGAGAAAGTTCATGCCTGAGAGGTTTGAAGGGCAGGAAAGAGATGGATTTAATCTGTTGCCATTCGGCTATGGAAGGAGGAGTTGTCCTGGGGAAGGATTGGCTATGCGTATGGTTGGGTTGGCATTGGGCTCACTCATTCAGTGCTTTGAGTGGGAGCGAGTTGGTGAAGAGATGGTTGACATGACAGAAGGGGCTGGGCTAACCTTGCTCAAGGTTAAACCGTTGGAGGCCAAGTGCCGGCCACGCCATGCAATGGTGAGCCTCATTTCTCAGATTTGAGTTTTGTTTGCATGGTTGTAGAATATTTCTGTCGGGTAAGTGTAAAATCTAGAAATAAGTTTGTGTATTGGGGACGAAGTGTTTGGCCACGTCCAGTAATCTAGTTAAGTTTGTTTGGTCTTGTAATATAATTTCCTTCAAAGTGTATACAATCAGAAATATGTTTATATATCTCTCTTGCCGCCGCTCGCAGGTTGAAACTATGAAAACTGTTTATCTGCTTGTAAGACATTGTACATTATACCCTTCTCAGATTCGGGAGCCTCACATACAGGCTGTTTATGTTTATTTCTCTCTCGTGGAATGTCAACTATAAATATCTGGTTTGTCCAATCAAATAAATAGAGCTATTAGCATAAAATTTGATACAAGGAAAGTACCTATATTTTACTGCCAGGTACAAGCCTTGCAGCAATGTAGAGGTCATACAAACGTCTTCCGATATGTTCACCACTGATATGTTTAAATTGTTTATAGATGATTGTTTGGTCAGTGAATCAGATTTGGCTAGCTCCTTACTTTGCATCCTCTCCTAAATGTTGCAGACAAGAGTATTAGCCGGCCCCATTCTGTTAAGCGCAAAAGATTGCATTCTGTATATGTGTGGTTTCGGATACAAAATGATCAAAAGATAATTAAGGTCGAATTTGAAACATACAAGCCTAAGATGTTTGAAGTTGTAGAGAATGCCAATGTCCAAAAGTGACGATTATGCCTTTTGTGGCTAACATTCTCAAGCACTGCTAGACAGTGCCGAAGCCACTCTAGGGCCAAGGGTGGCCATTGCCCCCTAGCTTTGAGCAATATGCAATTTACCCCATTTTAAATATAATTATTATCTTTTTTATTATATTTTGGCCCTAGATTTTATTTATTATTATTTTTTTACATTAACTCGGCCTCCTAAAAGTCAAATCCTGGTTTCGCCACTGCTGCTAGAGGCCATTAATATAAGGTGCCAGTAGAACAATGTTTGTAGCAACTAGTATGCGCCAGGACAAGGAATAAATTATTACTGTGCAAACTTTCTCGAGAAGGATGGGGCTAATCAAGAATCGACCTCCACAATCATAATTTGATCTTTTCACTTTTAGCACATTCTCTATAGAATCTTTGTTAAATTAATTCAAATTGTACAGTTTAGTGTTTTAAAGTGAACTAATTAACTAGAGATGGAATCATGGAACTTTGTGAGTAGTTAATTCTCCTGTAATAAATTAATTACATCGTTTAACTAGGATCATCGCAATCACGAAAAGAAGATGGGAGAGTACAGAAATGCGTGTTTCACGTGTTTGTCTTTTTGACCCGGATCCAAACAAACTACGTATGAACTAGACGTGTGAATCGAATCTAAACATGACAAAAAATTAGTATGAATTTTTTGTAGGACGGATCTTTCTAACCCGATTCACCGTGTGTTGGTGAGATAAGCTTTGAGAGAGTGTGTGATGAGCATAAATAAGTGTGGTTTTTTATATTGTTTTTGTGCGTTAATTTGAGCAAATATTTTGCTAATTTTAATTATATTAGGATTTTATTTTACGTATTTCTTTTTTGACACTCTTAAGAGTAGTTGCTTGATGCCCTAGTCTTTAGGAACATGGGATAATGGCTAAGATCATGGGTTAGTGTGCAGTTGTGGGAGAGAGAATTCCTCCAGATTTTCTTCTATAAATATAGGGGGAAATCCTCAAAGGAGGAGGGAGACAGAGACAACATTTGTAAGTAATCTTTAATTATATTTAGTAGCTAATTTCTTTTATCCAGTCAATGAATGAGTAATTCTCAACATGTTGCTATTGTGAGATCTAAGTGGGGTTAATTATTCTCGTTTAATTGCAAGTATTTATTCGTTCTCTACTTTTCATGTTACATGAATGTTGTGACCTATGATTGTTGTGATTAGTTAATATTCATGGCCAGGATTTTAATTAGCGCAATTGTCTATTGCTAGCTGAAACCGCTGATCCGTAATTGTCTTTAGATTTTAACGAAGTGACAAGTAACACACTTTTTAGGCATCACAAGCATAGTCGGACTGTGTTGCGGGAGCAAATAATCTAGATTAAAGCCCGTTTGTTCGAGCGTTTTGGCCAAAACGCAGGGTTAAAACGCAGCTTATTCCTTAACTTATCGTTTCAATGCTGCGGTAGAAAAAGCTGCGTTTTCAAACGCAACCGTTTTAAAATTTGGAATTACTAGTTTTTCTCAAAATGCGATTTTAAAACTGTTGTATTTAGTATAGATTTGCTTGAATCCATAACCTAAGTCTAAGTCAAGGTGACTAATGGGCCTGCGTGTCTGTTAGAGTGGCAACTTGTACTTAGACATAGCTTGAATAGCCTAGGTTTGCTTATTGTAATATGTCTTGAAGAAGATAGCCTATAGGACATCGGACGTCCTCTGCACAACTACCTAAGGTTGCATCAGCAGTCTTCCTTGATTTATCGGACAAGCTCGTATCAGCCAAGCTTCATCAGCAATGTTGAAGACCCCAAGAACGTCCGATAGAGATCTGCCGAAGACATGTCCTGATTTGAAGCTTTCATTGACTTCGATACAACGTTAACCTGCAAATTACATTCAATGAAGCTTTCCATTCTTGGCATACACTCAGAAAAGGACATTCTGTCTGCAAACACAATCCGCCTATTTTTGGCAAAGTATCAGGAGACAGACTGGAAGTTGCAGGATAGCCTATCAGAGATCAACAACCAGATTAGAGCATTGAATGCTCTTAAATTCAAATTGAGAAGATCTCCAACGGCTCCAAGGTCCCTCCTACATATAAAAGAAGACTTCATTGCTGCATTCAACACTCTTCAACTACTTCAACTCTGAATCTTCATCTTCTTTAAGTGCATTAAAGCTTAAATGTCATATCTGTACATCATTCATTGAAGAGTTTCACACTTAGACGATTAGTCCACTAAAGCTCTTCATTGATTGCAACACCTAGCTTTCATAGCTCACGAGAATTCATATCCTATAGATATCAATTCTCCCACAAACACTGGTCAACAAAATTTTTGTACACAATCCATTAGAGATTTAGTTTGTAAAGCTTCTAGTGGAAAAACTTAGTACACGATTTTCAAATCCAAAGTTGACCATTTTGGTTGTGGACGTAGCACTTATTTATAAGTGTGAACCATATTAAACACCTTGTCTATTTCTGTGTGATTGTGATTTGCTTGTGTTGTTTAAATTTCCAGATTTCCATACTGTTGAGAACTGCTGATCTTGTCCTGTGAAGATCAGCCATTCCCAATTTGTCCTATACTTCACAAGTCTTCCACCTGCAAAATTTTCTAACTTATAGTGAAGTAGATTTTTGAATCAATTTCAAAAATTGGACATAGGCTATTCAACCTCCCCTTCTAGCCTATGTTGAGCAACCTTGGACCTAACAAAAACGCAGTGGGGAATAAGAAACTGCGTTTTAACATAATATCCCAAACGCATTATAAACAAAAAATCCGCATTTTAAATAATCTGCGTTTTAGAAACGCTGCATTTTCAAAACACTGCGTTTTCAAAACGCTACACCAAACGGGCTCTAAATGATACTGCTTCAGTATGCACTATTTAGAATCGGGTCTCTCTTTTCTAATGCTGTCAAAACACTAAATCCTACGAGCGTCTCAGGGATTGTCTTTTGATTAGAGTGGTAATTAACGAACTTCTCTTAATTATTGATACTGTAAGGAGAGATTGGGTGTTAGACGGTTGTCGATAGCTATAACTGGTTTATTTGTGATTAAATGAGATATTTTTGCATCGATGATTAGTAGTGAATTGTGGGATTGCACTTAGTTCATTGGCTGGAATTTTCTCATCTTGAAATCAAGCATAATTTCCGTTTTGTTTACATTAAATATTTTAATTTCAACTTTTATTTAATTCATTGTTAGCAATTAGTTTAGATAAAAATCATAACTCCTTATTTTAATTTACTTTATAAAAGTTCTTAAAGAAGTAAATACAGCGTTCCATGTGGATACGATCCTGACTTACCCTATACTCGTTTATTGGGAAGTAAGAAATTTATTTTTGACGATTTGACACCCGTCAAATTTTGGCGCCGTTAACGGGGAACGATTTTGCTATTTCTTTCTTTTTAAGCATTTTATTTTTACTGTTTTATTTCCTTTCTATGCCTCGATCTTCTCGTACAGGAAAGTTAATTTATGATCCGGAGATTGAGAAGATCGCAAGAAAATTGATGAAGCAAGCTAAACTCAACAGACAAGCAAGCATCTCGTCACCGGGTTTAAATTCAGCATTTGAGCTGGCGAGTTCAAGTGATTCACGCGAAGAAGAGCGAGAAGAAGTTGAGCAAGTGGAGGAAGAAGTAAAGGTTGAAACAAACGAGGTTGAAGAACCAGAAGTTATGGCAGCACCTCAACGCACTTTGAGGGAAATGGCCACGGCTGTTGTGAATCAACCACCACTGGACATCACATTTCCTGAAGTAACTACACCATTTCGAATTAAAGCCTGTGCTAATCCAATTATTTCCTAAGTTTCATGGTCTGCAGGATGAAGACCCTTATAAGCTTCTAATGGACTTCCATTTAGCATGTTCGAGTCAAAGGGTACAAAGAATGACTGAAGAAAATATAAAGTTGAGGGATTTTCCCTTCATATTAGGTTATTTGATTTACCTCTTGGGTCAGTGAGCACTTGGCCTGACATGAAGAGGTGATTTCTCGAAAGGTGCTTCCCAGCTTCATGAGCAGAAAATATTCAAAAGGAAATATACGGGATAAGGCAGTTTAGGGGGAAAACTTTGTATGAATATTGGGAGCGGTTTAAGCAATTGTGTGCGATTTGTCCTCAACACCAGCTCATCTAATATTTCTACGAGGGATTGCTCATCGCAGACAAGAACATGATTGATGCGACTAGTGGGGGAGCTTTCATGAACAATACTTTGGAAGAGGCCAAGCGACTCATAATTGACATGGCTGAAAATGCCCAGCAGTTTAGGACGAGGCATGATGTTTCGAACAAAGTGAGCAAGGTAAATGTTTTTTCTATTAATCGTAGATTGGACACCTTAACCTCTGTTTTGGAAAAGCTAGTCTCGGGACAAGTTCAGCAAGTCAAAGCATGTGGAATCTACACAAATATGGGTCATTCAACTGACATGTGTCCGACTCTACAAGATGATCTGAATGAGCAAATAAATGTGGTGGGAGGTTTCCAAGGGCAGCAGCAAATGAAATATGATCCATACTCCAATAATTACAATCCGGGATGGTGTGATCATCCGAATTTGAGTTATGGAAATAGAGCCTTGAATTTTCCACAGAAACCATTTCAAACACCATTTCAACCACCACAACCCACTACTAGTTCAAGCACACCGCTGGAAAGTTTAATCAAGAGTTTGGCGGAGACGGTCCAGCAAAATAGACAAGAAACCAAGGCTAGTATAAAATCTCTTGAAATCAGACTTCTCAGATAGTTGTGTCCATGAGCAAGCTGGAAGCAAATCAAGGTAGATTACCTTTTCACCTTAAGAAAAATCATTGAGAAAATGTTTGTGCAATCACTCTTAGAAGTGAAGAAAAACTTGAGGAGGTTGAGCATAAAAAGAAATCAGTTGATAATAGCAAGGAAGAGGAACGCGTGCAAGGATATAATTCGGCTATTAAAGCAGGTGGGAAATTGGGTAAACAGAATGGGAAAATTATTATTCCCCTACCTTTTCCAGGCAGATTGGCATGTCAAAAGAAAGAAGACGATGAGAAGGCAATCTGGGATAATTTCCGCAAGGTTGAAATTAACGTTCTTCTATTGGATGCCATTATGCAAGTACCTCGTCATGCTAGGTTTCTCAAGGAATTGTGCACCAAGAAAGTGAAGTTGCGATTGGATGAGAAAGTGTTGGTGAGTGAGAATGTCTCAGCAATGATTTAAAGGAAGTTATCTCAAAAGTGCATGGACCTAGGTATGTATACTATTCCTTGTATTATAGGTAATAAAAAAGTTGAAAAAGACATACTTGATCTTGGAGCATCCATAAATTTCATGCCTCTATCGTTTATAAAAAAATTGAATTTAGGCCCAATGCGAGAGACCCGAGTGGTCATACAACTAGCAGATAGGTCTAATTCTTACCTCGAAGGAATGGTAGAAGATGTTTTAGTGAAAGTCAATGACTTGATTTTTCTAGTAGATTTTTATGTTATAGATATGGATGATTCATGTTCTCCTCACCCGTCTCTTATTCTGTTAGGTAGACCTTTTATGAAAACATCAAAAACAAAAATTGATGTTGATAAGGATACTTTAACACTCGAATTTGATAGTAATGTGGTTACTTTTAATGTATTCGATGCCATGAAGTATCCGAATGATTCAAAGTTTGTTTTTCATATTAGTGTCATTGATTTTATTATACAAGATGAATTTAAGACAATGTTATTAATGATAAGTTGGAATAATGCTTGTGAAAATTTTGAGCGATAAAGATGCACCTTTCGAAAGCAATGAGGAGGTGTAAGAAAATATTATGGCACTCTCTTCCACACCAGAGGTAACACCGATGTTTGATTTTCCTTCTTTTCCATTACAATTTTCAAGTGAAAAAATTCTTCCTCCATTGCCAGTTATCATTGCTAATAATAATTTGACTGAGTTGTAGGAAGAAAATTTGTTGAGAAGGTCTAGCTACAGACGTTAAATAGCAGCGCTCGTTGGGAGGCAACCTAATATTCTTAGTTTTTAATGCTTTGATTTTCTTTTTTTTTAGGTTAATTTTATTTAATTGATGCTTTCATGTTTTGAGTTTTCTTTTTGTAGCAGCACGTGTGTGGTCTGAAGAAGAAAAAGAGAGAGAGAGAGAGAGAGAGAGAGAGAGAGAGGTGAGCAGTTAAAGGCTGAAAGCGAGATATATAGAGGTTAAAAGTCCTAATTTCATTTTTTGTGTTTTTACCCAAATTACTCTCTTCTCTCACTTTCTTCGCAGGAGCAACTAAGAGCAATCCCATTACAATCCCTACCATCAGCACCTTCAAGTTGCCTTGCCTCTCGTTTTCGCCAAATCTCCACCTCCAGCAATTCTAAGTCATTACCCAACCCCAATAATTCCCAATTCACAATCTCCAAAAACAAATCCCTCACCACAGTTACAAAAGATGTGCAGGCTATTGTAAAAGATGTTCAACAAATGAAGTCATAGCTGATGGCCTACTTCCAGTCCGTCGATTTTCAACCACCTCCCGACTAACTCCTTATAACAGAGAAGTTTCTTTTTCGTTTCCCCTCATTTTATTTGTTATTTGTTTTAATTTTGTAAAGGAGTGTAGTCTGCTTTCCCATTCTTTTGTGATACATTGGGGATAATGTATCTTTTTAAGTGTGGGGGAGCATTTTGGGCTCTGTTATGGTGTGATTTTGCTGAGGGCATCAACTAACATTGCTTTAATGTTTGTGCTAATGTGCATTATCATTTTGAAGTGAGGAATTCTTGATACATGATGGCCATTTTGTAGTTTTTCTGGATTAGATTGAAAAAAACATGTTTTTGAAATGATTCCTTTAACGGATATATGTGCAAGTCTTGACTTTTTAGCCATTCAAGTGAGCTTTTGAGCCGAAAATGGAGCATTTCATATATACTTTGCTATCAATTATTCTTGAGTGATTTTCATACATTGGTGTATATTCTAAAACTTGCACTTTGTATATATACATGTCGAGGTCAAATCAATGAGTTCATTGCACCAATGGGATTAAGGCACTTAAGTATGACCACTTTTGGCTTTCTTTTTCTATCCTACCCACTTTTACCCCTAGTTAACCAATATTGAGCCTAATCCAATTCATTTTGATAACCTTCAAATTAACCTTTGGCCTTTCTTTAATAAACTTCTTTTTGATTAGCCCAATGTCAAGGAATTGCATATTAACCATGTGAAATATGGAATCTCGTCTAATAAACATTCTGAGTTGTAAGTGATGGCTAGTTGTTTGTATAAATCATGTTCTGTGCAAGCAAAGGGGAAAATAGAGAAGTTGAGCTATTTAAAACAAAAAAAAACAAGTCATATGAAAAAATATGCTCCAGTGGGCTGCTAGTGTGAAAAAGGCAACAAAAAAAAAATAGAGAGAGAGAGAGAAAGGAAAAAGAGAAGAATATAGCAGTAGCAGCAATCCAAAGGGAGAAAACACGTGAGTAAAGTAAAATGCACAGTTCAGTTTCATTAAAATTGAAGCCATAACTACTCTTAATTGGTGATTCATGCTAATGGATGAGTTGAGAATGATTCATGTGATTAGTTGTGCACTTTCTTCATGTGATTAGTTGTGCACTTTCTTTAACATTTTAACTCACCATAAATACCTTATATCCTACCTTTATACTCCTAGCCCCGCTACAACCCATGAAAGCCCTTTTGATTGGTGCATATGAACTCATATTTAGTGATGGAGATTTGATCAATTTGCAACCATATGGTGATGTCATTCCATTGTGTGATTTGAGTGTTTCATGTTTCATATCCTTCATAAAACACTTTTGTGTGATTTGAGTGATCCCGTGAGGTAGTTGAAACTTACATTTGTTGAGGTTGAAAGATAATTTTGGAAACATGCGAATCAATTTAAATAAAAAAATTATAAAATGTCCATCACTTTGATTAAATTTTGAGTTTCAATACAATAATGCACATTTGATGTCAAGTAGTGGAGCAATGTCAGTTTTGTAGTTGTTTGGGATAGCAAAGTGAATGTCTATGTAGCTTCAAGATGCTTGAGGGCAAGCATTGTTTAAGTGTGGGAGAATTTTGATGAGCATAAATAAGTGTGGTATTTGATATTGATTTTGTGCGTTAATTTGAGTAAATATTACACTTTTACAGTGTTTGTTGTGTTTTGGATGAATGCAGGTTCTGGAGTAACTTAGGCAGAAAAGTAAATACTGGCGTAATTCATCGAATGCTAAATGAACATGCAGCAGCAGAATGCGTCGAATGGGCAGGCAGATATGACTAACGGGAATTTTCAAGCTCAAACATTAAAATATTTTAGGATTTAAGTTTTAGTGAGCTGAATACTCATTTTAATATTTTGTTAATTTTAATTATGTTAGGATTTTATTTTATTTCTTTTTTAGCACTCTTAAGAGTAGTTGCTCGAGGCCCTAGTCTTTAGGAACATAGGGTAGTGGCTAGGATCAAGGGTTAGTGGCAGGTGTGGGGAGAGAATTCCTTCAAATTTTCCCCTATTAATAGAGGGGAAAATCCTCAAAGGAGGGGGGAGATAGAGACAACATTTTGAAGAACATATGTGCACTGAAAGAAATCCGAAGCAACTCTTCTTCTTTTCTTCTTGATCAACAACACTTGCTGAATTTATTTTTTCTCTTTTGGTATTTGTAAGTAATCTTTTATTATGTTTAGTAGCTAATTTCTTTTATCCAGTCAATGAACAAGTAATTCTCAACATGTTGCTACTGTGAGATCTAATTGGGTTAATTCTCCTTTAATTCCAAGTATTTATTCGTTCTCTACTCTTCATGTTGCATGAATGTTGTGACTTATGATTATTGTGATTAGTTAATGTTCGTGGCCAGGATTTTAATTAGCACATTGTCTATTGTTAGTTGAAACCGCTGATCCGTAATTGTCTTTGAGTTTTAACGAAATGACAAGTAACACACCTTTTAAACATCAAAAGCATAATCGGACCGTGTTGCAGGAGCAAATAATCTAGATTAAATGATACTGTTTCAGGATGCACTGTTTAGAATCGGTTTTCTCTTTTCTTAATGCTGTCAAAACACTAAATTCTACAAGCATCTCGGGAATTGACTTTTGATTAGAGTGGTAATTAACGAGCTTCTCTTAATTATCGATATTGTAAGGAGAGATTGGGTTTTAGGTGGTTGTCGACAGCTATAACCGATTTATTTGTGATTAAATGAGATATTTTTTTCATCGATGATTAGTAGTGAATTGTGGGATTGCACTTAGCTCATTGGCTGGAATTTTCTCATCTTGAAATCAAGCATAATTTTCGTTTTGTTTACATTAAATATTTTAATTTCAGCTTTTATTTAATTCATTGTTAGCAATTAGTTTAGATAAAAATCTTAACTTCTTATTTTAATTTGCGTTATAAAAGTTCTTAAATAAGTAAATACAGCTTTTCACGTAGATACGATTTCGACTTACTCTATACTCGTTTATTGAGAAGTAGAAAATTTACTTTTAACGATTTGACATCCGTCAGTGAGACTCTGTCTTACAAATTAAGATTGATAAGACGTGTGAGACCGTCTCCTTAAACATACTCCCTCCCTAAAATAATTCAAATGTAGATATAGAGGTGGCAAACGGGCAGACTGGGCGAGTATGGGCGATGCCCATATGGGCGACGGGCTTAAATGGGCGGGCAAGTGAGTGCCCAATTAATAACATGGGCATAAATGGGCGGACCTTAAATGGACTTGGGCGCCCATGGGCGCCCATCAACCCATTAAAGTAAAAATAAACACAAACATTCCAAACATTCAAAAACCATCTGATTCAGTAGTGGCAAACACAAATTGAATAGTAACAAAGCACTCAAGAGAAGTCTTGCTCCGTACACAAATTGAATAGTAACACAAATTGAATAAGATGAATAGTAAGACAAATCTTGCTCCGTACACACTCAAGAGAAGTCTTCAGATCATCTTTCGTATTTGCAAACTTCTTTAAAATGTAAGCTTTGTGTTCCTCAAGATGTGTTTTACCTCTGAGTGTAAATAGCTATGCAAGTCACGATTCCCTTCATGTTCTGCGTACATAAAGGGGTAATTATGTTTAATAATTGTTGTGCATAGCTTTTCACGAAATATTTCCTGATCAAGATGTCGCTGAGGTACATTTTCAGAATCCCCTTCGCGATTAGGACAAACCTCCATGTGTCGTAACAAATTCTTTGTCCCAGAATCTTTTTTAGCAGGAAATATTCCTTTACATTGCTTGCATTTTGCCTTTTGTACCCCATTGCTATCCACCCCTATCCGTTCAAACACAGTCCACGCTATTGAAGTCGTCCCTCTAGGAGGCCTAGCACGTTTTGAACTAGTTGAGCATTGATCTAATTCCACCTCCGTATCTTGAAAATCACAATCATGCTCAATATTCTCCATCTAAAACTTATAAATCATAACAAAAGCAAACAAAATCAAACATGGAACAAACTAAGACCAAATCAAAAGTAATTATAACAGTAACTACCGTGAAGACCAAATCAAACATGGAACAAAATAAAATATTGCATCTTTTTGCACACAAAATTAAATAATCATTAATTGATTTTTAGCATAACTTGTGTTTATTATAAAAAATTTGGTTCAACAACATTTAAAAAATATTCTTCAAAAATGAAATTGTCCTAAATTTTTTCATCATATTAAATTTGATTTTTAGCTGGAAGAAATAAGTACTCTTACTTGTATACATTGGAGTGAAGATAGTCAAATACTACAATAGACAGGAACCTAGATCTAAGTTGGATAACTTGCTGATGGATTTTCTCTTACTACAGGAAGAAATAAGTACTCTTACTTGTTTTATGCAACACCCAGATGTTAATTGAGCAGAAATTCAACAATGATACTGAATTTTTTTCTAAATCAGTAAGCTATGAATCGTGAACTCAGAAATTCAATGATGAAAATTTGCCCTAAACTGATAAGATAAGAATCATAACCGCGATTGAGCAGCCTTGAAATTTTGCCGTAATTTGAGAGAGAATACCTGAAAATTGAGCAGCCTTGAAAACGAATTCACCAAGAGAGAGGTCGAGAGCACCGGGCGACGTGAGATTGAGTGATAAACCGTGAACTCAGAGACGGAAGAGAGAGTGACGACGCATGTGACTTCGCGGGAGGTGAGAAAATTATTAATGGGTTAGATGATAAAATATCAGAGCATTTGAGTTAGAACTCAACTGGGTGTCATTATTAAATTATTAATGGGTTAGATGGACGCCCATTTAAGCTCATATATGCCTATCAAAATTAATGGTCTTAAATGGATATGTCCACTAATACCCACTAACAATTTTAAATTTGTCCATACCCATTAATTAGTAAACGGACTGGACGGACATATGGGCTCGGGCAAAAATTGACACAGATAGTAGGCTTACACCGCAGCTTCGTCTTCGTCCATGGTGAATTCTTTACGACTTGCTGGTCTTTCAATTTCGGGGTCTCCTTTCTTTCGCATTGATTAAGAGGAAACAAGCTTTACGACTTGCTGGTCTTTCAATTTCGGGGTCTCCTCCTTTCTTTCACATTGATTAAGAGGAAACAGGCTTTACTTTGGAAAATAATTTGATCACAAGTCACAGTCTGCCAACTCCTTTATCTTTTTCTCTCTTTCTGTCTTCACATTTGTACCACAGCTTCTGAACATATACGACAAAACAGCGGCGGCCACTTATTCTAGTTAGAGTAATATTTAATGAGCCCGTGCTTCACAAGAGTTTAATTTAATTTTAAAATTAATTTATATGTTTTAAAAATATTATTTTTAAAATTATTATTATTTAATTTCAGTGTTTATCGATTTAATATTTGACAAAAACTAAGTGTTGTCAATATATATAAATTAGTGGTCGTTTATTATAATATTTTAATTTCAGAATAAGTATTTTTTGTTGATAGTCAATATATGTATTTTCGTTACTAATTTTTTTTTATTTTAAATATCCTTTAATGATAGCAAATTGTTGGATTTTTTATTTTTTTCTATCTTGCACTTAATAAAGATATTTTAGATATATATTTGAAGATTTTTTATAAAATTAAAAATAAAATAGTTATTTTGGGACATATTGAAGAAAAATAACTTTTTTTTAAACAAAGGAGTATTGTCTAAGGATTGAATATAATTATATTTCTAAAATAATTTTTGAAGATCATTCAATGATTAGAAAATATTTAGTTGGATACTATATTTACATATTTTTTATACAATGTCAGTGTGAAAAATGAAATTTACACAAATATCAACAACAACAAAAAGTATCAATTTTGAATGAAATGATTTAAAATTTTGTTTATTTATCACCTATTATAGACATTATTTTAGTATGTCTTAAATAATAATATGAGACTCATAATTTGAAATTAAGAGAGTGACATTCTGTAAAAAAAAAAAAACTAGTTGGTTTAAATTATAAAATTTCATATATAATAATATTATATTTTCTTATAATGATTACATATAGTATAATTGGTTGAGTTGGTTTAAGGCGTATATTTACGATTATAAAAGAGTGTGGGTTCAAATCTCCTAGAAAACATTATTTTGTTTTCTTTTAAGAGAAGGTATTACCTAATAGTAATATATATTGGTCAACGTATTATTATTAGGTATAGTTATTAGGTAATGACTTAGAAAGAAAAAATCATTTCACTACAAAAGTCAAGCTTATTAGAGGCTTGAGAATTGAGAGAAATCTCAAGGACGGAGAGGTGTCACTATACCAATGAGCTCTAGCTCAACTGGTACCGTTCACTTCTCTTAACGGAGAGGTTGAGTGTTCAAGTCTCACCAGAGACGACACCCTGGTACTAAAATTGTCGGGTGTTCAAGCCTCGCCAGAGGCACCGTTGTTGTTCAAGCCTTACCAAAGGCCCATTTAGTACTGCTCATTTATCTTAACAGAGAGGTTGAGTGTTCAAGCCCTACACCATAGCCACCCTGGTACGCGAAGAGGTCGGGTGTTTGATCAATTTGTTCTAGCCACACCAAAAAGGCATCATAGAGTCATTGTAGCCTTTCAAGGCATTAAATAATAATAATAAAGGTTGGGGTAAGGTCTATGTCCCCTCCAACCTTTTAAAAAAAAAAATTAGAAAAAATACTCAAAAAGAACTTGTAAATAACATATTATTTAATCAAGTTCATAAGAGTTGACAAAGGATAATAATTATACTTAAAATTATATCATAATCATATTCGTAAAAGCTAAAAAGTCAAGTTAAGTAGTTGTACAAGCCACAAATTCACCAAATATTAAATAATTAAGTGATGAAGAAGAATGAACGACTAAGCGCACTGAGCGACAGATTCACATAATTGAGAAAGATGTTTGAATTTTAGTATTTTAAATCTAACATATATATACCTAAGTTATATGATAAATACTTGTATGAAAATATGGGTAAAATTATATTAGTACTAAATAAGTGATAATTAGACGGAAAATGGGGCGGGTACTGCTAATACAAAAACCAAACCGTTTCCCAATTTTTCATTTCGGTTATCCCCATTATCCACTCCATATCGAGTCAAACCAGTTAATAATCGTCAACTTCAGTTCAGTTCAGTTTGTATATCCACGATTCGGTTCGAAATTGCCATCCCTAATCCTCACCAACTTTAATATATATATATATATATATATATATATATATATATTTGAGTTAAAAGATAATCACTTGGAGCATGTTTGGTGCAGCATTTTCAAATCACGATTCTCTTAAAAACGTTGATTTTAAAAAATGTAGCTTTTTTGAAACGCAATTTTTTTTTTACAAACGCGTTTGAGATACCATTTTAAAACGTAATTTTTTTTATCGTAACTGTGTTTTAAAACCTACATTTTGAAAATAAAAAAACTAAAATTTCAGCGTTTAAAAATATAGCTGTATTTAGAATATACAACATTTTATACGCACAACATTGAAACACAATAAATACAAATAAACTGCATGTTGGCCATAACACAGCACCAAAAATGCAGTAATTAGTTACTCTTTTAGAGAAGATGATCGAATGACCTTTTGCTTTATCATACTTGATTAATAAAATCAGTTTAATTTCCCGCTATATATAGAGGTGTGCCATGAATTTGTGTTTCAGATTCCCCTCACACACAATATGATGGATGAATTCCAACACCAGCTCCTATGTTTTGGCCCAATTCGAGCGTCCACTCTTCAATTTCTGTTGGATGTAAAATTCAGTTCCATCCAATTAAACTTGTTTACTATTTAGGAGTTTTATTATCAGAAAATTGCTGGCCGGTCTACTTTTTAAATTTTTTTTTCTCTCCAGTTCAACTTTTTTTTTTTAACCGCTTAAAGGTACTTTGAAAATTTTCTTCCTAAAATACCCTCAACAACATCGTTGCTTCAGATTTGAGGTTCGAATTGATGTATAAATGATTTTATGTTGTTAATATAGTCTTCCTTCATGTTTTGATATCAATTTTCATGCATAGAACACGAATTTGATCACAATTTGATCAAATCTAAATTTTTTGAGTTCATCCCGTTTTTCTTTGTTTTTGGGCTGTTTTGGCCACTTTAATCTATGTTTTAAGCTTCGAATTTGTTTAAAATCAATCTCATATTGTTATCCTAATTTAGTACTATATTTGTGCACAATTTTTCTACCAAAAAAATACTATTTTTGAGATCTAAATTTAGGTTGGCAGTGTGCTGTCCGAAAAGAGATGGAGATGTTCATGGACTAATTTTGGGACTTTAATCAATGATTTGAGTTTGAATTTTGTATAATATTAATACCATACTGTTATAGGAAGCCAATATCATGTTTGTATATAAATTTTCCAACTAAAAATAATAATTTTGATCAATTTTGATATTATATTAAATTAGGCATCAAGATGCCTTAAATTGGGCATCGGGATGCCTTCAAAAGGTGTCTTGGTTGCTCATCGCGATACCTTGGTTACTTATCGCGATGCCTTGGTTACTCATCGCGATGCCTTTGTTGCTCATCGCGATGCCTTGGTTACTCATCGCGAAGCTTTTGTTGCTCATCGCGATGCCTTGGTTGCTCATCGCGATGCCTTGGTTACTTATCGCGATGCCTTTGTTGCTCATCGCGATGCCTTGGTTGCTCATCGCGATGCCTTGGTTTCTCATCGCGATGCCTTGGTTACTCATCGCGATGCCTTTGTTGCTCATCGCGATGATTAATTCACGCGATGCCTTGGATTACTGATGCGCGCGTGTTTTTCTTTCATTAATGGCATAATCGTCTTTTCGCCCCAAAATACCTTTTTCCGATTTTAAAAAAAGATGAGTGGACTGGAGCGATTACAAATATTGAAAAAGGGAACGGCCTGTAATTCACCCTTTTATTATTTCAAGCGATACTATTTCATAAGTATTTCATTACACGTTTTTATTGAGATAATTGCAAAATAAACCATGTACTAGTTTTGAGATTTCAATTTAACCATGTGTTTTTATTTTTTATAAATTGAACCTTCACCTATTTATTTATTTTTTTTATCAAAACCTTCCGTCAACTTGCTGTTAAAACAAATAACGAGAAGGCTGATTTGGCAAACCACGTGGATCTTACGTGGAAATGCCGGAAAAATTATTTTGAAAAAACCTTGTACTATTTTTTTTATTTCAAAAAAAAACTTGACTGTTAACGAATTTTCAAACAAGCATTTTAAAAAAAACCTTGTATAATTCATTTATTTTCAAAATAAACCCCGTCAATTTCTTTAATATCTTTTCATAATAAATCAGGATCTTTGATTATTATAATATAAAAAATTAATATTGAGTTTACTGAAATCAGTTATAATCAATTTAATACCAACCACATTGCTATATATTATTAAATTAATATTTTAAAATGTTATTATTTAAATTAATTTAATATTTTAATAAAATATCTAATATTTTCTAAAATTTTAGTAGACAAATGCCTTAATAATATTATTTTCTTATAATGGAGCACAAGATGCGAGTTATGAGCATGATTGACTAAAGATATTTATTCTGAAAAATTAAAAATAGAAAAATAATAAGTAAAAATTAATCACTCTCTCAAAGGAAACACGTAACAAACTACTACCTCTATTCCAAAATAATTGTCGTTTTAGTAATTTTTATACAGATTTAAAAAGCTTACATTAAGACTGATCTACATTTATTTAAGCCTATTTGTTGTAGATAAGTTGCGTGAGTATTTTTTTTTTCTTTCCTCTTAACAACCCTCTTTAATGAGGATAGTAAATAAGGACAGTTTTGGTAGATTATAAGAAAATGTTTTTTGAAGTTCTATGACGACAATTATTTTGGGACAAAAACTTTGCTAAAATAATAATTATTTTGGGACGGGGTAGTAATATTTACAATAAAATTAATTAATTTTATATAATGTGTAATGAATCAAACAAGTATATTTTTAAGAATAGAGGAGTATTTTTTTTTTTTTAGTATTATTATGAGTTACGAGTAGGAAATCAAAGATCCTTTATAACTGTGGGCTATTTTTTTTAGTATTATTCTGTTCTACGTATTAAAAAGTTAGTGTGTATGTGTGTGTGTTTATGACAGCAATGCATTAAAGTACTTCTTCATTTCCTAAATATTACGGAGTAATTGTTATGTTTAATTGGACATACAAATTAAAATAAACTAATTTTATTATAAATATTAATACTCCTTTCGTTCATAAATAATTGTGTTCCTTTCATTTTTTGTCCGTTCTAAAATAATTATCTTGTTTCTAAACCTTTTTTTTAAGGAAAACACTTGGTGTGGATGAAATAGGTATATAAATACCCATAATCTACCACATTCCAGGGTTTATTTTGAAAATAAATTAATTGTACAAGGTTGATCTTTTTAAAATACTTTTTTTTAAAATTTGTTAACAGCCAAGGTTTTTTTTTTTTTAAATCATAAAATAGTATAAGGTTTTTTTTTGAATAATTTTCCCGTCATTTTCACATAAGATCCACGTGGTTTGCTAAATCAGCCTTCTGTCATTTGTTTTAACAGCAAGTTGACGGAAGATTTTGATTAAAAAAAATAAATAGGTGAATGTTCAATTTGCAAAAAATAAAAACACATAGTTTAAATTGAAATCTCAAAACTAGTACAAAGTTTATTTTGCAATTATCTCCGTTTTTATTTATTCATTATATTATTAATAATAACATTTGATTAACTCTTCATTTGGACGAAATATTCCTGAAATACCTATCAACTATAATAATTCAAGCTCGTATTTTATTGTTTTTATTACACATTGACATGCGTGTGTCAAAGTAAATAGAGAAATTGCAAAATCAACGAAGTAATCACTCACAAATTGCATTACTCAATCACTCACAAATTGCATTACTCAAACCATCCAATTCACAACTCTGAATAAGTTTCTTAAGACTTTATTTAACTACTAAAAACAAATATTCCTAAATCAAGTGATAATGGGATTTCATCCAAATTGAGAAACTCAGATTAACATAGATAACGCTTTAGGTAAGATTAACATGCACTCTAGTTGTTCAACTCACCATAAACAACATGACGTAATAGAAAATGGGGCCAATTATGCCAAGGTGGAATGATGCACAAGAGAAGATATTTACATACAAACAAAAGAGTAGATTTTCTGTAACACCGTTTTACGGATCTTATTTCGTAAGACGAAGCCCCACTCCTTCATAGCTCAGTCCACCAACACACGATGGGTCGGGTCAGAAAGATTCATGTTATAGAAAATACTCGTAAGACGGCCTTTTCTAAAATTGCACACAGACTACATGCATAAAAACATTAAATTGCACACAAACTACAAGCCAGTAATTGTATTTTCTTCATATTAACTGTATTTTTTTTTTTACAAATATTTCGGGTCTAGCCGAACTCATGCGAGTGGATTTGAGCCTTGATCACGGAGTCAGTAGCCAAGCTCGGCTTGCTCGAGCTCAGTGCATTCACACACACAAGCTAACTCTCATATATAATTTCCAGCGATTCGACTAAACAATAACACAACCTGAGCTTGAGCTTATGCTAGTTGAGTTTGAACCGAGCTCAGTCCAACTTCGTTTACGTAACAACCCTAGCTAACAATCGTCAATATCTTAATTTGGTTTGTGTTCTCAATAATAATTTTCATTGGATGTTCACCAAGAGATGTTTTGGTGTTCAAAAAAGGTCATATAGTTTGGTAGTCGAGCTTAAACTTGTTGTAAATTACATTGCACACAGTCACAAGTTTGACTCAAGCCGGTAACATTTTTCCCGTTTTAGAGGCACGAAGCAGTTGATAGAAACCCCAATAGGTTTCATCACCATAGTTGAGTTCAAAGTGCGCAAATATCGGTTGATTTTTGACCATCATCAGTAGAGTATTAATAGAAAGGCAAAAATTTTAAAAAGACCGTTTTAAGGGTATTTTCTATAAGACGGATCTTCTTATCCAACTCAACGTGTGTTGGTAAGCTAAGCAGTGAGAAAGTGGAGCTCCGTCTTACAAATTAGGATCGGTAAGACGGTCTAACAAGAAACCTACTCAAATAGAAAACCATGACTATTTGAATGAGGCGAACCAAAAATCAGCAGAGATCAAAGTCTGTTGATCTTAGCCTGCTGAATATTAAGAAATTGTGTCTCATTCAAATAGTGACTTTCTAGTATTGACCATTAGAGATGTTAAAAAGGTCACGGTCCGTTTAAACCAGAAAAAATAGGGTTAGTCCTTAATATTTTTTGGCCCGTTTATTTCAAAGTTTTTTGGCCTGAACCGTTTAACCCGTAACCCGTTAGGGCTAGCCCGTCAGGTTTTAGGGCTAGCCCGCGTTATAATAATTAGGGCATAAAAAGTTTAGAACATAAATAAAACAATCACGATGAGAAATTAAACTCACAACCTTCTAATCCAAAGTCAAACACATTTATCTTTTGCACTACAGATTTTTTTTTGTGTATTTGTAAATAAATACTAAAATATAAACAAAACTCTTGGTAAAATATATTAACCTATCTAACTTATGGGTGATTTATCGATTCACCATTTCAAAACATTGTCATATTATACTTTTTGAAATAATCATTCGTATTATTAATTACATGGAATCAACAACACTTCATTACTAAAATTTAATAATATTTTTTTTTGTAAAAAAACCAAAAATAAACGAATATTTTAATATAGGCCAAAATATAAAAAATCACCCAAAGTATACACCAAATCCTAAAGTCTCCCCATCCTAAGGTTTGCCCCATAACCTCATCTAATGTTGCAAATTTTTCCAGTTTGCCACCTTGCCGTGATGGCCGTTAGAAAGTTAACGGAAATTCATCACGTGCCTTGCACAAGGGAGACAATTTGGTCTTTTCATTATATTCTGAAAAAATACCAAAGGTGGATATAAGGGCGTCCACAGTGGGGCCCTCCCTCCACCCTCTAAACACAATTTTAGAGTGTTTTACCCACCCTTAGTCCGACAGTAGTCCCTCTAATCCACCCTCTATCTCTAAAACCAATTAAATCACCCTTTAAATATAGAGTGAGTTTTAACATAAATAGTGACTCAAATCCTCTACATTTTCTTCACTTTATTTGAGCACAATATACTTTTGTTTAATATTTTAGAATAAAAATTATTAAAATATACTCTCTCCGTCCCTAAATTATTGTCTTTTTTTTTTATCCGTTCCTAAATAATTGTCTTATTTAAAACTTTCTTTTTTAGGAGATTATTTTTACCATTTCACCCTTACTTTTCTCTCTACTTTAATTATAAACCATATACACATGGGCATTAAAAGAAACTACACATTATATCAATATTAATAATCAAGTCAATTATTTTTTCTCAATTCGTATGCCGAGTCAAACAGGACAATAATTTAGGGACGGAGAGAGTACAATATATTTTTCATAGTATATAGAATTTAAAATTTAAAATATTTTATTTTAATTGTGGTGGAAAAATATAAATAAAAGAGAAAAAATATAATGGTAGTTTAAGTTTGTTAGTTGAGATGAGAGAGATTAAATTTTTAGAGGGTCGTATAGAGGGTGCTTGTTGGAGTAAATTTTTTTTAGAATGTAGAAAAAGTAAAATTAAAACAAAAAATGTGATATTTAGAGTGTAATATAGAGGGTTATTGTCATAGATGCTTTAACCCGTCAATTAAAATTTCCATAATTTGATTACAACTTTTCACCAACTGAATTTATTTTTCTTTTTCCTTTCTGTTCCAAAACCCTAAAACAAAATAATCTTAGGTAGGGTTTTCCCTACTCCTACTCCAGTTTGTTGAAATAGAATGATGAGTTTCTGTGGTGGGCTTCAAGGGCTCAAAGATAACACATTGATCATGAATATTAGTTGACTTCTCTGTAACCCATTTCCAGATTTCGCTTTTTCTTTTTCTTTTCCCTTAACATTCCTTCTTACAAATTCCAAAATTTGGATCCCCATTTCCTGATTTCACTTTTCGGCGACAAGAATAACGATCGTTCGATGTTTAAGCCGGAAGACACATAGAGGTTTTGGGCCTTTTGGCAGAGCAGGGGAAGCGGTTGTATAAGTCAAAGTGTTAGGAATATGCCTGTAAAACAGCTAATATATATGTATGCATATTCCAACACAGTGATTTGCTTGTTTCCATTACAACGCATGTTTCACAAGTGGCTAAAAGGGCTGCGTACCGGTTAGTGTGGCAGCTTGTTGAAACAATGCATAGGTCATTAGACTAGGAAGTCTTTGTACATATCCGAGTCTTTGTCCTACCAGATTGATGACAACTTTCATATGGATTAGCTCTTCAATCGCCAGCTGACGTGACCATTGGCAAATGTCTCACCAGCAGACATTTCCTTTAAGCTATGACTACCAATTAGCCATCTCTACATCAGCAGTTCTATAATGGCAGATCCCAGTATCGGCCGAGTCCCTCATCAGAACAACTGCAGAGAAGCTAATTATTCAAGAGGAACATCGTGACCATCAGCGGTTTCTACATCAGCAGTTCTATAATGGCAGATCCCAGAATCGGCCAAATCCCTCATCAGAACAACTGCCGAGAAACTGTAAGATCACGAGAAACATCGGACGTTACTCAACGCGCTACAAGTCAAAATAGATCCGTTGAAAGATCTGTCTGACAAGTCCAAGATACGCATCGATGTCTGCGCCTTCACGTTTATCCAATAGACATTTCCTCTTCTGTACAGTGTTTGCAGTCTTCAAAGCTTCACTTCCATAAAAGGCCAAGCACAGGACGCTGCACTCCAGTCAAAGCAGTGATACGTCCAAATCAGTCAGCGGCATCCAGGCGAAGCTCGACACGTCCAAATCATTCCAGCCTGTTTTGCATCCCAGCTTCAAGACACAAGCCTATCTGAAGGTCTTTGCCCAACAGATCCAAAAATGTATTCTGCTGCATTATGAGATTCAGATCACCAACGGGCATAAACCTATTCAATACACCAACGATCACCTCTTCTTCTATTCCAGCCTATATAAGAAGACTCTTACCCTCATCTCAATAGAGAGAGCACAAAAAATGTATGCTTATGCTTGAGAAAGGTTGTGGTATTGTTCTTCATTTACTCAATCCAGAACCATACCATCGGAGTGAGAAAACACAAGTGTAAGAACAAACACTTTGTGTGAGAGAGAAAAGAAATTCAATAGGCTGAGAAGCTCTGCTTGATCAAAAACTGCGTTTTTGATTTGAGTCCTTCTTCCTTCGAAGAACTCAGTCTCTTCAGTGGCCTCAACTCCATTATTCAGTAAAGAGACCAAGCATCATACAGATCGTTGAAGACAGACCAAGCTTGAAGATGTCCGATGAAGAGCCAGAACTTAATAATCCAGATTGCATTCATATCGGCAGACTTATACTACATTATAAGCTGTGTCGATTGTGCAATAAATTGTCATCATTTTTGGTCGAGTGCTTAGCACTCAGTTGTTCAAATACTTGCTATTTGAACAACTCCTAATATTCTCTTCTCACAACACTCTAACACTAGCACTTTCCTTCCCTTACCTCCAAGGTTGTTAGGAACTGCTAGGATTAGAGTTCTTATATGAGTCTTCGGGGTATCCCATCTCACTTTCCTTCTACCCCCGGGGAGATTGCTAGGATAGAGAGTCTAGGTTGATGTACTAAGCATGTTTGCCTTTGAGTAAACCTCTGCTGAATTTTAATATAATATATATGTTTGTTACATTCAGCCTTGATTTCTCTTTCTTGTATAATTTGTTCTATCTTGTGCAATCGGTTTAAGGAAAGTAATTGATGCATCTAATACAGATTTTAGTCAACTGTTAAGCTTTCTTTGAAATCAAACCTTTACAGTTACTTTAATCTTAATTGTTAGACTTATGCTGTTTATTCTTCCGCTGCTCAAACTTATTTTCATCAGCTAAGTTCAACAAACATCTTCCGACTGCACGTTTCACATCTACTGATTTATGATGTCCAAAGTCTACATCTGCTGATCTAGGATGTCCTATCTCTCTAACTTCGGATAAGCAGTCAGAATGAGGAAGATGAACTAATTGTATTAATCATTTCATCTATTCTTCAAATTATATGTAAAAATTGGATGAAATTTTTAATACATCATGTATAGGCTATTCACCCCCCCCCCCTCTAGTCTATACACTGAGCAACCCTTGGACCTAACACAAAGTCTGACGACAGAGGTTTGATTCGACGGATTTTGTGCGTCAGAGGTGGTGGCAGCAAGGATCGAAATTGGGGGATGATGGACGAAGAGAGAAAAATGGTAGAGAAATTGATGTTTTGCCTTCATTAGATTTGAGGGAGTATTCAAATGTGGCGGTTCTCATTTTTAGGGTTTTCTTGGTTAGAGAAGGATTTTGAGAAAATAAAATAATTTATTTTTACTGTTTCTGCTAGAAAATTAAATCCTAGTTAATTTTAAATTTTAATTAATTTACTTCATCTAAATTTTAATTAACTCCTAGTTAAATCCTAGTTAATATTAAAATAATTTGATTTGACCCAATGATTTCAGTAAACACAACCCGTGCTGAGGAAATGACCTAATGGAAAAATTGGCAACATTGGATGGGATTATGTGGCAAACTTTAGGCTGAGGTAACTTTGAAATTTGATGTATATTTTAGGGAATTTTTCGTATTTTAGCCTTTAATATATTACTTTTTTCTTTTAAAAAGGGTGTTGAATTGTGTGAAGCAACCATAAAAAAAAAAAATTAAACTTTATTTGACTCTAGAACAACAATCACCACCCAATTTTTTCTGAATATTTGCAAAGATAAAATCATCACCTATCACGTATTTTAAAATTTTAAACATGGCCCGTTAGTGGTCCTTTTAGCTCGAAGCCTACTAAAATTAAGATTAAGTCTGCAATATAAGACTGAACCATTTAGCTCGCAACCCAAGATAACCACATCCCATTAGAACTAAATCCAAAATTAACCCGCCCATTTAACATCTCTGCTAATCATAGTGGTGGTCAACGATCACTTTTTTTTCGGAAAGGTCCCACGACATTCCAACAAGTCTCAAAACACAGACTTTTTAACTGCTATAAAAGAGCGAAATAATCACTAATCTATGCATCTCATGGTTTTGCATCCAAGTCCCAAACATGGAAGCTATCTACTTGTACCTCCCACTCGTATTACTAGCCTTGCCTGTCTTCACCAAATATTACTTCAACAAAATCCTAAACCTCCCCCCCAGCCCATTCCCAACAATACCCATCCTCGGCCACCTCCACCTTATGATCAAAACCCCCATCCACGCCACCCTTTCCAAAATCTCCGCCCGTTACGGCCCAGTACTACTCCTTAAATTCGGCTCCCGTCGAGTAGTCTTAGTCTCCTCACCGGCAGCGGCCGAGGAATGTTTCAAAGAAAACGACGTCGTATTCGCCAACCGCCCCCAGCTGCTGGCGGGCAAACACTTTGGCTACAACTTCAGCAACCTCGCGTGGGCCCCACACGGCAAGCGCTGGCGTACACTCCGCACCGTTTCATGCCTCGATATCCTCAAGCCGTGCCACCTTCTCCCGTGCGTTCAGGCTGTTCGAGCCAACGAGGTCCAGCTTCAGATCCGTCAAATTTGTAATAAGTTTGCTGCGGGGGATCATCAGATGAAAGAGGTGCAAATGAAGAAGGTGTTTGTGGAGCTGGTGCTTAACGTGATGATGAGGATGTTCGCCGGGAAAAGGTATTTCGGGGAGGACGTGGCGGGGACGGAGGAGGCACAAGTGTTTGCGAAGATTGTGATGGAGACATTTAAAGAGACCGGGGAGACCAACTTGGGAGATTTTTTTCCGGTGTTGGAGTGGTTAGGAGTGAGCGGGGCGACGGAAGAGAGGATGAAAGTGTTGCAGGTGGAGAGAGATTCCTTCATGCAGAATTTGATCAACGAGAAGAAGCGTGATCCGGGGGATTCACAGGAGCAAAATGAGACTTTAATTGGAAGGCTGCTGGCGAAGCAAAGAGAGGATCCTAAAACATATGGGGATGATGTTATCAAAAGTTGTGTGCTGGTAAATTCCCTATTTCAATTCTCAAAGCAAGCAGGCCTCTCATTTCAGTACCTTTTTACTTATACATATAATTATCGATCATCAATGAAATATTTTGTTATCAAACTATATAAATTTAATTGTTCCCGGCCGCTAAAAGTATATATTTCTAGGGACAAAACTAATTAATGATCTCCTCTTAAATCGAAGTGCCTCACCTTGTTGATGATGGCTTAACACATGGGATGCTAACTCTACAGAAAGATAAAACGACGTTGAATTCATTGTTAAAAAGTGGATGACAAATTAAGACAATTCTTAGTTTGTGGAGCACTTATGTAATACTCCCTCCTCGGTCCCTTAATTATTGTCTCATTTAACTCTCTCTACACAAATTAAAAAAATAATTAATTTAATTATTAATATTAGTATATTGTATAATTTTTTAAAATATTTATATGTATATAGTTTATAATTAAAGTAAAAAAATAATAAAAATAATATCCTAAAAATTTTTTTAAACAAAATAATTATTCTAAAACGTAAAAAAAAATTAAAAAAAAGACAATAATTTAAAAACCGAATCAACAGTTGTTCTAAACTAGAATGGCCATTGTTATTTATAAATGCGCCCTTCATTTAAGGGCCCATTTGGTACAGCGTTTACAAAATGCAGTGTTTTAAAAACGTAGCGTTTTAAAAAACGCAATGTTTTAAAAACGGAGGTCTTTCCTTATAAAATACGTTTGGGATATCACTTCAATACGCAGCTTTTTTTTCCTAGGAGCGTTTTAAAACCTGCGTTTTGGGAAAAAGCTGGGAATTTCAGCGTTTTAAAACGCAGCTGCGTTTTGAAAACGCTGCATTTTCTGTCGCAGTATTAAAACACATTTTTTGTAAATAAGTCAAAACGCTCGACCAAACGAACTATAAATCGTCGTCCTTTTGTGGGAGAGGCATGGCGGGACCTACTGAACATACTTTTTGTGAAGGAAACGGGTCAATAAATGCATCAGCCAGTACAAGTCACGCCTTCTCTAGTACAATTATTGACCACAGCAACCGGCTGAACCGGTTATATACTTAAAAGCCCACCCAATTCAAGGCTTTCTTGAGACGGGTCTTAGAGGGTTTGTGCTTTTGTGGGTTTTTAATGGGCTTTTGGAAAGAAAGATTCTTTAAGTTTGATAATATGTAAGTTCCAACTTATAACCCAAAGGAGGGGAGGAGTGGATTGAGGATACCCCGTGGGTTGTCATCTCAGAAGGTGAGTGGGGCCCCCTGGTTCCTACTATAAAGTAAAAGTTCAAAGCATATATATATATATATATATATATATATATATATATATATATATATATATATATGGTGGTTTCCAACTCTTGATGTTGGTTGATCACTTAAAGTACGCACAAAAGCTAGCATCTTTATGTGCTCGCTCTGGGATATTTGATCAAGAAATTGTTTTTAATTTGATCAACAAATATGCTCTGGGACCAGAATAGCACAGATGGTTGTTTCTTATTTCGATCTAGCTTTATTATTATTACTAATATTCTTTGTACCAACTAAAAAGTAATCCTTCCATTATTAAAAAGCTTGATGATTATCTTGTTTTATGCTATGATATTAGGTTCTACTAGCAGCAGGCACTGATACTTCTGCCGGGACTATGGAGTGGGCAATGTCACTTTTACTAAACAACCCTCAAGTCCTTAAGAAGGCACAGGAGGAGATTGACAGTGTTGTTGGACAAGATCGTCTATTTAAGGAATCAGACTTAGATGATCTACCTTATCTTGATTCTATTATAAAGGAGACGTTGCGAATGTACCCTGCAGGCCCTATGCTTGTGCCTCATGAGTCGTCAAAGGATTGCACTCTTGAAGGTTATCACATCCCTGGTGGTACCATGCTAATGGTGAATATGTGGGCTATACAAAATGACCCGAACATTTGGGAAGAACCGAGAAAGTTCATGCCTGAGAGGTTTGAAGGGCAGGAAAGAGATGGATTTAATCTGTTGCCATTCGGCTATGGAAGGAGGAGTTGTCCCGGGGAAGGATTGGCTATGCGTATGGTTGGGTTGGCATTGGGCTCACTCATTCAGTGCTTTGAGTGGGAGCGACTAGGTGAAGAGATGGTTGACATGACAGAAGGGGCTGGGCTAACCTTGCTCAAGGTTAAACCGTTGGAGGCCAAGTGCCGGCCACGCCATGCAATGGTGAGCCTCATTTCTCAGATTTGAGTTTTGTTTGCATGGTTGTAGAATATTGATCTGTCGGGTAAGTGTAAGATCTAGAAATAAGTTTGTGTATTGGGGACGAAGTGTTTGGCCACGTCCAGTAATCTAGTTAAGTTTGTTTGGTCTTGTAATATAATTTCCTTCAAAGTGTATACAATCAGAAATATGTTTATATATCTCTCTTGCCGCCGCTCGCAGGTTGAAACTATGAAAACTGTTTATCTGCTTGTAAGACATTGTACATTATACCCTTCTCAGATTCGGGAGCCTCACATACAGGCTGTTTATGTTTATTTCTCTCTCGTGGAATGTCAACTATAAATATCTGGTTTGTCCAATCAAATAAATAGAGCTATTAGCATAAAATTTGATACAAAGAAAGTACCTATATTTTACTGCCAGGTACAAGCCTTGCAGCAATGTACGTAGAGGTCATACAAACGTCTTCCGATATGTTCACCACTGATATGTTTAAATTGTTTATAGATGATTGTTTGGTCAGTGAATCAGATTTGGCTAGCTCCTTACTTTGCATCCTCTCCTAAATGTTGCAGACAAGAGTATTAGCCGGCCTCATTCTGTTACGCGCAAAAAATTGCATTCTATACATGTGGTTTCGGATACAAAATGATCAAAAGATAATTAATTAAGGTCGAATTTGAAATATACAAGCCTAAGATGTTTGAAGTTGTAGAGAATGCCAAAGTCTAAGTGACGATTATGCCTTTTGTGGCAAACATTCTCAAGCACTGCTAGATAGTGCCGAAGCCACTCAAGGGCCAAGGTTTTGAGCAATATGCAATTTACCCCATTTTAAATAAATAATTATTATCATTCTTATTATATTTTGGCCCTAGATTTTTTTTTTTTTTCACGTTAACACGGCCCCTCTAAGAGTCAAATCCTGGATTCGCCACTGCTGCTAGAAGGCATTAATATAAGGTGCCGGTAGAACAATTGGCCGGTTTGTAGCAACTAGTATGCGCCAGGACAAGGAAAAAATTACTGTGCAAACTTTCTCGAGAAGGATGGGGCTAGTCAAGAATGGACCTCCATTTACATGAAAATGACCGCAAATTAGATTAAAGCTGATGCTGATGGCGGATGCTAATCAAGAATCGATGCATAGTGCTTTTGTTATCTTTTCCTTTGAAAAAAGAAGGGATGGTGTTCGCCTTGTGGAGAAGATGCCCTTTGAGAATAAATATATATGACCATTGATGTTGTTGGGTTGGGCACATATTAATCGCTCATTCCCAATTTCCCACTAGCTTCTGTTACAGTCCATTATATTTCAGAATGTTTTTGTGAGCGTACTTTAGCCTGTGTTGTCCATATATGCAAGTGTCATGTGGGTCAAAGAAATGACAAACACCAGGTACTGCCACGTACGTAGTAGTTAAAATCAATAGTTGCATGCGAAATGTATTCGCATAAGATGCTATGATTTTCATAAAGTTGGACTTTTCTGAGGGGTCGAGTACATTCTTGAAAGGTGCAAAGTCATTTCTTTGAAATCGCAAGTTCATCTAAGAACAGCAAATGGATTTACCCTTTAAGGACATAATTTCTACCTACTGATGATAAATCAACATGCATACCCCTTTGTTCTGCTTTCCTTTATTTGTTTTTGGGTAGACTGGAAAACAGAAAAAGCACAGGAATGAAAATGGACACTAGCTACCTCTGATTGATGGGTGAACTCCAGTACGGCAGTACGATCCATGCAACTGCATCAGGCAACAATATCAGCTCCGTTCATCGTGGTAGATTCTCTAAAGTAAATGGAGGAGGAGAGTTGATTTGTGCCGCCCTCACTGGCGATCGAGAGGAAATTGCCTCACAGATGTTGAATCGTGCATCCTAGCTACTTCTCTTAGCAATATCTTGATAATGTTTCCAAAAAAAAAAAAACCCAATATCTTGATAATTTCCATTAGACTTGCATTTGGATGATTTAGCCTTTTCTGTTGGCCCTAGTACAAGATCGATCGACTGCAATAACTTGATTTCTTTTTCCAAACGTCCTAAGTAATAGCACTGAAGAGTTTTCCAGGCATATATAATCTCCAATAATCTCATCCTCTTAATTGGTTATCTCCACTTTTTGATTCGCAACGATGATGATCAAGGGTCGCCCTCCCAAAATTTTACCTGCTCTTGAAGAGGAAAGCTTACACACAGAATACTATGTCACAGGATCGGCATACTAGCTACGCAACCATCTTCTAAATGTTTTTCTGGAGTCGTTCAAATTCTTTGTGATCTATACCATACATTTTGCTATGTTATTTTATTTCTTTTAAGATAGGAAAATAAAAAAAATTATCTAGCATTAGTAATTTGTTTTTATAAACTCTTGGACATATAATTACATATGATAATAAAGTGAGAGTAATAGATTAGTGTTTTCCTAATGATTGATACGCATCTAACTAATTAATCGTTTATTGCTTATGTGAAAAAATAATGAAAATTATTAAATAGATAAATATATATATATATATATATATATATATATACACTGTATTTATGTAGGGGGAAATAAAGGGGAAATTAAATATACAATATGCATGAACATGTGCACATTAATTTGACCTATTAAAAAGAGAGAAAATGAAGTTATATATTTAAGAAATAATTTTCTAAAGGGTATAAGTTATTTAATGATCAGGCTGACTGTCTTTAAGAAACAGTAGTACTTATAATTAGAAGAATATAAACAATACTATATACACAATTTAATAAAGTAAAAAAAAGTGAGTAAAATATTATGGTATATGTCATCAATATTATTAGCCTTGCCTCGTTTCATTTCCACCAAGGTTTCTTCGCATATGGTCTTGTCAAACCCCTATTTATTTAATACGACTACACTTACTCCAAAACATCTATTATAATTTTATTTTTTTAATTTAAAAACCCTATAATATCCTCTCCTTTTTTTTGTAACGACTCACAGCGTATAGTTCAAACGACTCAATGGTCGTTCATACGGGTCGTTTTCAACGACTCACAACGTCGTTCAAACGACTCAAGGGAAGGTCGTTCGAACGACCTCGTTCATTATCATAGGGTTTGAGAGAGAAAGACACAGAGTAGGTTAGAGAGATGTACCTCGAGCAAGGACAACGACAGAGGGCGACGACAGAGGGCTATAACGACGTGCGAGTAGGAAGAGGGTGGCGGAGGAAAGCGTTGTGTGAGGGAGGTGGAAGAGGAAGAGGGAGGCTGGTCTATGATGAATGCGTACACTGGTTAGGGTTTTGGCCGGTATTAAGTATATTGTACCGACTTTTTAATAAGATATTTTGGAAAGTTCATATTAAGTATTGGTCAAAAGTCATAAAAGATAACTTGTTAGGTCAAAAAGTAGTACTTGATATATACCACTCGTAAAATTATAACCTCATCAAAAGATCCAAAACCTCCCACCAGGCCCATTTCCTACTTTACCCATACACGACCACCATTACATTTTAGCACCTTTAGCCGTCGAAGAATATTTAATATAAAACGATGTCACTTTTACCAATTGCTCTCGATTCGTCAACAACCACTTCAGCAACAACTAAACTAGTATCACATGGGCACCTTAAGGTTGGGGTGAGCACAATTTTTTAAAAACCGGACCGAACTGATAAAAATTGATCAAACCAATACTTTTGGTTTGGTTCTGGTTTTGAATTTTAGTAGAACTTGTCATTTGGTTTGAATCTGATTTTAAAACTTATAAAATTGTTTTGAACCGGACCGAACCAATATTATATATAATATAATTATATAGTGTATATATTAATAAATAACAGTGTTTTAAAAATCGCTAGGCAGGCTTCAGACGCCAAACTAGCGCCTATACACGCCTAGGTGGACTAGGCGGGGACTAAACGGGGCCTAGGCGGGAACTAGAAAAACATAATTACCTTGATTTTTGAATTTTTTTTCGTAATATAACCTAATTAACAAGCATTAAACCTTCAAATATACTAATAATAAATATCACCAAATAAACATAATCTAAATATCATTTCAAAGTTCAAAACAATACAACAATAATCAATAACTCAATATACGATAGGTCCATAACACTTGCTGCAATAATATAAATATGATCATATAATCTAAATTAATTTTTTATATATTAAAAAGGCCTAAAACGATGTCATTTCGGGTCAAAACTATTTAAAAATAAAAAAATTAGTAGGTTGAGCGCCCAAGCACTCGATTTCTAGGCGCCTGGGTGGCACCTAGTGCCTAAGCGGGGCCTAGGCGGGCTCCTAGACCTTCTAGAACATTGATAAATAATATTTAAAAAATAAAATTTCTAATCCTAACCCTAACTCTAAGTATAAATACTCAAAGTGGTATTTCATTATTTTGAACGGACGTTAATTCAACCGTTAAGTAAAGATCAAATACCTATTTTACCCATATCTTCATCATCTCTAACATGACTTTCTGTGTAAAATTAACCCATCTTTCACTTGTCTTTTTCTTTCCTTTCATTTCCCCATTAATGGAGGGAGCTCTTAAAACTTTATAAATTAGTCCCAACCAAAATAGTAATTTTCAAACAGAAAGAAAAACACACACACACACTCTCTCTCTCTCTCTAACACAAACACATTTATTTCACACACACACTCACTCAGCTTCTCCAGTATTGCATTGGAATCTCCGGAAAGTAGAGGAACGTTCAAGGGAGTTTCAAATAGTTAGAGCATCCACAACAATAACTCCCTATATCACACTCTAAACATCTCTTTTTCTTTTTTTCATTTTCACTTTTTCAACACTCTAAAAAAAATTTACTCCAACAAGCACCCTCTATACGACCCTCTAAAAATTTAATCTCTCTCATCTCAACTAACAAACATAAACTACCATTATATTTTTTCTCTTTTATTTATATTTTTTCACCACAATTAAAATAAAATATTTTAAACTTTATATACTAGGAAAAATATATTGTACTCTCTCCGTCCCTAAATTATTGTCTTGTTTGACTCAGCACACGGATTAACAAAAAATAATTGACTTGATTATTAATATTGGTATAATGTGTAGTTTCTTTTAATGCACATGTGTATATAGCGCATAATTAAAGTAGAGAGAAAAATAAAGGTAAAATGGTAAAAATAATTTCTTAAAAAAGAAAGTTTTAAACAAGACAATTATTTAGAAACGAATAAAAAAACCAATAATTTAGGGACGGAGAGAGTATATTTTAATAATTTTCATTCCAAAATATTAAACAAAAGTATATTGTGCTCAAATAAAGTAAAGAAAATATAGAGGATTTAAGTCACTATTCATGTTAAAATTCGCTCTATATTTAGAGGGTTATTTAATTAGTTTTAGAGATAGAGGATGGACTAGCCACTATAAGGGCATCCACAACAATAACTCTCTATACCACTCTCTAAATACCTCGTTTTCCGTTCAAGTTTCACTTTTTCAACACTCTAAAAATAAATTCACTCCAACAATAACTCTCTATATAACCCTTTAAAAATTAAATTTCTTTCATCTCAACTAATAAACCTAACTATCATTCTATTTTTCCTCTTTTTTATTTCTATTTTTCCACCACAGTTAAAATAAAATATTTTATATTTTAAATATATATTCTATAAAAAATATTTCATCCGTCTCTAAATTATTGTCTTATTTGATCCGGCACACGAATTAAAAAAAATTGACTTGATTAATAATATTGATATAGTGTGTAATTTTCTTTAATGTTCATGTGTATGTGGCATATAATTAAAGTAGAGAGAAAAAGTAAAGGTAAAATAGTAAAAATAATGTCATAAAAAAGAAAATTTCAAACAAAATAATTATTTTAGAACACTGCAGAGAGAGAGAAAAATGGATTGGTAAAAGTGATATACTAAAAAGAAAAGTTTCAAACAAGACAATAATTTAAGGACGGACAAAAAAAAAAAGCAAAACAATAATTTAGGAACGGAGGAAGTATATATCAATTTAAGAGGCAACTTATGTTTAAAATGCATTTTTATTATTATTATTTTTTATCCTCTCATATATTAAAGACACGAGAAAATTGATTTTTAATTTACACGGATAGAGTGAAAATTGAAAAAAAAAATACTAATGAAAATTTGAAGAGAGAGAGAGCGTGAGGGGAGAGAGAGAGAGAGAGGGGACTTGTAGATGAGAGAGAAGGCAAAGAAGACGGCTTTAAAAAATTTTACTATTTAAGCTAAATCAATCTCTATCCTTAGAGAGTGATTTAGTAACTTTTAGGGATAGAGAGTGTAATAAATTGACCATTGTAGGCTTAAAGGAGCTAAAATTCTCTAAAAACAATTTTAGAGTGTTGAGGGAGAGTGTCCATTGTGGACGCTCTAAAATCGGAAGGTAAAAATCTCTAAAATTAATTATAGAGAGTGGATGGAGGGCGCCACTATGGACGCCCTTAGGATGGCAATTGCCCCCTTTTGCCCCAAATATAGCTTTGCCCACTGATAAATTCTAAATAATCATTCTGCCGGAATAGTTAAAACGCAATTCTTTACCAGTACAGAATCGTACCAGAGGTTAAGTCAAGGGAGTTTGAAAGAATTAGAAGCGCAAACCCCCCTCCCCCTTAACCTCGACATAGCTTCAACCCTAATAAACTCTAAATAATCATTCTTCATTCATAGTAAAACTCAAATCTTTAGCAAGTTCAATGGTCAATGTATGAGCTCCAAAAAAGAATCTCTATCTCTAACGACGGCAAATAACAAATTAACCTCAAATCAGCAAACAAATATACCACATCTTCACAAATCAAAAAGATGCATGACAAGACAACAAAACCTCAACTAACCAAAACCCTAAAAATTAAAAACCTGAACATGCAACAACTTAATAGAACAGTTCAAAAACAACAAAAAGACAGCAAATTTGACCTTAAATCAACCTCGGAGCTTCAAACCCAACTCCGAATCGAGCCCGGATAAAGCTCCTACACAGTTGAAGAAGAGTATCTGCTCCTGTAAGTGACGAAAACACAGTAAGCTCATCCGATTTTCAATCATTGAGGGAAATAAATTCGAGAATCGAACTGAAAAATACTAGGTTTTTACCAACTAAAAAGCTTGAAAAATTCGAGTTTTGTTGTCGGTCAATTTTCCCTCCAAAGATTTGGAAAAATAGAAAAAGAGAGGGAAAACGTAAAGAGGAATCGAAAGTTATTTCTCGAGAAACTTAGGCAGTTAGGTGAAATGTTTTCTTTATAAATTTAATTGATGAGCATTTTTCTTTAGGTGAAATCATTACTCTCTCCGTCCCTAAATTATTGTCTGGGTTGACCCGACATACGGATTAAGAAAACTCAATTGACTTGATTATTAATATTAGAATAGTATTGAAAAAGTGTGTTGTTTCTTTTAATGCCCATGTGTATGTGGCCCATAATTAAAGTAGGAAGAAAAAGTAAGGGTAAAATAGTAAAAGTGATGTTCTAAAAAGAAAAGTTTCAAACAAGATAATTATTTTGGGACGGACAAAAAAGAAAAGAAAGACAATAATTTAGGGATAGAGGGAGTACTACTTTGGTCAGGACTAATTCATAAAGTTTTGAGAGTTCCTTCCATTAACGGGGAAAGAAAAGAAAAAGACAAGTGAAAGATGGTTAATTTTACAAAGAAAGCCACGATAGAGAAGATGAAATGAAAATAGTGATAAAACAGGTATTTGATCTTTACTTAACGTTGAATTAACATCTATTAAAAAAAATGAGGTTGCTTGCAAGATAATTGAAATATAGTGGCCCAAATAATATTTTCAAACAATCAGTGGCCGAATTGCAACCTTCCCCAAAGTACAGTAGCCCTATTGTGTGTTTTGCCAAAACTTAAAAAAGATCGTCTTATAGAAATTTTCTGTAAACGAATCTCTCTCACCAGAGTCATAGTGATTTGGTAGGCTGACCTGTGAGAGTGTGGGGTTCCATCTAGGATCCATAAAATGGTCTGGACTCTGGACCTACATTTTTTTTTTTTTTTGGTATTAGTCAAGTATAACCATTTGATCCGAACTTTTATGTTTTATGGCCTCTCGACCAAAAAAATTGATAACTCCCTAAAATACCCTTAAAGCCTTTCAAACCCTAAATACCTCATTTTCTCTCACAACTCAAAAGAAGTCGTCGTCTTCCCCTCCGCTCTCTCCTTTCTCGCCGCGGCCTCCCTCACCACCATATCCTCCGTCGTCGTCCTCGTCGTCCTCGTCCTCTGTCGTCATCCTCGTCCTCCGCCTCCTATGTCACCACTGTTGAGGTAACCTTCTCTTTCTTTCAAACCCAGTGAATCAATTTCTCTCTCTCTCTCTCTCTCTCTTTCAAACCCAGTAAATGAGTCGATCAAAACGAGACCAGGGTCGATCAATGAGTCGACTGATCAACACATAAGTTGATTAATCGACTGTCGATTAATGAGTCGATTGATCGACCCATGAGTTGATTAATCGACTCAGGGTCGATTTGAGTCATTTTGATTAACTCATTGAGTCGTTTAATCGACTCATTGAGTCATTTAATTGACTTAGTAAGGGTATTTTAGAATTTTCGGATGAAAAGTGGATATAAAAGATGTTTTTTAGTAAGTGTGGCTTTATATGAATTTGACAGCTTTGACTAGGTTATTTATGAAGAAATCTCTTCTTTTAAAAAAAAAAAAAAGTATTGGTTTACCCATTCTGTCTTCTAGACAGATTCACGAGCTTCATACAGTCCGAGCTGAGGAAGTCCGGCTTTTGATTCTTAAACTGTTTTTGCCCACGTCAGACACGGCGGAAATGAAATTGATCTTGTTTGTGCTCAGGCTTAATGTAGTGAAGAGAATGATCCGCGGAAAGCGATATTATGGAGACAACGCGGCGCAAGCGGAGCAGGCAATGCGGTATCGGGAGATTATGGCGGAGATGTTTCGGTTGCGTGGTGGATCAAATATAGGGGACTTTTTTCCGGTGTTTCGGAGGTTAGGAGTGAGAATGTTGATTGATTTGGAAGAGAAGAGGGATGTGTTTATGCTGCAAATAATCAAAGAAATGAAGTGTGGAAGAAAGAGAAGACTATGAAAGAGGTGTGGTTTGACGCTGCAGGAAACACAGTCTGAATATTATACTGATGAAACTATTAAAAGCCTAATGCTCGTAAGATCTTTACTTTTATGATTGCATTGTACTCTACTTCATTTTGAAAATTAAGCTCTTAACTCAGAGGAAGTTTTAACTTTACCTCTAGTATGTGAAATAAACTACTTGAATGGCTAATTACAAGAGTTATAATATATCTTTTCTCTTAAATATTCGAGTTTTCTGGTGGAGATTCTCTAGTGGAAATAAGAAGGCCAAATTACAATTTTCCCCCCAAAGTATCCACCAAATCTCAGTTTGCTACCCATATTCCATTTTGTCCCATTACCATATCTAATGTTGCCATTTATCCCAGTTTGACCCCTGGGACGGATGGACGTTAAAAAAATTAACGGAAGTTGACATGTGCATGTCATGTGAGGGTTACTTTGGTCATTTTAATCGGGGATGCAAACTGGGATTTGGTAACCACTAATATTTAAGACATCTTTAAATTATAAATTTTCTTAAAGAAATTAAAATAAAAATTGTTTTTAAAAAATTTTAAACAAATTAAAAAAAAAAATCATTCATGCATTTTGTCAAACACTTGTGGTGCATCTTTTTTAAACCCACTTTCAATATACACTAGTTATAAAGCCCGTGCAATGCACGGGTGCAATTTAACTTTTGTGTTCAATTGATACATTTTAAAAATATTTTTGAAAAAATTTATCATTATTGAATATAGATGTTTGTTGACTTCGTGTCTGACAAAAGTTAAGTCTTGTCAATATATGCAAATTGGTAGTTGTTTATTATAATATTTTCGTTTCAAAATAAGTATTTTTTATTGGTGGTCAATACATATATTTTTGTTTCTATACATTATTTAAATTTTTTTAGTACCCTTTAATGATATCATATTATTGGGTTTTTTTTATCTCTTTTTTTCATCTTGCACTTAGTAAAGATATTTTAGACAAATATTTGAAAAAATTTACAAAATTAAAAATAAAATATTTACTTTGGGACATATTGAAGAAATATAACATTTTTCTGAACAAATGAGAATTCTTTAAGAATTGTAATTATATTTTTTGAAATAATTTTTGGAGATCATTCAATAATTAAAAAATGTTTAATTGAATACTATATATATATTTACATATTTTTTATACACTATCAGTTTGAAAAAGAAATTTACACAAATATCAATAAAACATAAGCATCAATTTTGAATAAATAATTTAAATTTTTTGTTAATATGGATCACATATTATATATATTATTTTATGACGTTTTAAATAAGAATATGAGACTCAATTTAACATGGAGAGAGTATCATATATAAAAATAAAATCTAGTTGGTTTATATTATAAAATAATTTATAGAATAACATAATATGTTTTTAAAATCTTTACATATAATATAATTGGTTGAGTTGGTTTAAGGTGTATAATCATATTTAAAAGGATGTGGGTTCAAATCTCATTGACAACATTATTTTATTTCCTAAAGTCCTTCTCCTATTAGTATTACCTAATAGTAATACATATTGTAAAACCTATTATTATTAGGTATTGTTATTAGCTAATGACTTAGAAATGAAAAGTCATTTCACTCCAAAGGTCATGCTTACTTGGAGGCTTGAGAATCAAAACAACCAAAAGTTGGATGAGGTGGCACACTTAGAGGCATCCTCACCAACTTTAAATATATATATATATATATATATATATTTTTTTATTCAAGCAACCCAACAATTGATTTTAAGCAAATACACAAACAATTGATTTCAAGCAAACTTCGCAATTTTGCATTCCTTTAGAATCAAAGTCTTCGATTTGATCGTGGACTGATCAACGAAGATCAATAACCATAATTTAAAAGATCTTTTTCACATGATTCGGTAATCAGATCCCCATTTCATTTATCACACAAATAATACCACTATTCATAAAACAAAATGCAGTCTAAATAACAGAAATTAACATTAGCACTTGTTATTTGAAATTCACTTTTATTTTCTTTTGTTCTAAAAATAGACACAGATTAATCATATTGTAAAACACACAACCATTGATACTACACCTGCAACCATTGATACTACACCTGGATTCAACCATTGATACTACACCTGCAAACAAATACACGTGACCTAATCCCAATTTTCACAATTAACTCACGTAACCCTAAAATTTCCCCAAATTAGACCTACACATACTACCAAAGAAAAGGACCTTCATTGTTTCAATGGATTTCTCATCTCTACCGAAGCCCAAAGAACAAGAACTCCAACAACTCCAAACCCAGTACCAAGAACACCAAGCTCAAGAACACGTAAACAAGAAGACGAAGTGCGCCGCCAAACAAGCCCAACAAGATCAAGATTACGTTTCACAACAACAACCCTACGACCCATCCCAGGTTCATTCCTACGATCCATCCCAGGCTCAATCATACGATCAATCGAATTACTCGTATTACCAGTACCAAGATCCCCAACACGCGCAGCACGCCCAATACGCGTAGCATTCGCAACAAGATCAACAACAACAGCAATATGCCGCTTATTACAACACCGATTACGCCAATGCGTTTCGGCCTAGGGCGGACGCGGACGCGGTTGTGGAGGCTGAGACGGGGGACGACTAGGGCGGAGGTGGTGTCGGGGGCGTTGTGGTCGCGGTGGATGGGGGGTTTGGTGCGCTGGTCGCGTTTTGGACGGAGGTGTTCCGCGGCGGAGAAGTAGGCGAAGGATCGAGTGTGAGTGAGGAGGTTAGGGTTTTAAGGTTGGAGGAGGTGATGGTTGGGGGAAAAGAGTGTGGATGCGACGGAGATGGCGGCGGTGGTGGGAGAGAAAGGGAGTGTGAGTGAGGAGATTAAGGTTTTAAGGTTGGAGGAGGTGATGGTTGGGGGAAGAGAGTGTGGATGCGACGGAGATGGCGGCGGTGGTGGGAGAGAAAGGTGAGGGACGGCGGTGGTGGGCATTTAAATTTTTCAAATTTAAAATTTGTTTTTTTTTATTTGAAAAGAAAGAAATAAATCTTTAATTAAGAAATAATAATTTTTTTTTAAACCAAATACAACTATTGGGGGCAATATAGTAACTTTTCGATTTTACTTATCATGTGACATACACGTGACCAACTTCCATTAATTTTTTTAACGTCCGTCCGTCCCAGGGGTGAAACTGGGACAAATGGCAACATTGGATATGGTAATGGGACAAAATGGAATATGGGTGGCAAACTGAGATTTGGTGGATACTTTGGGGGGAAAATTGTAATTTGGCCAAATAAGAAAGTATAAGATGAAATCATCAGATTGAAAACACATTTGTTTTCCGCCGTGATAGCCTAATGTCATACTACTGTTTTCTGTAGGTCGTAAATGTAAAAATTGATGTGATCATCACAAAGTCTTCGCTTACCATATCTCTAGGACTCCTACCTTATGACTAGGTTCACTTATCAGTAGCCACTGATTCTACGGCTCAAACTGTGGAATGGGCTTTGTCTCTTTTGCTAAACAATCAGGAAGTTCTAAAGAGGGCACGGCTGGGAATGATTGTCATGTGGGAGACGATTGTCTCTTTGATGAATCAGACTAGGCTGATCCATCTCATTTGCACTTAAATTTCCTGTCATTGTATCAAGAACTTTGTTCTCTAAATTGGTACACTTTTAAATTGATTTCTTTAGTCTCACTTCTTTCTTCAACCCTATTAACCTTTCCTCCATCAGTGTCTTGGCACTATGAAAAACTTAAAAACTAGAGTTGATGTATCAAATCCCTCACCTAACCCCAAAGTGAAAGAGGAAAGTGAATAGAACCCTTACCCCGACCTTTTTTTGTTCTTCTTTGTCTAATTAGCTGTTTTGAAGGATTTTAAGTAGCTTTTGCAGGCTTTAGCAGGGTGCCGCCCCTGTTTCTCTAAAAAAAAAAAAGTAGCTTTTGCAGGCATTCTTGCATGCATGGATTGATGCTATAGCTGATGAGACAGTCACAAAATGGAGTGGGCAGATGTCACTTCTGCTCAAGGATTCAGAAGTTCTGAAGAGTTCACAAAATAAAATTAATTATCATGTTGGCTATGCTCATCTGATCAATGACTCAGACATGGCTGAGCTTCCTAGCTAGTACTGCATCGTTACTGAGACACAAAATGCACCCAGGAGCCCTGTTACTTTCACCCAACTATTGTCACTCAAAAATACTGATTAGTTGGAGGTCTTTACATATGGCATGGAACGATACGTAAGATATTCTCTTAATTTTGTATTAAGTATATATGGAAATATTTTGGTATCAAGTAATTCCAAAATATATATAACCTTAATTGGCTCAAATTATTAATGATGATTGATTGTATATCATTTGGTTTTCAAAATTACACCAATAAAATATTGGTCAATGTAATGTTATGAATCAATTAGTCCAAATTAATCCCTCAAATTATGGGGTTGATTGATTGGCTTTGTGATGGACAAAGCCTATAAATAGAGGCATCCTTGGGTCCCTAGAGTTATCCCCAATTCATACATTCTCTAGCACCATCAAAGTGAGAAGAGGGAGAGACTCTAGAAGTTCTCAAGGTTAAGAAGCACTAGTTGCTTGAATAAATCAATGGTCAGAGGTTAGTTCTCATTATATTTATACTTTCGCTGCAATTCTTATCTCTAATTTATTGTCTTGCATAATAATTATGCCTAACATTTGGTATCAGAGCCAATTTGCCTCTGCCTTGATTTTATTATTGTATTGCTTTTGTGCATTTTAAAAGTGTATATGTTTGTATTTTACACTTTATCACACTCGGTTCATATTTTTCGGATGAAGGATAGAAACATTGTTTCTTTATTTACTGCCTTGTGTATCCTTGAAACAATAGATGGCCTTTAGTTTTACCCAAAGAATTTTACGATAGTAATGTTCTACTATCTTAAATGGGTGTTTATATCATTTTGAAATTTTTTTGATATTTTGTTATGGTTTGTGTTGGGTATCAATACGCGGTGATGGCATAATATGATTATTTTTTAATCTGAGCCGAGCGTGTTCCAACTTAAATTTGCAGATATACACGAATTGATTTTATTAATTCTATGGTTGTGAACTGTAAATGAATATTGGGTTCCTTTACCCACGTCAACATGCTATTCAAATAAATTAAAGATGGATTGTCCACTTCCTCTTCTTAATCTTTACAGAAACTTTTGGTGAAATCTTAGTTGGTCAACATTAACAATTTTTGTTTGGGGATCTTTTGATTGGCTATAAATATTTCATACATGTGATATTTTTATTTCCCATTAATCTGTTGCTACCTTAATTTTTCAAGTGAATTTTTCACCCAAAATTTTACTGGTCAACACATATTCCCATGTTACTATTTGAAGACAATTTAAGAAAATAAAAGCAAAATTTTCTTTTTCAGTATTGTTCTATGTAGCCATTCTGTTGTATTTCCTATGGTCCCGCAACCTTACAATTTTGCATACTCATCCCTAAAGTTGTTATATGCAAACCGGTTTTCAAAACCATTATTTACAAGTTAGTCCCTATATGCAATGTTTACATTTAAGAGATCAATATAATTTTTGTAATTAATGTTTAGCCACAAAGAACTTTAATTATCTAAAATTATATATTAAGTTAATGATTAGGGACATTATTTGTAGTTAATTATATTTGATGTTGTAATTTTATCCCACAGGAATTTTATGACATATAATATAATTAATTAGGATAAAATATTAAATTATATTTCTTAATTTACCCACAGGAATTAAGAAAAGGAACATAATTTGATAGTTTTATCATAAAGATATATGAATCTTTTGAATTAAAACTTTAACCCACAGGTAGGTTTTATATCACAAGATTCGTGACTTATTTTTGCAAATGTTTTACATTGGTAAAACATTATTAGTCTCAATTTTCAAGTAATGTAAGCCTGTATGTCAATATTTATGCAGCTATGCAACCTGTGAATTACTCTGATAATGATATTCCCGAACTCAAAGGCGATGGTTACAAGTTATGGAAGGAAAAAGTTCTCCTTCACTTAGGGTGCATTGACATTGACTATGCTTGTGACGCCCCGACCCGGATCCCAATACGGAATCCCGAGGTCGACGCGCCAAAACAACAAGCAAATAACAATAACAAATAATAAAAGCACGTGGCGCAACAATTCGTACGCACCACAAAACCCGTTTAACAAAAACTTTGATAGAGAAGAATCAATCATCGGCGACGTTACTGCCGGAACCCAACTAATTAAGGCACAAGCAACATTAATCACCTCGGCCACAACCTCGGGAACAACTACGCAAAACCACAAGCCGTAACACGCTTGGGACAACAACTAAGTTAACATGTACAAGAGTGTACGAGCTCGACATACACGTGTCGGCCACCAAAAGAATAATAGATACAATTAATACCAACACTACCCAAAGCAAAGTCTACATGACTTTACTTGACCAATCGTCCTTGCCAAAAGAGTGCCTACTACTATTAACAAAAGACCTCAAACTTAGTAGTACAAAAGTCCACCTGCGAGCTAAGCGATAGGACTGACCGGCCTCACCGCGAACTTCCTGCCTGGCTCGGATCTAAGGAAAACAATAAACACATAACGGAGTGAGTCGTAATGACACAGTAAGTTACTAATGCAGCTACATGGCATGGCATGACATTCAAGCAATAACCATAACATGGTATTAACGTTTATATACCACAACCAAATCATTTGTCATCTTACCGATACACAATTTATTCAACTCACATAATACTTGATTAACTCATGGATGCTTATAAATGACCATGTTAGAGAAGTGTATCATATCACTTTCTTCAACCTTGTGCCGCTCCGCAATACACAATCAAACAACAAGCCTCGATACTCGTGTGTAGTATCGACGTCCCCGACACAATCCCGTCGAGTTCAACATAGCAAGCCAAAGTCATGCGTATTGCTACAACAATGGGGCTACTTCTCAACCGTGGCCAATGAAGAGGGTGTGTGCAACTCCGGTACGGCGACTTATGGCGATCACAAACGTTAATTTGTGAAGACCATAGGTCGTCCTACCTTACTCAACAAACGACGCCACTGGACTTACACAATGCACGATAGATATTCTTATTTATCAATGCAATTAATCATCAAGTTCAAAAGTAGTGACTTGACAAATGACAAGTAGATTATTCTATTCTACCACCCATTATTATTTAACAATTTGTAAGCATTCGACTCAACACATTAGGGCTATTCATAAGTCTCCATTTTAACAGTATCAAAGGTACGGAGGACTAGAGTCTCGATCAATCGAACTCTATACCTCGTAGTAATCTAACATAATGTTCGGGGAGTCACAATCTTCCTTAAAATCAACTTCTCGAAGCCATTACTAAAGTTCACCAAATTAGGGTTCCGATGCTATATGCAAGGACCACCCAATTTCAAGTCTCAAGTTCTTTATTTGTTCAAATCTTCACATTTATATGCCAACCTTTGCCCGTTTACATCATTCTATACATACTCATAGCACAAGTATAATGTACTCATCTCAACCTAGAGATTATACATAAAAACAACATATAAAGTAAGTTATACAACAATATTGATGATTTAACACACTTTGAAGCTTAAGCATACAAAGGGGATTTAGTAACTTACCTTGTGACGAAAATCAAAACAACTAAGATGAGATCGAAGCCACCCAAGTTAATCCCTAGCCCAACGCGAACGCAATGACGGTCTCGGATCGTCGATCGAACGGTTGGATCTTCGGGAACACACTCACACACACTAATCTCACTATTTCTCCCACACACACTCTCTCAAGCTCTTATGGTGGAAATGGAGGGAAGAAGTGGAGAGAAGATGAAATCTCTCCACTCAAATATGTGGAACAATTTTCAGATTGGGGAGGGGTAGTGTGGTGGCTCAAGGAGAGCCACACATGTATTCAAATTTAAGGGTACAAAAGTAAATTCCAAAATTCTGATTTTTAAAACAGCTCGACTTGCACGGCCGCGTCAAGAAAGTCGCACGGCCGTGCCACTCTCGCACGGCCGTGCCAAGGAAGGCTGCACGGCCGTGCCAAACTTTCTGGGAAATTTGACACTCTTGCACGCCCGTGCCAAACAAAGGCACACGGCCGTGCCAAACTCTCTGGAGTGGTTTGACCTCGTTTGCACGGCCGTGCCAAAGAAAGGCACACGGCCGTGCCAAACATTCTGTCCAGCATACTTATATTTTCACTCTATCTCATCGGTTTGAACACTTGGGCACTTCCTAGGTGTGATCATACAACATATAAAGCAACGTATAATTTAACTAGCATGCTAATAAAACAAGTTTAACACATAATTCACGCATAACATAGTAAAACATGCATACGAGGATTCGGGGTGTTACAATGCTATTAGGAAAGACAAGCCTATTATTATGGATGATAGCTCTACAGATGATTTGGTTGTTAATGAACTTTGGGAACGATCTAATCGTCTCAGTGTTATGTTCATAAAGACCAAACTTTCTGCTAGCATTCGAGGCTCTATCGAACAACATAGTGATGTCAAAGCCTTATTGAAGGCTCTTGATGAGCAATTTGTCACTTCAGATAAGGCACTTGGAAGCACCCTGATAATGAAGCTCTCATCCTTAAGGCTCACTAGTGTGAGAGGTGTGCGTGATCACATCATGCAGATGAGGGACATTGCGGCTCAATTGAAGACTCTTGAGGTTGACATGTCTGACACTTTCCTTGTGCACTACATACTGAACTCACTTCCACAACAATATGGACCCTTCAAGATCTCTTACAACACACATAAGGATAAGTGGTCAATTAATGAACTTTTGACCATGTGTGTTCAAGAGGAGGGAAGGTTGTTGATGGAAATGGGTGAAAGTGCTATGCTTGCTACACAAGACCAAAGGAAAGAGAAGTATCAGAAACAAGCCAAGCAAGAAGGGAAAGGTAAAATACCTCCCCAAGGTGGAATCAAGAAGGAAAACAAGTGTTTCTTTTGTAAAAAGAAGGGACACATGAAGAAAGATTGCACCAAGTTTCAGAATTGGCTTGTGAAGAAAGGTAAACCAATCTCATTAGTTTGCTATGAATCTAATATGGTTGATGTTAATCATAATACATGGTTGATTGATTCTGGTGCTACAATCCATATTTCGAATACCTTGCAGGGTATGCGAAACCTAAGGAAACCAGTGGGAAGTGAACAATGCATCTTATCTAGAAACAAGAGCAACTCACATGTTGAAGCTATTGGAACATGCACTTTAGTTTTAAATAATGGTTATGTTTTGAATTTGGAAAAGACCTTTTATATTCCAAGTTTTTCTAGAAATTTGATTTCAGTTTCAAGACTTCTACCTTTTGGTTACTCCTTTAAGTTTTCGGAGAATAATTTCAGTTTATTTTATAAATCTGATCTTGTTGGAAATGGTATTTTGTCTGATGGACTTTTCTCTATTAATTTACAAAAAAATGCCATTAATAATGTTATGCATGTTCACACTGGTATGAAACGGTGTATTATGAGTGAAGATTCCTCTACATTGTGGCATCAGAGATTAAGACATATCTCCTTAGAAAGACTTAAAAGATTGGTAAAAGACGGAGTACTTAGTACTTTAGACTTTACTGATTTTGGTACTTGTGTGGAATGCATTAAGGGAAAGCAGAATGACAAGTCAAAGAAGAAAGATGCCAAAAGGAGTACAGACCTATTAGAGATCATACATACAGATATTTGTTGTCCAGACATGGATGCTTATGGTCCAAAATATTTCGTCACTTTTATTGATGATTACTCACGTTACATGTATCTCTACATGCTTCATACTAAGGACGAAGCACTAAATGCTTTAAAATATTTAAGGCTGAAGTAGAGAAACAATTAGGAAAACAAATTAAGAACGTGAGATCAGATAGAGGTGGCAAATATTATGGTAGATACACAGAGAATGGACAAGCACCTGGTCCATTTGCGAAGTTTCTTCAAGAGCAAGGAATAGTTCCTCAACTCACCATGCCTGGCGAACCAAGTCAGAATGGTGTGGCAGAAAGAAGAAATCGAACTTTAATGGAAATGGTGCGGAGTATGCGTAGCGAGACTAAGCTTTCTAAGTCCTTGTGGGTTGATGCACTTAAGACGGCTGTGTATATATTGAACCGAGTTCCGACCAAGGCTGTCCCAAGGACACCATTTGAATTATGGAAAGGTTGGAAATCGAGTTTGAGACATATACACGTTTGGGGATGTCCGTCTGAAGTAAGAATTTACAACCCACAAGAAAAGAAGCTCGACCCAAGGACCATTAGTGGCTATTTCATTGGATATGCAGAAAGGTCTAAGGGATACAGATTCTACTGTCCATCTCACAGCACTAAAATTGTGGAATCAAGGAATGCCAAATTTCTTGAGAATGACTTAATCAGTGGGAGTGATCAATTGGAGAGCATAATCTCTGAAAATGATCAACCTTCCACATCAGTTAAAAGATTGGTTGCCATTCATAACACTTCTTCAGATCAAATGAGTGTTGGACAACCTGTCATTGAAGTTCCACAAACTGCTGACAATAATCATGCAGATCAAGTTGTTCAAGAAAATCCTGAAATTTTTGAACAACCAGCTGAACAACATGATCCTCAAGAAAATGTTGAACTAGCATTAAGAAGATCTACAAGGGAGAGAAAGTCAGCAATTTCAGATGATTATATTGTGTATCTACAAGAAGTGGACTATAATATTGGGGCCGAAAATGATCCTGAATCGTTTTCACAAGCCATGGATTGTAAGGAATCTAATCTATGGCATGATGCTATGATAGATGAAATGAATTCTATGAAATCTAATGATGTCTGGGATCTCGTCGAGTTGCCCAATGGTGCAAAAGCCATTGGATGTAAGTGGGTATTTAAAACAAAAAAGGACTCATTGGGCAACATTGAGAGATATAAAGCAAGACTCGTTGCTAAAGGATTCACTCAAAGGGAAGGAATCGACTACAATGAAACCTTTTCCCCAGTTTCTAAAAAGGATTCATTTCGTGTTATCATGGCATTAGTTGCACATTTTGACTTAGAGTTGCAACAGATGGATGTGAAAACCGCATTTCTCAATGGAGATATAGAGGAAGAGGTTTATATGAAACAACCAGAAGGATTCTCCTCTAGTGATGGTGAGCATTTGGTTTGCAAGCTCAAGAAATCCATATATGGGTTGAAACAAGCCTCCCGTCAGTGGTATTTGAAGTTCCATAATGTTATCTCTTCATTTGGATTTATTGAGAACGTTATGGATCACTGTATATACCAGAAGGTCAGTGGGAGCAAAATTTGTTTTCTTATCCTATATGTGGATGATATTTTACTTGCAGCCAATGATAAGGGTTTGCTATATGAGGTGAAACAATTTCTCTCTAAAAGTTTCGACATGAAGGATATGGGTGATGCATCTTATGTCATTGGCATAAAGACACATAGAGATAGACTTAAAGGTACTTTAGGTCTATCACAAGAAACCTATATTAATAAAGTGTTAGAGAGATTTCGAATGAAAAATTGTTCACCAAGTATAGCTCCCATTGTGAAGGGTGATAAACTTAGCTTGGACCAATGTCCTAAAAATAACTTTGAGAGGGAACAAATAAAGAACATTCCATATGCTTCCGCTGTTGGGAGCCTAATGTATGCTCAAGTCTGCACAAGACCTGACATTGCATTTGCTGTGGGAATGTTAGGGAGATATCAGAGTAATCCAGGTATAGACCATTGGAAAGCTGTGAAGAAGGTGTTGAGGTACCTTCAAGGGACAAAGGACTACATGCTTATGTATAGACGGACTGATAATCTGGAAGTCATTGGCTACTCGATTCGACTATCTTTGTTGTGTTGATTCACGAAAATCAACATCCGGTTACATTTTCATGTTTGCTAGTGAGCCGTATCTTGAAAAGCGCAGCGACTCTAACTGCTACTTCCACTATGGAAGCTGAGTTCGTTTCTTGTTTTGAGGCAACCTCGCATGGTGTTTGGTTGAAGAATTTCATTTCTGGGCTTAGAGTTGTCGATTCAATTTCTAGGCCATTGAGAATATTTTGTGACAATTCAGCAGCAGTATTTATGGCTAAGAACAACAAAAGTGGTAGTCGAAGCAAACATATCAACGTTAAGTACTTAGCCATAAGGGAACGTGTTAAAGATAAATCAATGGTCATTGAGCACATTAACACTGAATTGATGATTGCTGATCCTTTAACTAAAGGCATGCCACCGTTTAAATTTAAGGATCATGTGGATAGAATGGGACTTGGTTCTCTACTTTAATTTTGTATGAATTATTATCAATGATAATGAAATTCTATTTCAGTTGTGATATTTTCTCATTTTGTTTCGTGTACACCTTCAGTTTTGTAGAAATATCATTTTAGTTTGGACCTAGAATAAACATGAGGTTTATTCATCAAGTTAAGTGGACTATTGTTAAGATACATAACACATTGTAATACATGGAAGATAATACTCGCACTAAGAGGACCTATCGCCATGATTCATGTGTTTTGTCTCTTATTCTGAAATTAATGTTTTTGAGCCAAGTGGGAGAATGTAAGATATTCTCTTAATTTTGTATTAAGTATATATGGAAATGTTTTGGTATCAAGTAATTCCAAAATATATATAACCTTAATTGGCTCAAATCATTAATGATGATTGATTGTATATCATTTGGTTTTCATAATTACACCAATAAAATATTGGTCAATGTAATGTTATGAATCAATTAGTCCAACTTAATCCCACAAATTATGGGGTTGATTGATTGGCTTTGTGATGGACAAAGCCTATAAATAGAGGCATCCTTGGGTCCCTAGAGTCATCCCCAATTCATACATTCTCTAGCACCATCAAAGTGAGAAGAGGGAGAGACTCTAGAAGTTCTCAAGGTTAAGAAGCACTAGTTGCTTGAATAAATCAATGGCCGGAGGTTAGTTCTCATTATATTTATACTTCCGCTGCAATTCTTATCTCTGATTTATTGTCTTGCATAATAATTATGCCTAACACGATATCATCGGGATTATACAGAATGACCCCAAGATCTCAGTAGATCCAGAAATGTGAAGCCCCAAAATTTGTAGGAAATGCCAAAGATGTGCTGAAGATATAGATGATCTAGGAAGAGTCCTACAGAGAATTTGGCAAGGAGTTTTATTCAGTTGGCATTAGGGTCATTTGATCACTGCTTTAATTGGGATGGACTGGCATGGAGATTTTGTATAGGAGTGAAGGGAGTGAATTCACTATGTTCAAGGCTGAGCCCTTGAAAATGGCCTGCTGCTTGTGACCGTTGTGAACCTCTTTCTGACTTTGAACAAGTAAAAGTCAGTCCGTGATTGCATGCTTATTTCCCACTTAATTCCTAGTTTCTGAGAAATATTTGTTATAACACTTAAACTCAGAAATCCATTTTGCTCTTATGATTCACTTGCATAGCTTGTCATGTAATCTTGATCAATCCAATTCATTCTGCAATCTGTTTCACCGGTCTGTTTTTTAATATGAGAGTTTCTAGATGGAATTTATTTTTCAATTTGCAATTGCACAACTTAGAATACGAAGATACCCAAAAGAGAATCAGAATTTATTTGCCTCCAACAGCAGCAAAATGGAAGATGAAAAATATTTAAACTCAAACCCAAAATTTATATTACAATATCAGTCTATATTTTTGTAACACCCTCTTCATTTGCATCTTACGTGTCATTCATATCATTCACGAATATTACGCGTGTCACCTTGATTAAAACTATTAACATTTTTCTTGAGCATACTACATATGAAATATAGCACATTCATGTTGCATCCCATGTGTTTCTTATGCTTTAAATCATTACTTAATTCTCGTAATTAATCATACTTGAGATGTGTTCTAAGTATTGTACTATCGAACCTAGGTAAAAAAAAAAGGGTGAAATAGACTATAATTGGACTTTTGAACTTTGGCACGACCGTGCAGCCTTTATTGGCACGGCCGTGCGAGAGTTCACAGTAGGTCTAGAGTTGTGCTGTGAGGGTTGGCACGACCGTGCAGGTATTTGTGGCACGGCCGTGCGAAGTTGGCACGACTGTGCGCCTTTCTTTGGCACGACCGCGCGAGGTCGGGCAGACTGCAACTCTGTTTCCTGAAAAATCTCATTTTCACTTAAATTAAGTGGCCCTCATGGTGACACGTCACTAGGCCGAATACTCCTCTCTTTTCAGCCTCTTAAACACATCAAGAGAGTTCCCAACACTCTCATTTTCACTCCTTAACACCATAGAACATAAGAGAAGAATAGAGAGAGAATAGTGAGGGTTTAGAGAGAGAAGTTGAGATATCTTGAGTTTGTGAAGAAATCTCGACGATCCGAGCACTCCGTTGCGAAGGTCCTGACTAGAGGAAGCTTTTCCACCGATTGGATTTCATTTTTCTTTGGTTATTTTCGTCAAGAGGTAAGCTATTACCCCCTCTTCTTCTTGATTTATGTCTTATATGACATCCTAGACTTGTAATGTGTGAGGTTACCATGTTAGATTTGTGAATACTTGATTCTTGCCATGAAATGCCATTGTGGACTTGTGAAATATGTTGTTGTTGTTCCATGATGTTGGGAATTCGAATTTGGGCGTTAATATGCTAGGTTTAAAGTGCAAGACCGCTTTTGTAACTCGACATCACTAGTAACCGAAAATGACTCTAACGGAGTTGGTTAGGGTTCGATAATGAATGTGACCACGTGTGTGTATTGTGAGCTCTTTGGATACTCGAAAAAACCGTTGGGTGATGGGTTACGCGATACACGTTTAATGGCATTGCGTTAATCTTAGCATTGGTGTTGTGTGGCTATGTGTGGTAGAACCATTTGGCATACATTAACATGTTGTTGTTGTGGTCGTTATACTCCCTACTTTGAAGTATGACACGTTTTATTTAAATGTTAAGTAAACATCTACTTGAACATTTGGTTGATTGGTTTTAATGTGTCGAGTAAACATCTACTTGAGCATTTGTTAAGTCCATGGCATATTTGTTGGAGGTGTATTGACGCTCGGTTATTGCGTGAGCCGGGGCTACGTAATAACCGAAGGCCAATACACTAGGCCTCGCCCTACCGTTGGCCACGGTAGGGGTTATAGCGCTAAGTGTTGTATGGAATAAACGCGACCTTGGTAAGCTATACCGTGATTGTTTCTCGGGTCGTGGGGACCGAGTCTTCACGTCGACGTGAATACGGGAAACGGTTCACCATAATACTTGGTTATTGGTTCGGTGATCGAATACGACATCAACAGTTTCTACATTGGTATTATTGGTTGGTTGGTTGGTTGGAAGTTTGTATGTCGGAGGTGTACCTCGACGGTATCCTTTTATATGTGTTTACATATTGCTCCTATGTGAGATGCATGCTATGTGACGTATGGTTATAAGATACTAGCCTTTTTGATGTTTGAGAATTATCTCGTTATATCAATCTTGTTATATTTGACTCTTCTTACTGTTCACATCCCGCATGCCATATCGTTGCATTAATAGCTTATTGAGTTTTATAACTCACCCCGTCCATTGTTTATTTGTTTTCCTTAGATCCTGAACCGGCGAGAAACCCCCAGTGATCTTACGTCGTCTGGAGTATTTGACGGTCATTCTTTTGGGTAGTGCTCCTTGAGCCCTTATATTTTATTTTGGTGAGGTCGAGGGCATATATGTTATTTAAACAATGTAAAGTTGGGTAGACGTCCCGCACTTGATGTTTTATTCATATTCTTTTGTAAATGCCGACATGGTTGTCAGGCCTTGTAAATGTTGTTAACTCTTTTATTCCGTACACTCTGTTAATATTATATGTATATTCCGAGCTCCTTAGCTCGTGGGTTTGTTGGTTAGCTAATGTGTTTTCTCCAGCTTATTCGTTGCCGTGAAGTGATACTTAGTTTTTAAAATAATCATACACTTGCATGACGGGGTTTTGCACGAAAAGTAATTTTTAAATTATGCATTTTGAGTCCCGTTTCACGAACCGGACGAGGTTCCACGTAGGATATCGGGTCGGGGTGTGACAATTTTGCTTTCATTATTGCCTTGAAAAAGGCCATTCAGACTAGAATTGTTAATGTTCATGAAAGGGAATTTCTTACAATTGTTATAGCATACATATAATGAATCAAATATCCAAGAAAGACAAAAGCTTTGAGGAAGTCTATGTTTGGAATCTTATACAAGATTATACATGCATCAAGCACTTCAACTGTACTCCAGCTCGTCACATTGGCAATCTAATAACCGCACCGTGCATTAAGCAACCCATTAAACACAATCAGATTTAGTATCCAACTTTAGGTAAAGAAGATAAAACTATTGATGGGATCCTCCCAAAATTTCATCCTACTTGTCTTCCATGTCAGCCTCATGTGGGTCTAAGATCCACGTTGACAATGATCACCTGAGGTCCACATGGCCGAGGTCTTCAACGAGCTTGGCATCTAAAAGTCTGCGAAGCAGTCTTATGTTCTGGAAGGTCCTAGCCACCGACCAAGATCATCCTCGCTCCGTGCGGTAGTCACCTTGGAGACGAGTTCCCATCCTCCTCGCACAAGAGTCAACATTAGGCATAGACATGCCCAAACGGTTCGAACCGCCGGTTTCAAAAACCGCCAGACAACAAACCGTAACCGAACCGACAAATCACGGTTACGGTTCCGATTTCGAACCGGCTAAGTCGATTCCGGTTTCGGTTCCAAACCGTAATTTTTAATTATTTTTTAAATATTTTCTTATAATTTTTTTAAAAGATTTCATCTTAAAACTTTGTACAAAATATTTTTTGAATTTTTGAAACTTTGTAAACTTTTCATTTTTGAAATTATAGAGTAAACAAGGCAATTTCAAAATAAAAAATTTAAATTTTGGCGATTTTTCACAGTTTGGAACCGGCGGTTCCGGTTCTCCGTTCCAAACCGGCGGTTCACGGTTTTGAGAAATTGGAAACCGAAACCGAACCGTGTAACCGGCGGTTTCGGTTCAGGGACGGTTCCGGTTCCTCACGATTCCGATTTATGCGATTTTTTGGGCGGTTCGGTTCCAGTTCGAACCGCCGGTTCCGAACCGTTTGGATATGTCTAATTAGGCATTCAATGCCTACTGCATGTCAGCACTTATCCTGGAAGAGGCAATGCATTCTCATTGGAGGAAGACATTCCTTCTCAGTGAAGCAACAGCAGCATATTTATGAGTTCTTCCTCCTCCCAAGACAGAAGCTTCTATTTATCTATTTTATCCTGACAAAGCATTAGCCTCATTAATAAGCAGTCCATTCCCCAGTATTCAAGAGGGCAAATTCATATCATTTCAGCTATAAATAGCAGGTATCACCTTCATTTATCACTGTCTGTTTGCATTAAACTCTTACCTTCAATACACACATTTATTCTACCATCAGTGATCATTAAAAGACAGTTTGTACCAAATACAAACTACCTTCCTCATATTTATCACGGTACTGACTCTTACGCTTGAGGTAATAGTCGAATCAAACCTCACACACCCCCTAACGGTGTTTTCTTAATTTGTTATTAGTTGAAGGCACAATCTGTGATAGCCAAGTTACCGCAGACAAGTCTTTTGAGAGCTGAGACATCCTACCTGTAAAGCTAACTACACATGTGGATCCGACGTAGTCATCAGTATTTATTTTGGCGTGATCAACTATCATAATTGTGTTGACAAGAATCGAACTCGTCCCACCGGCCAATTGGTAATCAAATTAACCCCCTTATTTTCTTCGTCATGATTTTAAAGATATGTTGAGGTTTGACGTGTCAATATTGGGCTCTTTACAATCTCTAAGCATCTCTCTCGTAATGTTAAGCAGTCCTTCACTTGTCATCCTCGATTTTGTATCGCGTGAGTTCAGTAAAACTCAAGACAGTTCTTTTCATCTCACTAGCATCAATCAAGAAAGATATTCTATAGCTATAGCGTATACATGTTTTATTTTCTACCACCTCAATGAAGCTTACTTGTACCAAATGACTCGAGACTGATTTGTAGTAGAATGAGCAGATGAGGCAAGTCATTTCTCAAATTGGCATTCGCCTACTTTATTTGGCCTGGTAAGTTATCCTACTCTCTTTTTTCCTATTCTAGTGGAATTAAACTGTAGCAGTAGACAGCAGCTTATTTGTAACATGTAGATTAATTTATTTTGCATGTGAGATCGGTTAATAGGAAAGGACAAAAGTTACTAAGGAAAGGATATGGACATTAGAAAGAATGACATAACAACCACCGTGTCTTGTGGACGAATTTCTATTTTTTGAACAAAGAGGATGATGATGCAACGCAACCTCCGTCTTTTAGAAAAGCTTTTCGGTAGTCTCTGGTTTGAGGCTTGTACAGAATGATAACAGTGAATGATTGAGAAAGATATTTAAAGTTATAGCCTTGGCAAAAATAATGATGATCACCATTCAGTCATCTCTCTCATGGAGTTCTTGTTAGGCATATACCTACTGCCTCTCTTCTTAGTTCTCTATGTCTTTATTCATCATCTTCTTCACAAGCTCCAAAATCTTCCCCCAACCCCCTTTCCCGCCTTACCCGTTATAGGTCATTTCCACTTCTTGAGAAAGCCTCTTCACCAAAGATTGTCCCAAATTTCAAAACAATTTGGCCCAGTAGTTTTTCTCTGGATAGGATCTCGACCCGTCCTTGTTGTTTCATCCCCTTCAGCTGCTGAAGAATGCTTCACCAAGAACGATGTTGTCTTTGCCAACCGCCCTCGTTTTCTTGTTGGAAAACACCTCGGTTGCAATTACACCAGCCTCTCATGGGCCCCACATGGGGACCACTGGAGAAACCTCCGCCGCATCTCCTCCCTCGAGCTCCTATCACCCCACTGCTTACAAATGCTCTCTCACGTCCGGGTCAATGAGGTCAGGGCGTTGATCCAAAACCTCATCAGTGTCTCAGGTCAACCCGTGGATCTGAGGTCCACCTTGTTCGAGCTCATGTTCAATGTCTTGATGAGGATGATTGGTGGAAAGAGGTACTACGGGAAAGATGTGGAAAGCAACAAGGAGGCAAGGAGGTTTCAAAAGATGGCTCATGAGACAGTTCGAGTGGCAGGACAGTCTCTAGGTGATTTTATTCCATTTATGAATTGTCTCCGATTAAACAAAGGCATAGAAAGGAGACTAATGGCCATAAATGCGAAGAGACACCAGTTCATGCAAGATTTGATTGAAGATCATCGCGAAACAAAGTCTAGTGACTCTCCCGTTTTGGATGATAGGACAAAGAAGACTATGATTCGGATTTTATTGTCTCTGCATGAAACAGATCCAGAATACTATACAGATGAAACAATCAGGAGTCTCATGTTGGTAAGACAAGTTCATAACCTTTATGACTAAAACTAGGGATCCCACCCTCCTACCTTGTATCTCCAATTCTTTTGTCACATGCATGCATATGGGGATGTCATACTTAAAATCAATTTTACATGAATTTTGGGCTAAAGTGAAATCAGTCTATTGCTGAATTTTTTATGCCTTTTACCTTGTCTAGAGGAGTGGGTGGGTGGGATATTAGAAATGATCTTGATGAGCTCGGATTGCAGAACTGCCTGAGAAATTTCCTAAAAGTGTTTACCGAGTAATTAAGGCAAAGTATGACCATAAGACTAAAATTGCAACTTCCATCTTTAAGCACCCAAAATTTGACAGAACATTCATCACTATGCAGGTTTTGTTACATGCAGGAACTGATACTACTGTTGGGGCCATGGAATGGGCAATCTCACATCTCCTCAACTGTCCACAAGTTCTGACAAAGGCACAACAAGAAGTGGACAATCTTGTTGGAGAAAATCGTCTTTTAAATGAATCCGATGTAAGTGAGCTTCCTTACCTGTGTGGTATCATCAACGAGACACTACGGATCCACCCTGCACTACCAATAATATTTCCACACGAGTCCTCAAAAGAATGCTTCGTAGGAGGTTATCGCGTCCCACGTGGAACTACTCTATTTGTGAACGCATGGTCTATACAAAATGATCCAAAGTTTTGGGTGGACCCAGAAAAGTTCAATCCTGAGAGGTTTGAAGGCATAAAAGTTTCCAAATTAGACGCGTACAAGTTTATGCCTTTTGGAATGGGAAGGAGGAAGTGCCCTGGAGAAGGACTTGCTATTCGTACGATTGGACTGGTACTGGGGTCGTTGATTCAGTGTTTTGATTGGGAAAGGGTAAGCGATGAAATGGTAGATATGACCAAAGGTACTAGAGCCACGTTGTACAAGGCCGAAGCGTTAGTAGCCAAGTGTCGACTGCGTCCAACCATGGTGAACCTTCTTTCCAAAATTGGAAACCAGGAACCATGTTCCCCATGAATTTGCTAACCGGCCAGTGCAGAAGCCTTCTGTTGCTGGCTCCTAACTCTTTTTATACTATGGTGATTAGTAGCCTGAACAAACTTTCTAATTATGGTGCATAAATAAATGGAGGATGTCAGATTTATTAAAATTTTCTGTTTCTTCCAATATATGAAGTTAGGAGGAGAGGAATGTGATATTAAAGGTTAAACTTTTTACGTATCTTGGTGCCGAATATATGAAGTTTGTAAGTTTGTTTTTGTTTGTTTGAATTATCAACTTTACCCCTTACCTCTTTCGAATATGTATTAGTGGGAACAACATTAATTGCCAGTCTGTGACTGTGAGTGATTTTACGTATGTTGTTCGAGTCATTTTATCAAAAGTCCATTTGATGTCGACAAAATTGCTAAATTGATCTCTATATTTTCATTATGCTTGAGTGATTCTTTAGTTTCTTCTTTCCTTGAGTTCCCAAATTAATACTAGCAAGGAATAACACCCTTTCTTTCCCCCAAAGGACAGCTTTTCTTTTAAAGAAGGACACAGTTGTCATATATCTGGAGATGTCATCTTCCTGAAATAGTTTCATAATGTTTAAAAATCTGAATATATGGATGGGTCTTGACGTTGTTAAATTCAATTTGAAGTTGCTTAATTTGCTATTTTGATTCATATGGTAGCCCGTCGTCTGTGTCGGCTCAGTACTACTAATAGGGAGGATATTGTTAACTAGGGGACTTGCATTAATGTGAAGTATACCTAAAATGGATTCTTCAAACGAGCAAGATAACAAGCCTTGCTGGGTCTTGACAACAAAGCGAATACGTTAAGGATAGGATAGGGACGAATGTAATGTTGTTATCCAAGAAAGGCAAATTATTAGTATTTCGTTGACAAATTTGGCTTCACCTTGTCAAACTTAAGTAGAAAATGACATCTCGAACAAGAATTTTTCTGTATGCTTGCAATATTTGAATGGTGGATGCCATTTACAACTCATTTTTAAAGAATATATATAACATTCTCTAAACTGGGAAAAAGAAATTAAGATATGATGCCATGCCAGGCCCAGGATTGAATTCATATGCTTGAACAGAACATCTATAAAAGAAAGAGCACTGAGAGTGGATATTAATGTATAGCTATGTCAATTTCATACTGTAGAAAAGTAGAGGCACTTGTGCATCTTCAAGTTAGAACAATTTCTTTGAATTGGTCGATGTCCTAGCTTTAGCTTCAACACCTACAAATGGGAAGCACCCCTTTTCGGTTTTTTTTTTTTTTAATATTACTATTATTTTCTAGTTTTTGACAATCAAGGAAATACGTCATCACATCAGGTCATATTATATCCACGTATAAAATTAAACTGTCTTGAAAGTACTCATAAACTCGAGTGCTCAAGGTATGTTGTTCTAAAGGCATGCGTCTTGAGTGGGGCATAGTTAAATGTGTTAGTCGTGGGTCTTACGCAGCTTTTCGATCTAATGTACTAAATTGGAACGCGGGGAAAACGGAAAAGGTTGAGAGGATACAGTGTCTTGAGCGGGCCGGCCGGGCATAGATAAATATGGTTTTGTCGCGTTAAGTTGAGCAACGCAACAAATTTGCACCGCTCGAACCGTCTTTTGGTTATGTATATGTGCAATAATTGATAAACGAAAAGTTGAGTCAGTGAAGCACTGAAGCCATTTAATGGTTGACATAAAAAGAAAGATAAAGGAAAAAGAACAAGAAGAAGGAAAACAGAAAAACTTTGGAATGGGGTTGAAGAAGTTGCCATATATATATGGGTGACAATAGCAGACACGACACGATTGCACGAACCAGCACGACATGATTATAAACACGAATTACAGAGACAAGAAACACGATAAGGCACGACACGACACGACACGGCACGACACGAAACACGACACGAAAGCACGAAATTATAAATTTAGTTAAAATAACATTTATTATTATATTTATAATCAAATAAGATAGATAACACGAAAATACGATAGTGTGACACGAACACGACACGAGGGCACAAATTGCCACCCATATATATATATATATATATATATATATATATATGTATGTATATGGTGATTTCTTATTGTTCCATTCCAACGAGCTAGATAGTAGTATTCCCCTATTATAGGCAATGAATTGAAGGCTTTTTATTGGCCAAATTTTCTCAAATTGCCATCCGTTAATGTTTCACATAGTCTCTGGAAAAAAAATAATAAAATAACAAAAGGGCAAGAAAAATTGATAAATGACTAAAAAAAATGTGTTAAAACATTTTACCGAGAATGGCAATAGTAGTAGAGATAAGGCTACAAAAATTAATCATCCATAAATCTGACAATAGTGGGGCCTCATATACACTTTGCTTGTAGAGAAGAAGAATAGCTATTTATATACTAGGTATATTAGAAATTAATTAACCTACATTAATTGTATAGATAAAAAATTAGTATGATATATATACAGATAAGACTATGAGAAAATCCTACTACTCTTAACTCTAGTAGTCTTTAGCTAGTTAATGTTTGAAAAAGAACACATATTTTATTACATTATTGCTGATAGCTAGAGAGAGAATTCTACTCATGTTTGCCCACTACGAAACATAATTAAGAAGAAAATTCTACTCATATTTGCACCAAAATTCCACTCATGATTACATGATGTTTGAAGAGAGTGAGAAAGAGAAAGAGAGAGAGAGAAAGAGTATCATTAAGTGATCATAGTTGTTTTGTGATGCAAGAAAGTTTCAACTTGTAAAGCGTAGGATTACTTTTTTTTTTTTTTTAAATAGGTGTTCTCTTTTTACTATTCAAAATTAAATTGGCTATTTTTTAAATAAATGTTTAATTTTATTACTTTTTAAAAAATTATTAAACATGTAATTCGTAATTTTTTTGTACTTTTAAAATAGTTATAACTTTATTATGAATAATTAAATAGTACTCCTGAAATATCTATCTTAAAATTGATCAAATTAATTTTAAAAAATTAATACTCCAGAAAACACTTACTTTGAAATAGAGGTAGTACTCACTCCTTCCCTTAATTACTGTCCTGTTTGACCCCGCACACAGATTAAAAAAAACAATTGACTTGATTATTAATATTGGTATAATGTATAATTTTTTTAATGTCCATATATATATAATCTATAATTAAAGTAGAAGAAAAAATAAAATAATAAAAGTAATATTTAAAAAAAATCAAACAAAATAATTATTCTAAAATAAAAAAAGACAATAATTTAAAAACGGAACGAATACTATTTTTGTTTTCCCTCTTTATTACGTGGCCGTCACTTCCATTCCAATGTGCTTTATTTTAAGTGCACATTTTCATTTAAGTGGAATTAATGATGAACTAAAAATGGTCTCCACGTCACTCTTCTGTCTGCACCCTCAGTGGTTATACTCCAATCGTTCCTTAATTATTATTTTGTTTAATTCGGTATATAAATTTAAAAAATAATTAATTTAATTATAAATATTAGTTAATATGTAATTTTTTTTAATATTCATATGTATGTAGCCCATAATTAAAATACAGGAAAAAGTAAAGGTAAAATAGTAAAAATGATGTCCTAAAAAGAAAATTTTCAAACAACACAATTATTTTTAGACGGATAAAAAAAATGAAAGACAATAATTTAGGGATGGAGGGAGTATCAAATTAGATTTTCGAAGAAAAAAAAATATTTTATCATCCTCAAAAGAAAAAAAAGTTGGCTAAGCAACACTATCACCAATGCAGCTAGCAACGTTTGTTATTTCTAAAATTCTCCATTTTTAAACATTGGTAGTGCCAACAATACACCGATTCTTCATTCCAAAAAGAAAATGATATTTGTAAGGGTCTTAGGTCTCGATTAGTACACACAAAATAGAATTAATTCCGTGGAATCGATTACTAGTAATAAAATTTTACAGAAATAGATTGGAAGATGATTCCTAAAAGATGTTTGGTAGTATAAGGAATGTGATTACTAATTTAGTATAAATTTTATTATACTATTAGGTAATAAACAAAACAACTTGAAATGCAAAGATAAAGTTGAGGCAACTGACAACATTACCCCAATGTAAGCACGTACTTGTTAACGACTTCCATAATAAAAATTAGACATTAACATTATTACGCTCCACAAAATAACAAGTTCTTCATTCTCTTTCAATTTTGATGAAAATTTTAAATTATTGAACATCAATAAAACAAGAAAAATTTATTAAATTAAAAAAAAACTAATGTTATAATGAAACTAGTTCAAATAAAAATAGTTTAAACATTTGAAACAATTCAATAAAAGTACGTGTAGTTACTTATTTAGAATAATTACTATTTTATTTTTCTATATAGTTTCAAACAGATCAATCACTCACTCTTCTTTTTCATCATATTCGATTGTGAAAATTAACACAACAATTATAAATTATAAACTATTATTAATAAATTAAATCAAATTAGAAGAATTAGAAAATTTTATGAAGAGCCGAAGAATAACGACGAGGAGAAGGTGTAAAAAGGAACTGTCGTAAAATATTGAAATCAAATAAATTATAAATATAAAGCAAATACTTGACTTAATAGAAGGATATTACTGTCCTTTTACATAGATTTTAAATAAATATAAATACAAGATATCTCTCTCTAAAGGTATCCTTTTACTTGGTCAAGAAGTAAAGGATCTCCGAATGCAGTGGAAGAAAGACATGATAGAGCTTTGGTTTGTCCTCAATGGTTGTCTGTTTTCCCTAATGCATCATAATCAAACTTAATGGCATCGGTCTCAAATCACTCTGCTATCCTTCTTGATTTAGAACCAGTAGTGAATTCTCCGAAGGTTAACCGTTTTCGTTTTGAGAATCACTGATTACTTGAGAAAGATATTGGTGTTGTTATTGATAATTGTTGGGGTTTTTACATAACCATGATGTGGTCAGAAAACTCAATATGTGTTCGGCTGCTCTTACCTCCTGGAGCAAAGGTCTAAGTTCTAATTTTCGGCGGGATATAGAAGAATGCAAAAAGGACCTGCTCAATTTACGCATGAAGACTGACCCTGTCTCGGTTCAGAAATTCATGGACACTTGTGAAAAGCTATCTTCTATTTTTCTTAAGGAAGAAAGTTACTGGAAGCAGAGAGCTAAAGTGTTTTGGCTTAGCGATGGAGATCGTAATACTCGGTTCTTCCATGTCTCGGCCACTATTCGGAAGGAGAAGAACAGAATTTTGAAACTTTTTGACGAGGATGGGGTTTGCTATGAAGACAGTATCAATCTCACCCGTATTACACGTCATTATTTCTCTACTCTTTTTGGCGATTCTGTAACAGCCTATGATCCTGTCCTGGAGTGTGGCGCCCCGACCCGGATTTCAATACGGAATCCCAAAGTCAACGTGCCAAAACAACCAATAAAACAAGTACAAATAGTAAAAGCACGTGGCGCAACGGCCCGTATTTACAACAAACCATAATAATAAGAACTTGGATAAAATAAAATCAATCATCGGCGACATTACAGCCAGAACCCAACTAATAAAACACAAGTATAAGTCTTTGTAGAAAATCATTTATACCAACAACTATCTCGGCCACAACATGCCGGAACAACTGTACATAAACCACAAGCTACAACATGCTTGGGAAAAGAAAATAGTTAAAGATATCACAGAGTGTACAAGCTCGACATACACGTGTCGGCTACCAAAAGAATAATAGGAAACAAAGTATCAACACTACCCAAAGTAAAGTCTACATGACTTTACATAACCAATCGTCCTCACCAAAAGAATGTCTATCACTAACAACAAAAGAGCTCCAAGGATTACAAAGCAAAAGACCACCTGCGAGCTAAATGAATACTATCTGACCTCACCGCGAACTCCCTGCCTGGCTCGGATCTAAGGAAAAATATAAAAACAACAAACTGGGTGAGTCGAAACTCAATCGTTACTAAATGCAACTACATGTCATGGCATAATGCTCAATCAATAATTATAACATGGTAATACATTTATATATCACAATAGAACATGTAACATCATCATCGATATACAATTCACATAAATCATATGTAGCACTTTGATGTCCACATAAGTACTCGTAATAAACCACATTATAAAGGATATCATTTCTCTTTGTCCATGTTTGCGTTGCTCCTGCAATACACAAAATAAGCAAATGTGCTTCGATATCCGTGTATGTAGTGTCGACGTCCCCGATTAATACCATCGAGTTCAATTTAGTAAACCAAAGCCATGTGTATTGCTACAACAGTGGGGCTACTTCTCAACTATGGTCAACAGAAGAGGGGTGTATGAAACTCCGGTACGGCGACTTATAGCGATCACAAACATTGATTTGTGAAGACTATAGGTCGTCCCACCTTACTCGACCAACGACACCAACTAGGCTTACACAATACACAAGTAGATGTTCTTACTCATCCAATGCAAATAACCATCAAGTTCAAAAGTAGTGAACTTGACAAATGACAAGTAGGTTATTCTATTCTACCACCGATTAACATTCAACACATATTTGCAAGAATTCTAATCAACGCATTAGAGCCATTTAGGTCTTTTCATTAACAGTACCAAAAACACGGAGGACTAGAATCTCAATCAATCGAATTCTAAACCTCGTAGTGATTTAACATATTGCTCGGGGAATCATAATCTTCTCTAAAATCTACTTCTCGGAGTTATTGCTAAAGTTCACAAAATTAGGGTTTAAATGCTATATGCAAGATTACCCAATTTCAAGTCTCAAGTTCTCTATTTGTTCAAATCCTAAGGTTAATGTTCAAACCCTAGCTCATCAAACATCATTTAACCTAAGAACACATCACAAGCATAATGTACTCATCTCAACATAGGATTTGTACATGAAAACAACATTTATAGCAAGTCATACATGATTATTGAGGAACTAGCATACATTAAAACTTAAAGCATACAAAAGGAGGTTTAGTAACTTACCTAGAACCGAATATCAAGCTAACAAAATCACGATCGAAGGCTCTAAAGTTGCTCCCTTACTCAACACCAACACAATGACGGTCTTGGATCGTCAATCGGACGGTTAGATCTTCGGGAACTCAATCACACACATTAATCTCACCAAAGCTCCCACACACACACTTAAGGCTTCAATGGAGGGAAAAATAGAGAGAATGAATTCTCTCCACTTGTTTTAAATGGCCAAAATTTAAATTTGGGGGAGGTGGTGACGTGGCTCAAGGAGAGCCACCCAAATGGTTAAAATTGTCCAAAAAGAAAAAGTCAAGATAAGCTGCCGGTCTTCTATGCGGACGCATAGGGCGGCCGCATGGCTTTTATGCAGACGCATAGCGCGGCCGCATAGATTCTAGAGAATTGAGGGGTTATGCACGCTAGCACTGTGCGACCGCATAACTCCCATGTTCAGGCTAAAATGTTTCTAGGCTGTCCAAAGGTGATTCCAAACACTCCCAAACCATCCTAAGATGATTCAAACCTCAAACTAAGCCCGAAACAATGCAGTAAACATAACAATTCTTGTAGACATGAAATGAAATAACAAATCAGGTCACGAATCAACTAACATGCTTCTTAAACAAGTATAACAAGTATGTTTAACATGTCAATCATACAATAATACAAGAAAATCATACGTAGGAGGAACCAGGGTGTTACATTGAGGTCGTTCATCCATGTGTTACTCAGGTGGATAATGATTTTTTTAGCCCCTCTTTGAATTGAAGAGTTTAAGGAAGCTATCTTTAGTATACAACCAGATAAGTCCCCAGGTCCAGATGGTTTCAACCCAGGTTTTTATCAGAAGTTTTGGCATTTAATTGGGTAGGACATCTTCCAAGCAGGAGCTAATTGGATTCAAGAGGGTCATGTTCCTTCATTTTTGGAGCAACTCATGTGGTCTTGATTCCAAAGATCGATAATCTGGTTTCTTTAAAGGACTTTCGTCCTATCTCCCTTTGCAACGTTTTATATAAAACGGTTGCTAAAGTTGTAGCCAACAGATTGAAACCAATTTTGGATCGTCTTATTTCTCTATCTCAATCTGTTTTTGTTCCAGGTCGTTCTATTATTAACAATGTTCTTGTGGCCTTTAAGACAATTCACCACATGAAAAATAAAAGGAAAGGAAAACATGGGGATACTGCTCTTAAAATTGATATATCCAAAGCGTACGATAGAGTCTATCTTAGATCGGTTTGCTTAAAGATGGGATTTTCAGAGAATTGGGTTAATACAATTATGATGTGTGTTACGTCTGTGTCTTACTTGATGCTTCTAAATGGTTCTCTTATTGGTCCAATTATTCCCAAGTGCGGCCTCCGTCAAGGGTGTCCGCTCTCGCCTTATCTCTTCATCCTTTGTGCTCAGGTTCTTTCGGCTCTTTTTAAGGATGCTGAACACAAAGGAGTTCTCCACGGGAGGAGGGTTTGTAGAAGATCTCCTTCGGTGTCTCATCTTATTTGCCGATGATAATTTGTTTTTCTTTAGAGCTAATGCTTTGGAGGCTACGGAGGTGCAAGCTTTACTCCAAAAATACGAGGCTACTTCTGGGTAGGTAGTTAACTATGGTAAGTATGGAATTATGTTTAACAAAAACACGAGCTTGAAGGTAGCTGAATCGACTTCTCAATTGCTTGGTGTTCACTCTCCTCTTATCACTGGGCGTTACCTTGGTTTACCTTCGCTGATCGGTCAGAAGAAAAAACAAATTTTCCAGTATCTCAGGGAGCGATTATGGAAGTGTATTCAGGGTTGGGGTAATAAACCTCTTTCTAAAGCGGCGCGAGATCATGATCAAGTCTGTCGGTTAAGTAATTCAACATATTGCATGAATGTTTTCCTCTTACCAGTTTCTCTTACAGAAGATCTTCAGAAGCTTCTTAATTCCTTTTGGTAGGGAACAAAGAAGGATGGTACCAAAGGTATTAACTAGCTTGGGTGGAATAAACTTTGCGTCCCGAAAGAGTTTGGTGGTCTGGGATTTTGAGATTTTCAAGGATTTAATCTAGCAATGTTGGCTAAACAGGCCTAGAGAATTATCTCTAATCCTAACTCTATTATTGGGCGTAAATTAAAGACCCGTTATTTCCCAAATGAGTCTTTCCTCACAGCTCGACTTGGCCATAATCCTAGTTTTACTTGGCGTGGTTTATGGTCTTCTCGTCCAATCATTTAGCATGGGGTTCGATGGAAAGTTGGGAATGGTCGCTTTATTAACATGTGGACGGATCCTTAGCTTAGAGATCAGTCCAACCATTTTATTGAAACCCCGATAGAAGAAGTGATTTGATCCCTCCAGGTCATTGACTTGTTTACCCCAAGAAAGTAAGAATAAGATGATGATTTTATAAAAGATCTATTCTCAGAGAGAGATATTATGGAGATTACTAGTATTCATATATCTCAACCCGAGGATGATGATAGGTTGATCTGGAGTTTTACGAAGAATGGTTGCTACTCGGTCAAATCTGGGTATTATGTTGCTCGATCCATTTTCAACCTTGATGGGGGCTTAACTGTTCCTGGGAAATGGAACAGCATATGGAAGCTCATCATTCCCCTAAAAGTCAAATCCTTCCTATGGCGTGCCTGTTGTTAATGTTTGCCTTGCAAAGACAATTTACAAAAGAAGGGTATTAATTTATCATCTATATATGGGCTATGTAACCATGGTGTAAAAGATCAGTCGCACATTTTTTCTGAGGTGTGATTTTGCTCGTGCGTGCTGAAGTGTAGCAGGGCTCTTGAATTTTGTTAATGCCCTTATCAGTGAGGTCGATTCTTTCGTGGAATTCTGCTTCAGAGTTGTGGAGCATTCTGACCATCATGTTGCCCATAAAGCTTGTTTGGTCCTTTGGGGTTTGTGGAGGCAAAGAAATGACAATGTTTGGAAGGGTATTGCTCATGTTGCTCAAAATACGGTTCTTAGCTCTCTATCCTTCTTGTATGATTGGTTAGTAGTTAAGAGAGGTGGTGAGAACAGGGCCAATAATATTGTTACTCCCCGGATGGATCTACATTGGCGTAATCCCCTGCTCCATTCATCAAATGTAACATTGATGCGTCCGTTTCTATAACTTTTAATGCTATTGGTGTTGGTATTATCCTAAGGGATTATGATGACAAGTTCATAGCTTGTAAAACAGTCTCTAAGCTGGGTTGCTGTCACGTTTTTAAAGCTGAAAGTTTTGGGCTAATTGAAGCGCTTTCGTGGATTAAGTCGTTGGCTCTTCAGAATATGGTCTTTGAGATGGATGCGAAATTGGTGGTGGATGCTATGAACTCTTACAACAATGATTTATCCGAGTTTGGGTCTTTGATTTGGCAGTGCAAACATCTACTTAATTAAGTTTCGGACTCAGTTATCCAATATTCTAGTAGAGAATCGAATGTTGTTGCTGATTGTCTTGCTTTTAAGGCCCTCAATCTTCCCAGCCCCTCTATATTCCATGAGGCTCCTAGTTTTTTAACTAGACATCTGGTGCAAGATTGTAATCTTTCCATTTGATTTATGAAAGTTCTCTTCATTTAAAAAAAAACACTACTAGAAAACACGTAATTACTGTCAGAGAAATCAGACAGTAATTATAGATTTACTGTCGGAACTGCTCCGACAGTATCCGACAGTAAACCTTCGACGGTAATTTATCTCCGACAGTAATTACTGACGGAGCTCCGACAATAATTTCCGACAATAATTACTGTCGGATTATAGTAACAGACATTAACATTCCGTTAGTTTACTGTTGGATTACCGTTAATTTTTTGACGAAAATCCGACAGAAAATTACCGGCGTTATTATTTTTAACTTTGAATTATTAATAAAAATAAAAAAAATAAATTTTAAAATTGGTTTTTTTTACCTGATATAGCATTTATATATACACAATCACACACACACACACACACACACACACACTGCAACAATAAACTATAATTAACAACTAAAACATAAATTAAATTAAATTAAAATTTATATATATACAATTTAAAAAATATTACAGTACCAAAATAATGTGGCTACTGTAGTTTATCCTTTAAAACACATGAATCATGCTAATTTCAACAAACATTTACATAAAATAATCGTATATGCACTGTTATGAGTCGAACATAAGATTTGTCTTTTTTTTTTCCTTTCATGGGGAGTAAGGTTCCCCAATCGTCTCCGCCGGTCTTTATAAGTTCCATGACTAAACACATTTTGTGCTAGCCAGAGATGGCCAAGCAAAATCGAATCAGGTGCCACTTAATTGCTTTATTGAGTTCAATTGCCCGTCCAATTGCCTGTCAAGACTTTGAGAATTCAAACAATGCTGCAAGCCAAACGATCTTTAAGCCTCTAGATGATCAAATATTCTGGTCTGCTGGAAGATGAAAGCATTCCTACAAAGACAAAGGGTTCCGCAGAAATAAAAATCACTTAGAGAAACACCAACCTCAAGCTAAAACCACAAGTAAAGGCGATAACTAGTACTTCTTGAAAATTCTTATTTGATAATTTATATTCATTGATTTGATAATTTTAACTAAATTATTTTCGTACCAATGTTATCTTTCTGTGTGAGGTGCACCAAAAAGATATCATATTCATTCCCTCTCTTTTTTACTGTTTACCACATATGTGAGGTGTAACAGACATTGTATCACAGATCCAAACAGTAAGCAACAATGTCTCCCTGTTTTCCTACTTTTCAGAGATCTACTTTAGCCAATTTGAATTTAAGGGTGAAACACATTGCTACACCCATAACCCCCCAAATGCAAGTTGCAGATATCAAATTGTTACCAAAGTTGTCGAGTTATAACATATTAATCATAAAAACAGGGTATGTTGGAGACAACAACAAAAAAAATAATACTAGAACAGTATAAGACATAAGAATTTAAGTTAAGTTGTAAAGGACACCAACCTTTCTTCCTTATGAGGTCGTTTGCTCCCTTTTTTCTCATGAGCAACACCATCTGGAATGCCCTTCACAATTTAAAGAAGACAAAGTACTTAACATATCAAATACCTATGATAACTTAAATGACAAAGCTCTGTATTACAACAAGAACAAAACGAGCTTTACCTGGCCCTCTTTCCCTTGATTGTCGTAAAAGTAATTTTTGTTGTTCCTTCGTCAAGGAAGGTAAAAGTCATTGTGAGTTTTGTATCTTCAAAGTAAGGGTTGGAACTGAAGTTCTGAAGAAAATAAGACCACCAAATAAATAATATTTTTGAAGAAAAAACGCTAATTTATAAATAGCTCGACAGATCTACTCATTGTGAACCAAGAACAGACCAAATTAATATTAATCGGCGTCACTTCCACAAAGCCTCAATAGATTAAAGAAGAAACAGACAAAAATTGCAGGGGACAGAGAGAAGGCTTACAAACATAATCGAGTAACCTGACTTCACATCTTTAAAATCTTCCACTTCAAAAGATGATTAACACAACATGGTTGACAAAAAAAGAAAGGAAGCTTGAATTTTGATAAAGATAAACAAATCAGGATAGACTACTCACAACAGTTAACCAGAAATCAGGAATGGATTTTATGATCTCACTTCTCTTTTCGTACACAAGCTTGCGAACCTCGTTATACTTCTGCTCCACTTCCAAGACCTTGTCACTTGCTTCTTCATTGATTTAGAACCCAAAAGGCAAAAAAGGACAATGGAAGCATTATTACACCAATTTAAAAAGTAAAACTTACATCTGTATAATAATCTATACACATATACATATGTGTGTATGTGTAAGAATAAAGAAAAAATCTTTTGTTCAAAATATTTCAATATAATAATCTTTTGTACAGTCGCACCACCTCAGAATAGTCTTCCACTCACATGACACCAAAATCACCAATCAAAACAAGCTAGAGCTTAATGGTATCAAAAGTATATAATTATCAAAACTATCTTCCAGTGCTGGACAAGAATGTTCCTAGTTATTCACATCTATAAGAAATTTGACAAAAAATGAATCAAGTGGCATCCAAGGTATGACGAAATCTAAGTACGTGATACTTGGAAAACAAAATAGTTTCTGTAAACCTTTTCACTAAAGAAATTTGATTGTAACTGCATTAGGATTATAGGGAAACAAAATTGGACATTAAATTACGACTCTACGAAATCTCTGCGATAATAAAGTATTTATTAAATATTAAACATTCTTCATATTTTTTAATATACAATTAAAATTACAGACAAATAAAATATAAATTAACAGAAAATAAAAAAATTAAAAAAATACAGAATAAATCCACACTACACAAAATACAAAAATTAATTTTTTTTTACACCCACATTAACAAAAAACCAAAATAAAATACACATTTATACAGAAAAACAGAAAATTCATAAATATACACATTTATATTGAATAAATTCACAAAAAATAAATAAATACACAAAAAAAAAACAGAAACATACATATATAAACAGAAAAAAAGAAACATACATTTTTATACAAAATTTTAAACAATACATAAATTAAATACAAAATAAAAAATATTGAAAAAATACATACCTAGGGAGAGAGAGAGAGAGAGAGAGAGGGGGTGGCGGCTGAGGGAGAGAGAGAGAACGGAGGAGACGGTGGCGCGGCGGGGTGGCGCATGGAGAGAGAGAGAGAGAGAGAGAATTCTGGACTGAGAAGGGGGCGCTTTTCGATTTGGGGATTTTATTTTAAATTACTGTCGGAGCATTACTGTCGGAGCTCCGTCAGTAAATCACTTAAATTACTGTCGGAGAGTCTCAAATTACTGTCGTATATCGAAGAATATTCCTGTATTACTGTCGGAGTAATTACTGTTGGAATAGCCGACAGTAATTACTGTCGGATGAAAATGATATATTCGAAAAATATTCTTGAATTACTGTCGGATATATTCCGACAGTAATTATTATCCCGCCAAAAAATAAAAATTACTGTCAGATATCCGACAGTAATTTGAGACCCTCCGTCAGTAATTACTGACGGAAATAATCCAACAGTAATTACTCCGATAGTAATTAGCTTGTTTCTAGTAGTGAAAGTAATACATTTTTATTTCAAATATAATTCTTATACCACCAAATATTATTAATCAATTCTATAGAATCAATTTTACGGAATTGATTCAAATTCCGTGTACCAGTCGAGGCCTTCATTTTTTAACTCAATTTTGTATTTCAGCCCGTAGTCTTTGTTAGAAATATGATGTTAAATGGCCATCTTGTAAGTCTCGTTCATGAGCTTTATGATGATAATGCCATATGTAAGGATTGGAGGAGTGTCAAATACATGTACATAAACAACTTTCATGGTTGGAATAAAGCCACTTAATGGTTGAAATCCACAGTTGAAAGAAGTTCAAGGGAAAAGGGAATAAAGCAACACTTAAATGGGTTTGGTGTCATCCCACATGGGAAGGAAAAGATAAACTTGAGAGGCATATATACTAACATGGTTAAGGAGCCTTTGTTCAAGTAACATGTTAGGTGGCTTGGACCAAACCCCACACGTTCGCTCGGCTCGGCTCGGCCGGGCCGGGTCGGGTCGGGCACGGGCGTGGGCGTTTGGGCGAATGTCTCGGGTCGAGGAGCCCTCCCTCAGTTCTCTATCTTTTTGGACAAAATTCATTTAAGTGTTTTACTCCCCTTTTATTTTTTACTACGGGATACAAAAGAAAAAAAAAACGGTTTGACCTAGTCGTTCTCCCACGACGACTTGCCGTTCCAGTTTTTTCTCTTCCCGTGAGTAGTGGTACTGCACGTTCTTCTTCTCCATCTTTATAACTGATTTCTAAAATCAAATTGTGAGACCCATCTCTCACGAGTATTCTGTTGAAACACACAAATCCATAGTCATCTCTTCTCGATCTCCGGCGAACTGCCGCAGTATTCGAAGAAGGTCGAAGAAGGTAGTGCAAAGCTTCGACTTTGGGCGTTGAATTATCCGGGAGCAAGGATTGCGACCCTGTTGTTGCACCGTAAGTAAGGGGACAATTCTTCTTCAAGGCCAGTCCTTAATCGGGCGATTCGACGTGTTCGATAAGTTTCTTTTCATCTTCTCTTTTCCTTATTTCTGTATATTAATAGCTTCAATTGTATTTGTCCAATAATTGTTTGTTTTGCCTTGGTTTAATCTGCTTCTGAAACGTTTTATAAATGCGATGTGTTAATCTGTTTTGTTCAAAAATTGATATTAATATACTGTGATTAGAACTTGTCTAATCTGATATCTTACAATCTTGAAGAAGGATTGGCTTAATCTGTTTCGATGGCTACTGGAACTCCTAATGAAACGTTAACCCTCTTCCGTTCTTGTGACTACCGAAATTGGGTGGTTACGTCTGTCAATGATTATGCTATCCTTGGTTCGCAAGGGTTGATTTAAGCGGAATGCCGGAGAAATTCTCTGGGCATTTCTTCAAGCGTTGGCAACAACGCATGAAGATTTGGTTAATCACCAAGGGCTTACTCTCGGTAGTCTTATCTGTGGCTCCTCCTGTTGTCGAAAATGATCCCAGTAGTACGCATCGATCTGCGGTATGGCGCGAGAAAGATGAAATAGGCAAAGGATTAATACTGTTGGGCTTGTCCAACACATTATTCGATGTCTATTGCACCTTTCCAGGCAATGCCAAAGATCTCTGGGATGAACTAGACAAGAAATATAACACTGATGACAATGGTCTTGAAAAATACTTTGTTTCCAAATTCTTGAAATTTGAAATGAAAGAGGGTAAATCGGTGCTAGAAACGAGACTCAAGAGTTAGAACGATCTGCATTCTCTTCGAGAAGTGAAATGGAATTGCCGAAAAGTTTAAAGTGATGGCCATAATAGAAAAGTTCCCGAAGTCATGGGAAGATTTCGGGATGACTCTCAAACACAAAATGGAAAAAATCACTTTAAAAAGTTTGATGCACGCCATTACAGTACAGGAAGAGCATAGGAAAGAGGGTAGTCAAGTGCCCATTGAGTATCAACCAAAGGCACATGTTGTAACTGGTAATAAAATTATTAGAGAGCCCAAAAACAAACAACCTGTTGTCCAGAATAATCCAGATCCATTAAAGGCCAAATCGAAGATTGCTAAGAAACCAAAGACAAACAAACCTTGCTGGACTTGTGGACAGGTGGGGCATTAAACCAAAACTTGTCCGAACAAAAAGGCAAAAGCTGGTGGACCTCAAGTCAACATGGTGATTGGAGGCCACGATACTAGTGGGTATGTTTCTATAAATCCTCAAATCTTTACATTTACAATTCCAATGAGTGGTTAGTAGATCTGGAGCAAATGTGCACGTTTGTCTGATAAATTGCTCTTTGTTTCTTATCGTATAGTTGGAAGAACAGGATGATGGGGAACTCTAGTGCTGCTAAAGTGCATGGGACCGGACGCGTGGACTTGAGATTTCCCTCAGGGCGAGTCCTTTCTTTGCATGGTGTCACCATGTTCCTGACATGAGAAGGAACATTGTTAGTGGATCTATTCTTGTGAGAGAGGGTTTTGAATTGGTTTTTAAACTGAATAAAGTTGTAATTTTGTTTGGTGGATCGTTTATTGGCAAGGGATATTTGTCAGATGGACTATTCAAAATTGTGGTTGACTTTGTTGAATTAAATTATGTATCTGAGAATTTTGATTCATCTACTTTATGGCATTGTCGTTTGGGTCATGTTAATTTAGATTCATTAAGCGCATGATGAATTTAGATTTGATTCCAAAGCATACTATTGATAAAACTAAGAAATGCCAAGTATGTGTAACTAAACAAGTAAGAAAACCATATCACTCGGTGAATAGGGATTCAGAATTACTTGATTTGATTCATACCGACATTTGCGAGTTCAATGGTGTGCTTACACGTGACCATAAGAAATACTTTATCACCTTTATAGATGACTTTACTAGATCTTACGTGTATACGCTTAAGAGTAAAGATGAAGCACTTGAAAAATTCTTAGTTTTTAAGAATGAAGTAGAACCACAAACTGGCAAGAAAATTAAAAGGTTAAGGTCTGATAGAGGAGGAGAGTACACTTCCAACTTAGTTGTGCTGGAATGCCAAAAATTTTGGTATAGTACATGAGGAAACACCTCCTTATTCACCTCAGTCAAATGGGATGGCAGAACGAAAGAATATGACTTTTAAAGGTATGATCAATAGTTTATTAGAAAGTTCCGGACTACCTAAATATATGTGGGGTGAAGCCTTGAATACGGCCTGCCATATTCTGAATAGGGTACCCTTGAAACATAAAGATAAGTGTCCTTATGAACTTTGGACGGATCGAAAACCAAGCTTAAAGTACTTTAAAGTGTGGGGCTGCCTTGCAAAAGTGTTAGTCCCTGAACATAAAAGGAAAAAGCTCGGACCTAAAACTGTTGATGCAATCTTTATAGGTTATGTGGAACACTCCTATGCCTTGAGATTTCTAGTCATAAAATCTGAAATTTCAGGCATAGATGTGAATACCATTGTTGAATTTCGTGACGCAACATTCTTTGAAGATATATTTCCCATGAAAACAGGTGTGCCTCAAAATACTTCAAATGAAAATCAAGATTCCACATTAAGGTCCATTCCTGATCAAGTAGAAAGGATATCAAATGTGGGGTAGGACCTAGTAGTTCTAGTCATAGTGACGTTCATCAGATGAACTAGATGAACCTAGAAGGAGTAAACGGGCTAGGGTCACTAAGGAGTTTGGAAGTGATTTCATCACTTACAATCTTGAGGGTGATCCTATTACTTTCAAAGATCTTGTTGCATAATTAGCCTAGATTTGCTTGAATCCATAACCTAAGTCTAAGACAAGGTGACTAATGGGCTGCGTGTACATTAGAGTGGCAACTTGTACTTAGGCATAGCTTGAATAGCCTAGGATTGCTTATTGTAAGTAGCCTTGAAGAAGATAGCCTATAGGACATCGGACGTCCTCGCACAATAGGCAATTTATGCATCGCGATCTTCCTTTCGGATATCGGACAAGATCATATCGGCCAAGCCTCATCGGCAATGTTGAAGAACCTCAAGAACGTCGATAAGAGAAGCCGAAGACATGTCTGATTTGAGGCTTTCATTGACTTCGATGCAACGTTAACTGCAAAGCGCATTCAATGAAGGTTTCCATTCTTGGCATACACTCGAAAAGGACATTCCTCCTGCAACACGGATCGCCTATTTTTAGCAAAGTGTCGGAGACAGAAAGCTACGGGCCGCCTATCGAGTCAACAACCAGATTAGAGCATTAATTGCTCTTAAATTCAAATTAGAAGATCTCCAACGGCTCCAAGCTTCCTCCTGCATATAAAAGGAGACTCCATTGCTGCATTGAATATACTTCAACAACCACAACTCTGAATCTTCTTCATCTTCTTCAAGTGCATTAAAGCTTAAACGTCCTATCGTACATCCTTCTTTGAAGAGCTTCATTCTAAGACGATCAGTCCATTAAAGCTCTTCATTGATTGCAACACCTAGCTTTTCATAGCTCACTAGAATTGTATCTTATTGATATCAATTCTCCCACACAAACACTTGGTCAACAAAATTTTTGTACACAATCCATTAGAGATTTAGTTTGTAAAATATCTAGTGGAAAAACTTAGTACACGATTTTCAAATCCAAAGTTGACCACTTTGGTTGTGGACGTAGCACTTATTTATAAGTGTGAACCATATTAAATATTCTGTCTATTTGTGTGTGATTGTGATTTGATTGTGTTGCTTTAAATTTCCAGATTTCCATCTTTGTTAAGCTGCGATCTTGACTGTGAAGATCGGCCATTCTCAACTTGTCTATGCTTCACAAGTCTTCCGCTGCAAATTTTTAAAACCCTAGTGAAGTAAGATTTTTGAATCAATTTCAAAAATTGGACATAGGCTATTCAACCCCCTTCTAGCCTATATAGAGCAACCTTGGACCTAACAATTGGTATCGAGCTTAACTCTTTGAAAACTAGTTTTTCCAAGATTAACCTCTTGAGAGATTAAAGATCATGGCTGCTCACCAAATGTTGGAAACCTCAAACGTGAACCATTGTCTGTCTTGGATGAAGTTCACTTTGACATCTGGAAAGATAAAGTTAAAAGACATATGAACTCAATTGACAAACGTTTGTGGAAATGTGTCACGATGGACCCGAATTCCAATGAAGCCTAATACACCGGCGCGGTAGATCCAACTGCTGCTGAAGTACCAAAGCCGGAAGAAGAGTGGGATGATGAAGACGAAAGAATGATGCTCGGATGGAAAAGCCATCAACATCATTACCAGTGTGTTGATATAAGTACTTATCGGATTATCAACTTGGACACGACAAAGGAGATGTGGGAAGCCATCCTTGAATATCTTGAAGGTGATGGCGAGACAAAGAACAACAAATTATATACTGCATCCGAAGTTTGACTCCTTCAAAAGGATCCCAAAGAGTCTCTCGAAGTGCCTATGACAGATTCTATGAGGTAGTCAACTCTTGCTATTCATTAGGAAAGAAGTATGAAAAGAAAGAAATAAACATGAGATTTCTAAATGCACTAGGCGGTCTATGGCATGTTAAGATCACTGCCATGAAAGAGTCAAAAGATTTAAACAAATTGACTCTTAGAAACCTTTATGCTAGTCTTTCGGTTTATGAGCTTGAAATCCAACAAGCTCAAGAAATGGAAAAGAGTTTTAAAAACTTGTCCTTACCGGCCATGTCTCTGAACCTTCTGTTCAAAACACGATGAAACACCTTCTACTTCCGGTGAAGATGATGATATTCTTTCGACGAAGCCTTTGCTATGTTTGTAAAGAAATATCAACGTTTCAAAAGGTTTAATAAACCATCATCACATAGGCGTCTTCTCACAAAGCGCCGTTCCTTATAAAACAAGCGCTCAACCAAAACATTGCTCCTTATAAATCGAGACCATCAAAAGGATAATGAGCTAGTTTGTTTTAAGCTGTAGGAAACCAGGCCATTTTGCCTCTAAATGTCCAAAGCCAAAGTATGAATTTTATAAGAAACGTCCGAAACTAAATTTCAAAAACAAAAAGGGATGGTGGTGAAGACATTGATGAAAGCAATCTGCCTACATGGTGTGACACGACACGATGAGGATGACTCTTGTGACTTTCTTTGAAGAAGCCAACATATGCCTTATGGCCAGGAGTCACCACATGATTCGGTGAGGTCACTACCATTTCAACAAGATGACAGTGATGATGATGATGAGCTCAATGAACCATCAAAGGGAGAGCTCATCAAAGCTAACAAAGACATCTTTGGAAGAGTTTTCAAAATTCAAAGCGCCTATGTGAAATTAGCCAAGAAGCATGAACTAGTGTCTCGAGAAATCAACCTTGATGTCTAAGATCAAAGATCTTGATAGACAACAAGTGAAAGTATCAAATTGCAAAAAGAGAACAAAGCTTTGACTGAAAAAGTGGATTTCCTACTTGAACACATCAAGAAGATAAATTCTGAGAAAGATGACCTTCAAAAGGTTGTCAATACTTGGAATAACTCTAAAGGAAACTTTGATGCCATTCTTTCAAACCAGAAAACTTTAGATGACAAAACTGGCATTGGTTTCCAAAGTGAGTTCAAAGTAGGTAGTTCTTCTAGTTCTCAAAAGGATGAGACATCGAAGTGATTCTTTGAAGAATTGGCTGCAGAAGTTCCTTATGACCAGCAGTCTCCCAAAAGGCAAGGACTTGGCTTTAACAAAGTTCCTTTTGTTTATCCCAAGGACACAAAAGACAAGTCCAAAAGAAAGCAATCTGCCAGCATTGACTCTGCTAATAGTGAGTCTGAGCAACTAAAACCTGCCATTAGTCACCCTAAGAAAACAGGGATGACTAATAGCAAGTCTAGGAATTCTCAGCTCAAACCTATTAAATTTGTCAAAGGCAAGACTGCTGATTCCAACACTGCCTATAAAAGGGTAAAAGAAGTGAATTCTGCAGATAAAAGCTTAAAGGACATGTGCTGTAAATACAAAATCTTTTGATAAAGGTCTACCTATGGTAAACCTAACATCAACAAGAAAAGGCATTATCGGCCTAAGTCCTATAGGCCAATTATCGAGAAAGATCATTCCAAAGACTGCGATATTAAGAAGCCTCAAAAGAAATCATTACTCATGTTGAAGGATTTCACAAATGCTCTTTCGCAAATGCCATGGTCATGAGATTCATGAATGCCTTCTGAGATTCACACCTAAATCTAGAGGATTTACTCCTCCAAAGGTTAAACAAGTGTGGATCCCAAAAGGTTGCTAACCTTGAGGACCCAAAAATAAAAGGGGACCATATTCTTAAATGTCTATATTTCAGGAATGCTTCATGGCTGTCAATGAAGAAGAGAAAGATCTATGGTATCTAGACAGTGGATGCTCAAAGCATATGACTGGTGATCCAAATCTTCTTTCAAGCATTGTTGAAGCAAAGGTCCCTCGGTCATATTTGGAGATAACTCAAAAGGGAAGACCATTGGTTATGGAAGTATAATCGAGGCAATCTCTCCATCAACAAAGTCTCTCTAGTTGAAGGTTTAAAGCACAATCGCTAAGCATATCACAATTCGTGATAAAGGGCTAACATGTCGGTTTTCCTCAAGTCAATGTCTCATAAAGGACAATGAGACATGTTCAACTATCTGACGGGTTCGAAAAAGGAAATGTCTATCTTTGTTGACCTAAATCTTTGTTGGAAGAAAATCAAATCTTTGCTTGGTTGCTAGGTCATCAACGACAACGGTGGTTGTGGCACAAAAGGCTTAGTCATCTCAATTTCAAATACCTGGAGAAGCTATCAAAAGACAATCTAGTTGTCGGTTTGCCTAAAATATCAGTGAATCACACGGTCTGCGAGCATGTCAACTGGGCAAACTACACAAATCTTCCTTCAAAAGCAAGCCTTGCCTATCAACAACCGACCTCTACGGCTCTTGCACATGGATCTGTTTGGACTGTAACTACTACAAGTCTTGGTGGCGGCAAGTATACTCTTGTGGTAGTTGATGATTACTCAAGATTTACTTGGGTAGAAATGATGTCCTCCAAAGATGAAGCATATGACATCATTCTTGAACTCTTGAAGACTACGGACTCGAAGGCTGGATGATATCTCGATGTCGGATCGGACAATGGAACGAGTTCAAGAACAATGGTGTAGCCAAATATTGTGATGACCATGGAATTGGTCACAATTTCTCTGCGGTTGGCACACCTCAACAAAATGGAGTTCTTTGAAAGGAAGAACGAACTCTCATTGAAGCGGGAAAGACAATGATTCTGAAGCCAAGCGCCTATGTATTTACGGGCGGCGTGAACACTGCTCTTCACACAAAACAGTCCATCATAAATAAATTTCATAACAAAACTCCATATGAAATATGGAGAGGCGAAACTCCCAACATTGGATTCTTTAAAATATTTGGTTGTAAATGCTATGTTCTTTACAATGGTAGAGAACATAGAGGTAAGTTTGAATCCAAAAGTGATGAAGGAATTTTTAAGGATATGCCAAGTTTTCAAAAGCATACGAGTTTATAATAAAACTTCACTTAGAGTTGTTGAATCGTACATGTTTCTTTTGATGAATTTGATTTCATTGGGCCACATTTGGCTCCTAAGGTTACTAATGATTCGATGAATATGAGGCAGTGCAAACGGCCAAGTCCCGATCTGATCCTCCTTCTTCACAAGATCTTCCAAGAGTCAACTGTTAGAATCCTCAAACGAACCATCAAATGAACACTCGAAAACCTGAATCCCTTTGCCTTCCACACCGAAGTCATACAACCTACCTTGGAATTAACCTACCCTTTAGAAAACCAAGCTTCATTACTTCTACTTCTCAAGAATCCAACTCTGCCGATACAATAGGACAAGTTCAACTGCGAAGTTAGGGAAGTAAAAGATCATCCTATCACTCAAATCATTGGAGATCTTAATCTTTGGTGTTCAAACTAGACAAGCTTCAAGAAACGAATGCATGTATTCTACGCATTTGTATCTAACATTGAACCCAAAAGATTGATGAAGCTATGGAAGATCCAAGTGGGTGGAAGCTATGCAAGAAGAGCTAAACCAATTTGACAGATGCCAAGTCGGTCACTAGTCCCTAGGCCTAAAGGACAAGCGGTTATTGGCACAAAGTGGGTTTTCGAAACAAAATGGATGAAAACGGCAACATTACAAGAAACAAGGCAAGGCTGGTAGCCCAAGGATACGAGACGGGAGGAGGGTATTGACTATGATGAGACATTTGCCTGTTGCAAGATTAGAGGCTATCAGATTATTCTTGGCCTATGCCTCTTACAAAGACTTCAAAGTTTATCAAATGGATGTAAAGAGTGCATTTCGAATGGAGAACTTCAAGAAGAAGTCTATGTTGAGCAACCACCGGGTTCATAGACTGTTCAAGGAGAGAAGATGTCTACAAGCGAGGAAAGCCCTTTATGGACTCAAACAAGCTCCAAGAGCTGGTATGAGACCCTTTCAAAGTTCTTGATATCTCAAGGCTTTGTAAGAGGTCAAATTGACACTACTCTTTTCATTATGAAACATAAAGGTCATTCCTTACTTGTTCAAATATATGTTGATGATATTATCTTTGGTTCTACTAATGAAAATCTTTGCAAAAGGTTTGAAAAGCTTATGCGAGTAAATTTGAGATGAGCATGATGGGAGAGCTCAACTTTTTCCTTGGTCTTCAAATTCAACAAAGTTCAAATGGTATCTTCATCAATCAAGCCAAATATGCAAAGGATGTCATCAAGAAATTTGGTCTTGAGAATGCAAACGACTTGGCACTCCTATGGCTACTAACGCCATCTTGACAAAGATGAGAAGGGCAAGAAAGTGGACATGACTCTCTGAGAGGCATGATTGGTTCACTTTTATACTTAGCTGCTAGTAGGCGATATCATGTTTCTTTGTTTGTGTTTGTGCTAGGTTTCAAGCGATCCAAAGGAGTCTCACCTACAAGCGATCAAAAGAATCATCGGATATCGATAGATACTCCCAATTTGGGAATCGGTATCCTAGAGATTCATCTTTTAATCTTATAGGCTATTCGATGCTGATTTTGCTGCATGTAAAGTTGACAGAAAAGCACAAGTGGGACATGTCAATTCTTAGGAAATAGACTTGTCTCATGGGCCGCAAGAAGCAAACCTCTGTTTCAACTTCAACAAGCGAGAATACATAGGCTGGTAGGCTGCGCTCCACTGCTGTGGATCAAACAACAACTAGTGGACTATGAGATCAAAGCGATGATTGTCCTATAATGTGTGATAACACATCGCAATTTCGATCTCTCAAAATCTGTCATGCACTCCAAAACAAAGCACATTGATGTGAGATATCACTTTCTTAAAGATCATGTTGAAAAAGGTAACATCGGCATGCAATATGTGCCTACAGAGAATCGGGTAGAGACATCTTCACAAAACCACTTGATTCAACCAGGTTTGCATATTTAAGAGGAGAGCTTGGTATGCTTGACCTCAATCCTTAATCCTTTCTAGCTAATTCTTTAAGTTATTTCATCAAGCTGCTTTATTAAACGCCTATGTGATCGGCCGATCTCAACTCGCCGAGTAAATAGACAACCTTGAGTAAGTACTTCTACTTTTTCATATAGGCGGACTTCAAAAATATAGCGAGACTTAAGCGCGTAATGTGAATAGTCACTTTGTAAGTAATAAATGCGGACTTCAAATTTTATCAAATTCCATTTATTGATCGTCGAGAGGTATAAAAGGGTAAAATGTACGGTAACTCTTCACAATTCTCAACAACCGCCATTTTCTAACTTTCAAAACCTTCCGTCTTCCAATCAAATCCCTCCAAAAGCCTTCAAATCTTCAAAATCTCTAAGTTTTCAGCTTAAAATCATCAATGGTAAGAGTTTCCACACCTTTTCAATTCGTTTAAATCCGGTTTTGTGGTCTTGTCTTGACCTAATGTGCGTCTTTAAAGCGTCCGCCATTGATGAATATCGGACTCTTGCGATTGTTGCTTGAATCTTGTTTGTTTGGGTGTGAATGTGTTTTTGAGCTTTATGTGATACTTTGTTTTCGTTTTATACCACTTTGTTGGTTCAAAAATGACAAACTCGGAGATATTTGAAACCCGGATGATGAACTGTTCTTATATTTTGGTTCAATTTGTCTATATTTTGGGTTTTGATCGAACGATTACTGTTTATGTTATTATCTGCCGATTGCATGATTATCTGCTGTTTCTTGCATATCTGCCGATTCTATATATCTTGTTCTCACATCTGCCGATTATGTAGGGAAAGTCTAAATCCTCAAAGGCTGCCACTTCATCTTCGCCTCTGCAAAGCCAACCAGGGCATTGGGCTGCGAGCTCCCTATAAGGACCCTTCCCAGTCAAGCTATCACCCGGGGATGACTATCGACATAGACTCAATCATTTGCACATCCGCGGTGATGCCTTGCTCAAAGATTTAGCGAGTGTGGACTCCTCCCCTGTTCCAACTCAACGACACCCACTACACAACTATCTAGGCGAGGAATTCTACAAGGATGATTCGCCTCCTCCTCCGGCTAATGCCTCGAGCCGTCAACTTAAGCTATATCAAGGGCTACATCGAGGCCACTACATCAAGTTGACCTACAAGGATGTTGGAGAAATCCTTGGACCGCTGTTGAAGGCAAATTGGACTTGACCGATGCCGAATCGGCACTTGCTGGGAGATGATGAGGGGTGCGCCCGAGAGAGGTTTTCCGAGATGTCTAGGAACCTCTTCCCGAAAAACCCCTATCATATCGCCATCGCTCGACAAGAGCATTTTATTCAAAAATGGCTCGAGGGACATCTTCACCTCCCAACGGTGATGTGGACCAAGGTGTGGTCCTTCGCAAGCAACTCAACCGGGCAAAGATCATCTTTTCAATGCCGTCCCAGTGTTCTGAAGTCCAAGCTCACCCGTCCATGAAGAGGCCCTTTGTCGGGGTTATCAATGTCATCCTCCGCCGTTATGAGGAGATTGATGAGCTGGTCGCTTCGACGACCTCATCAAGGTGTCCAACACCTACGTCTTCACGGTCAACAACATCACCCGCTATAGGGATGATATGGCCAAAGGACAACCAACGCGGTGGGTGCTGCTCGCTGCTGCGCTGCTTCGTGCTGCTTTTGCTGCCTGCTTCGCTCTGCGCTCTTGGTGGCCCTCTACCCAAGCCGGCAAGGGTAAGAGGAAGGTCACCTATACGCCGGGTTACCGGTGAGGAGGAGGAGCCTACACCCATTGGGGAGTGCTGAACATTTTGACCTCGGCAGGCTAGATCATGACCCATATGAGCTCTGAGCCCCTACCAAAAGCCCAAACACTCTCCCTCTCTCTCCTAAACTCAAACAATCCAGGAAGCTCGCCTCGAAGGCGGTGTTGAGAAGGACACATCATCCTTCCAACCGGTGACCTCTCCAAACCCTCTCAACCTACCTCCCAATCCTCCAAACCCAAACCCAAACAAACCCTCCTACCCACGACGAATCATTTGGCCTTCCTCAGGTCTCATCCACACCGGTTCTCCATCTTTGTTCCTCCACCAGTTCCCACCACAACATCTCAATCACCAACTTCGCCTCTTCCACTCCTACTAAGTCCAAGCATGGCAAACGTTTTAAAAGAGTGCAAAGAAGAGGGTACATTTTGTGGGCTGCCGATGAAACCTCTTCTCCTCCACCTTCTCCACCTTCACCACCTCGCCTACTACCACTACCACCTCACCTACTTCCTCACCTCCTCCATCTGCTCCCATCCAAACAACCACCACACAAGAGCCATCCATCTCACCTGCCACCTCCTCTCAACCACCATCCTCCAAACGACCTATCTCTCCCTCTTCGATCGCCTCCTCCCAAACGCCTCAAAACCAACCCCTATGCCAACCTACACCCCGAGGTTCGGGCTCTGCTGTCCTTCGGAGACAGCAGGCTAAACCCAACCTGCCGACTCGACCCCTTCTTGGCCACCCTTGACTACCCCAAGAGATTTCCTGTCGGCCTATGTGCAGGTGAAATCATCTTTCAATGGGGTGCCTACTATGACCCTCTTCCTCTGCTGGTCACAACTCTTCTTCTCCCACAACTCGGCGGTTCAAGATCTTATGATCTTCAACCAATGGGTTGCAATCCATAAAGACCTAGGCCTTCCCCTTCCAACCAAATCGGACATCTCCCCTTCCTCTCTGCCTAAACCCCGGTCTTCACCATTATCGGCCATCCTTCCATCCTTTATCACCCCGTGGTCTACGACTTCATTGATGTAGTCACCACTTTCCTTGGCTTCAACCCTCTCATCCCTATTCTCTTCCTTTCTCCTAGCCTTTCCTCTTTCTTTTCTCCTCCCCCTTTCTTCATTCACCCCCTTTCTATGTCATCTACATAGAAAGGCTCTTCCTGTTCCTCGCATCTTTTCTAGCCTTCCTTCTCCCTCTATTGAAATCTCCTCCACCATCCATTCTCCCTCATCCTCTAGCCAATCCTGTCTCCCACCGCCATCCTCCACCCTCACCTACCCAAGCCACCGCCATCCTTCCCCGCGGACCATCGGCTAGTCATCGACTCGTCGATTACTATCTATTGAGGCTATTCACAAATTTTTGCAAGATTTTGAGGTCATCTCTGTTGACGACCAAGGCCACCACTCTCTGCGATCGGTCTCACATCACCCATGTGCGGTGTGCATGACCCAAGTGATGGAGATTTCCAAAGGTGCAAAGGCCGCTTTTGATGCTGCCTACGATCCATCTCGCGGCCAAGCGCCCTTGCCGGATCTCGGCCACTTCATCCAGGACGTCGCCAACTTCGAAACCAACGGGACAACATAGCAACTAAGCGATGCGGGTCGTCGACATGGTTGAAGCGGCTACAAGCTTGTGCTTCACTCTCAACGCCGGGCCAATCGCTCTGTTCACTCCTCGTGCGAGCAACGCGTAATCTCACGGCCAAGCACTTGGCTTACTACCGCAAGGAGCGCAGAACTACGAGCACCGCCTCGGCTTTATTGATGCCTCGCTTGCGTCCATGAAGGAGGAGATGGCCGGACTCAACAATGATCGCAGACCAAGCTCATTGAGCATAATGCTCTGCTCAAGCGAAGAACAAAGAGCTCTCCTCGAATTGGCCGATACTAAAGAAGAGCTAGCAGCGGCAAACGAAGAAATTGCAAGACTTAAGGTGCTTGTTGACTCTAAATGGGCATCAAGGGCATATGGGCAATCTTCATCGTGCAAAGGCAAAGGTCGTGCATCATCTCGGTCATCTTCTAGAACCAGTAGATAATATTTTGTATAATCTTTTACTAAACTTTGTAATTAAACAACTTGTTTAATTAACAATGTCTATGTTTTAAAACTTTCATGTTTATTATGAGCGCTTATTATGTGATTGCATGAAATTTAAACCACTTGGTTTAAAGACATGTCCTATATTGCCTATTCGCCTATCTCGCATGTCTTTAAACTTAGTCTCATTACAAGTGTCGATGCTTAATTTCCTGTTTGTAAACACTTTGTAATTCTTGAATACAATGACCTTTATGTAAGTTCATCTAGGGCATGCTTATTTAATATATCAATCTTACAAGCATGTTATTACTAGACTTGAACATGGTCGGTGATATTGTATTCGTAGGGTCATGGACTCAAGCAAATAGGAGGAGATTGTTGCATAATTAGCCTAGATTTGCTTGAATCCATAACCTAAGTCTAAGACAAGGTGACTAATGGGCTGCGTGTACGTTAGAGTGGCAACTTGTACTTAGGCATAGCTTGAATAGCCTAGGATTGCTTATTGTAAGTAGCCTTGAAGAAGATAGCCTATAGGACATCGGACGTCCTCTGCACAATAGGCAATTTATGCATCAGCAGTCTTCCTTTCGGATATCGGACAAGCTCATATCGGCCAAGCCTCATCGGCAATGTTGAAGAACCTCAAGAACGTCGATAAGAGAAGCCGAAGACATGTCTGATTTGAGGCTTTCATTGACTTCGATGCAACGTTAACTGCAAAGCGCATTCAATGAAGGTTTCCATTCTTGGCATACACTCGAAAAGGACATTCCTCCTGCAAACACGGATCGCCTATTTTTAGCAAAGTGTCGGAGACAGTGCAAGCTACGAGCCGGCCTATCGAGTCAACAACCGATTAGAGCATTAATTGCTCTTAAATTCAAATTAGAAGATCTCCAACGGCTCCAAGCTTCCTCCTGCATATAAAAGGAGACTCCATTGCTGCATTGAATATACTTCAACAACCACAACTCTGAATCTTCTTCATCTTCTTCAAGTGCATTAAAGCTTAAACGTCCTATCTGTACATCCTTCTTTGAAGAGCTTCATTCTAAGACGATCAGTCCATTAAAGCTCTTCATTGATTGCAACACCTAGCTTTTCATAGCTCACTAGAATTGTATCTTATAGATATCAATTCTCCCACACAAACACTTGGTCAACAAAATTTTTGTACACAATCCATTAGAGATTTAGTTTGTAAAATATCTAGTGGAAAAACTTAGTACACGATTTTCAAATCCAAAGTTGACCACTTTGGTTGTGGACGTAGCACTTATTTATAAGTGTGAACCATATTAAATATTCGTCTATTTGTGTGTGATTGTGATTTGATTGTGTTGCTTTAAATTTCCGATTTCCATCTGTTAGAACTGCGATCTTGACTGTGAAGATCGGCCATTCTCAACTTGTCCTATACTTCACAAGTCTTCCGCCGCAAATCTTTTAAAACCCTAGTGAAGTAAGATTTTTGAATCAATTTAAAAATTGGACATAGGCTATTCAACCCCCTTCTAGCCTATATAGAGCAACCTTGGACCTAACAGATGCTATGGCTTCACCCGAAGCTATTCATTGGAAGGATGCCGTGAAGAGTGAAATGGATTCCATTGTTCAGAATGGAACATGGGAACTCGTTGATCTCCCACCTGGGTGCACAACTATTGGGTGCAAATGGATTTTTAAGAGGAAGTTGAAACCAGACGGAACCATAGATAAGTATAAGGCCTGGTTAGTTGCTAAGGGTTACAAACAAAAGGAAGGCATTGATTTCTTCAATACCTATGCTCCTATTGCACGTATGACTACTATTAGAATGCTCATCGCATTGGCATCCGTATTGGGTCTCAACATTCATCAAATGGATGTTAAGACAGCTTTTCTTCATGGTGACCTTGAAGAGGAGATCTATATGGATCAGCCTGAAGGATTTGTGGCTAAAGGCAACGAGAGAAAAGTTTGTAAGTTGGTTAAGTCCTTGTACGGACTTAAACAAGCCCCTAAGCAATGGAACGCAAAATTTGATAAGGTTGTCTTATCATTTGGTTTTATTCTTTGTGATGCAGATCAGTGTGTCTATTTCAAGGTTAAGGGTGATGCTTGTATTATATTGTGTCTATATGTAGATGATATATTATTGTTTGGCTCAAACAATGATATAATAGTTGAGACTAAGTCATTCTTGAAAACAAAGTTTGAAATGAAGGATATGGGTGTCGCTGAAGTAATTCTTGGGTTAAAGTTGACTAGGTCAACCGAGGGCATAGCTATTTCACAATCTCATTATGTAGATAAAGTAGTTGAGAAATATGGCTATAAAAATAGAAAGATTGCAAAAACACCATATGATCCTTCGATAGCTTTGTATAAGAATGAAAGTGGGATACCTGTGTCTCAATTAAGATATTCTCAGATCATTGGTAGCTTGGGATACCTTGCTAACTGTACTAGACCTGATATTGCGTTTTCAGTGTCTAAGTTGAGTCGGTACACTATTTGTCCAAACAGAACTCATTGGGAGGCCTTGGATAGAGTACTTAGGTACTTAAAAGGAACTAGTTCCTTGGGTTTGCATTACGGTAAATATCCTCCTGTTCTTGAAGGATATAGTGATGCAAGCTGGATAGCCAAGAACTCCGGGAGTTATGGATGTACGGGGTACGTATTTACTTTTGGTGGTGGGGCTGTCGCTTGGAAGTCCACCAAACAGACTATTTTGTCTCGGTCTACCTTTGAGGCCGAGCTGTGTGCTCTGGATACTACAGGAATCATGGCTGAATGGTTCGTGGGACTAATGTCCGAGTTACCTATCATCAGCAAGCCGATTCCACCGATCTGTTTGCATTGTGACAGTATGAGCACAATTGCAAAGATCAAGAGTACCAAGTACAATCAAAAGACAAGGAGACACATTCAAGTTAGACTCAAAACTATAAGGAAATTTGTGTCTCAAGGGGTATTTGCTGTTGATTTTGTTGGATCCAAAGACAATACAGCAGATCCGTTGATTAAAGGACTTGACTTTAGTCAGGTTGTAAAATCCAGGTTAGGAATGGGACTGAAACCCATAGTTGATTCATCTGCGGTAGCAACCCAACCTATCCAAATGGAGATCCCATAAAGAAGGTTCAATGTGGTATCAACAAACTGTAGAGTGAATTGAGCATCTGATAAATGTGACACGTAAGTGTCTGTGTCTATTCCTTGACAAACCTGGTAGATGCTAGCTGTTGCTGGATAGTAAGAGTTTAAGACTTTGAATGGGATCGAGCCTTTAAGGCAGGGTGTAGGCAACGCACTCTTGGAGATGCCCAACTACGAGAATGTTATTGTGAGGCCGCAATAAGAGAATATGGTTTAATTCTCGAAAACATTCTTCAGACAGGATCGGGACGCATGGCCAGAAAAGCGTCAAACCTATAGATTACTGCTATAGCCGTTAATGTGTTGCTGTCCACCAACACCGCCACATCAAAGGTCCAAGTTCAAGAACTTTGTTCACTTAGTTCCTGTGGGGGTTTAGGTAGATAGCTTAGATAATGGTTCAAACCGGAAGGTACCATCTTTAAAAGCACATTATGTTCTTTCGAGTTGGTTTTCAACTTTGGATTTGTGGGGGATTGTTAGAAATATGATGTTAAATGGCCATCTTGTAAGTCTCGTTCATGAGCTTTATGATGATAATGCCATATGTAAGGATTGGAGGAGTGTCAAATACATGTACATAAACAACTTTCATGGTTGGAATAAAGCCACTTAATGGTTGAAATCCACAGTTGAAAGAAGTTCAAGGGAAAAGGGAATAAAGCAACACTTAAATGGGTTTGGTGTCATCCCACATGGGAAGGAAAAGATAAAGTTGAGAGGCATATATACTAACATGGTTAAGGAGCCTTTGTTCAAGTAACATGTTAGGTGGCTTGGACCAAACCCCACACGCTCGCTCGGCTCGGCTCGGCCGGGCCGGGTCGGGTCGGGCACGGGCGTGGGCGTTTGGGCGAATGTCTCGGGTCGAGGGGCCCTCCCTCAGTTCTCTATCTTTTTGGACAAAATTCATTTAAGTGTTTTACTCCCCTTTTATTTTTTACTACGGGATACAAAAGAAAAAAAAAACGGTTTGACCTAGTCGTTCTCCCACGACGACTTGCCGTTCCAGTTTTTTCTCTTCCCGTGAGTAGTGGTACTGCACGTTTTTCTTCTCCATCTTTATAACTGATTTCTAAAATCAAATTGTGAGACCCATCTCTCACGAGTATTCTGTTGAAACACACAAATCCATAGTCATCTCTTCTCGATCTCCGGCGAACTGCAGCAGTATTCGAAGAAGGTCGAAGAAGGTAGTGCAAAGCTTCGACTTTGGGCGTTGAATTATCCTGGGAGCAAGGATTGCTGACCCCTGCTGTTGCACCAGTAAGTAAGGGGACAATTCTTCTTCAAGGCCAGTCCTTAATCGGGCGATTCGACGTGTTCGATAAGTTTCTTTTCATCTTCTCTTTTCCTTATTTCTGTATATTAATAGCTTCAATTCTATTTGTCCAACAATTGTTTGTTTTGCCTTGGTTTAATCTGCTTCTGAAACGTTTTATAAATGCGATGTGTTAATCTGTTTTGTTCAAAAATTGATATTAATATACTGTGATTAGAACTTGTCTAATCTGATATCTTACAGTCTTTGTCACATCATCAATGACGATATGTAACTAACTCACATATTGTATCATATAGATTGAAATAAAAGAAATCAGAATAAATAACTGAGATTCTTATCACTAGTTTTGTGAATATATACCTCATTTGTTCCAAATTAGGTGTTCCTTTTAGTTCATAGTATGAGAAAAATATTTGTTTTAACTTATTTTTTTAAGTTAGTGAGACAATAATAAATAATATCACCAGAGAATTAAATATGTGCCAATAGCACATTTGATGGCCTATATTGGAATATAAACCTCATTTGGCTAGTACTTGACGAAGTAGATTAAGTTGAGATGTCTAAAACTTGACCAATAAATAGCGTACCGACAAAATAAAAAGGAAAAATATATATATATCCCATGATAATATCATCAAATAACTTCAAAAGGTATCAAGAAATTTACGACATCATCATATCACTTTTCATGAGAACCTTTGTAGTGGATCTTTTACTATTCTCATGACTAATTAAGCTCTAAATTAGTACTAAAAGGGCTAATATTATCAAAATAAAAATAAAAATAAAAAAATTCATATCCTTGAGCATGATAGGCCTATCTTGGTAGGGGTTACCGTTATTAAGGACATACACATTGTTGGTTCTTAGCCTATTAAAAATTCATTGGACTGATTCTTCAACATTCTAAGAATTCTTAAAGTTGTTCTTACATTTTTCGGTTTTTCGAGTTCCAAAATAAAAATTCATCCTTATTTCATTTCTATTCAACTTTAGCCAACGATATGGAAAGAGTGTGTGATGCACGGCTGCTACCTAGCTGACGCATGCATCACATTCGCATCCCTCCACATCTTGCCCACCCCCTATTTCTTCCACTTCTGGCCCACCACCAGTCCCTGTCCCTTTCCACCTTTGTAGTTCCCCAGTTTTCTCTCTTTTTCTTTTATTATTTTGAGTATTTAATTTTGGGCTTTTATTTTGAAAAGCTTTTTTTTTTCTAAATACATTTTGATTTACCTTTTTTTGCAAAAAGTTTTTTTTATAAATTCATTATATTAAGTACTTTTTTTTAACTCTAAATAAGTTTAATTTCTTTTTAAAATTTTGATAAGGTTATTTTCTGAATTCTAAAGTTTTTAGTTTTTAATACTATTTTTGAAAAGGTTTTTTGTTTTTTATAATTTTGAAAAAGTATTTTTTTTTCTTTTTCTCAAAAAGTATTTTGTTTTTTTACTTTTTTACTGAAAAAGATATCTTATTTTTTGTTTTTTTTACTTTTTAAAATTATTTTTGAGAAAAAGAAAAAAACAAAATAAGATAGTGAGTAGAAATCTTAGGTAGTATTGTGAAGCCCACCTAAAATTAAGTTAAAAAATCAAACATTGAGAAAGTTAGTTATGAAATAAGATAAGGGTTAATGACATTACAAATCTCTCGACTATGGCCGATTCCACTATTAGTCTCTTAACAATTTTTTAAAAAATTTTAGTCCCTTGACTATGAAAATTAGACACGATTGGTCCTTTTATTGGATGTCGTTAGTATTTTTCCGTTAAGTCCGTCATGTGCCCATCACGTGCCTTTGGTTAAGGGTATTTATGAAATTTCACGTGCAAATCGATATTTTCTAATACTTAAAACAATATATTCTTTTCTCTCTCTCCCCCCATCCCCCTACACCCCCCACACCCACAACATCTCAGTGAGTCAGTGACCTAAGGGGTGAAGTGCGCACCGGCGCACCCTAGTCGGGCGGCAACAAGATAAAGTCGAAAAAAGCACGTGAAATTCCAGCCACCTCCTGACAACATCGACTCACTCGATCCCACCATCCTCCGAAAATTTTGACGTAAGCTCCTCAACAACTACACTCACTGATGCTCCTTCCTCGGCCGCAAATCCAACATCTGGATCTCAGACTCCCGCCGTGAACTCTTCGGTGAGATCGTGGAGGGTCATCTAGCTATAGGGGTCATCCCAGGTGAGATTGTGGAGGGTGAATGTCGTGGACTTTGATGGTGGTTTTGGGAGTGTGGATGGGGTTGGTGGCGGTTGTGGTTTACGGGGTTTATAGTGGGCGGAACGGAGGGGAGGAGCTGGCGTTGGGGGAGGGTATAGACACCGGCGGTGGTGTCGGAGAATTGGAAGGTAAGAAGCTCGAATGAAGCAAATCTGAGGACGATTGCTGGCAACGAAGAAAAATCGTGGGTAGATCTGGGTTTTGATTTTGGACTGGGTTTCGTTTTTTGATTTGGTTCTGAATTTGTTTGATTTTCATAGTTGATATATGTTTGGGTATTGTCATAGAGAGAGAGAGAGAGAGAGAGAGAGAGAGAGAGAGAGAGAAAATCAAAGACGATGAAGACATTGCCCCCGGCAATCTACAATTTGTTTCTCAGTCCATGGCGGCGCCAACTTTTCTAGATCTACAAATTTGAAGCAATGGGATTGGGTTATTTCGAGCATCGTGGTGAGGTTTCTGGAGATTTCTTTTGGTCGTGTTTTTTTGTAATGTGTCGTTTTTAGCTTGTTTCTTGGTTATTCAGTTAATTTTTAATGGTGTTGGTGTTGGAGTTGGTGGTGAGAAAATGATAGGGTGGTAATGTCCGGTGACGGTGGCGTAGAGGAGAACATAGTGGTGGAGGGTATGACTGGTATTGGGAATAATTTAGATTGTGTGATAAATTGAAAAATTAAAGGAAGGGAATGAAGATGTATGTGGGTGGGTGGGTGGTGGTGGGGGAGAAATTCCAATAATTCCCTTGAATAGAGTGATGAAATTACTTTAACATCCTTAAATAATAGCATGTGCCTTGCGTGAAATTCTAATAATGCAAAAAAAAGTCAGGTGCCTTACATGTGACTTAACGGAAAAATACTAACGACATTTATAAAAAGGACTAGTCGCGTAATTTTTTGGTATTCAAAGGACTAAAATTTAAAAAAATTTTATTAAGGAACTATTAATAAAATTTATTATAGTTAAAGAACTTGTAATGTCATTAATTCAATAAAATAATAAATAAAAATTTTAGGTGATAAGGTGAAGCCTACCTAATAACCAAGAACATGGCTCCACTCCACGTAGGAGATGGTTAAAGAACCAAACAACATAACAGCCTTTTTCTTTCTGTTACATTTTGCCGCAATCAGGCAATTACCAGAGACTGAGAGCCAATCAGATAGAACGCCAGTCTACGCAAAACGTGCTGTTACGAAGCCAAACTAACGCCAACACTTCTTCGTGCACCTGCAATGACGTAATTACCAATTAATTTATCTGCTTGTCACAAGACTAAATGCTTCTTTTCACGATTGCAGTGATCGCGCATCACACGAAAACAAAACCTTGAAGTAATCTATAAATTGACAGCCGGACACAAAGTCTAGCCATCTCGGGCCTCTCTCGTCACTTCTCTAACGTACGCCACTGTTGCGCACGCAGAGTCTAATCTTAAACACTACCCCTGCCATCGCCGCCGTTGACGGCTGGCGCCACCCACCAGCCAATCATACAATGAGCTCCCCTCCGCGAGAGGACGACGCGACCGCATCTTCAAATGACGAAGAAGCCCACCGCCTATTGAACTCCCAGTTACCGACATCGACGTCACCACCGTCACCGTCACCCTCGTCGCCGTCACTGGACGGAGACAACGACGAAGAAGTCGCTTACGAATCACGGGAGAAGATCCAAATTGGCGATTTGGAATCAGACGGGAACGACGGTGCTGATTATTCAACAACGCCGCCGTTCTCATGGAAGAAGCTATGGTTATTCACGGGGCCAGGGTTTCTGATGAGCATAGCATTTCTGGATCCGGGGAATTTAGAGGGAGATTTACAGTCGGGTGCAATAGCGGGATACTCGTTGTTGTGGTTGTTGATGTGGGCCACGGGTATGGGCCTGTTGATCCAATTATTGTCGGCAAGGGTTGGGGTGGCGACGGGGCGGCACATGGCAGAGCTGTGTAGGGAGGAGTATCCGCGTTGGGCCGGGTTGTTATTGTGGTTTATGGCGGAGCTGGCATTGATTGGGGCGGACATTCAAGAGGTGATTGGAAGTGCCATTGCAATTCAGATTCTTAGTAGGGGTGTTCTCCCTCTTTGGGCTGGAGTTGTAATCACAGCTTCTGATTGGTATGTTTTTATTTCCTGTTACTTAATTCGTTTCAATTTTCTGTTCGAGTTTGCTTGATCATTAATGTTATGTATAGATTAAACAAGTTAAATTTATAGTTTTCTAGACAATCATAGTTTGGGACCTGGGTAGAGATAAAAGTAATAATATATCAATTCAGCAGTTTGGCCCAAGGAACTATCTGGAAAGCAATTTGTTTATTTTTCTTTAAACAAAAGGGAAAACTTTTGAGTTGGCGAGCAAGCATTTCGGTTGAATGTATGGGAGTTATCCTATTAGTGTTTCATGGAGTTGAGAGAAACTTAGGCCCAGCATGTGTAGACTAGTTAGACGAGACTTGATTTCGGACAGCCAAAAGAGAAGCTAAATTGTCTGGGAGGGAAAGTATTTTGACTGCCCCATAGTTCTTATGTCGGTTTTCGTAGTTGTCTGCGTTGCGTGAATCAATTTATTTCTGGTCTGGAGCTGGTAGACTATTTAGCTCTGTTCAGGCATAATGCTGGCATAGTTTGACTGCTGTCCTCCAAATTGTTCTCTTTTTGAAACTCTTGAGTTACAAAATAATTGTTTGCATTTGCACTTAAGATATGGAGGGGTTCATGCAATCTTAATTTATTATTATTATTATTATTATTGTTATTATTATTATTATTATTATTATTATTATTATTATTATTATTATTATTATTATTATTATTATTATTATTATTATTATTATTATTTTGTAGAAAAGGTTGTCCATCAAAGAACTTAATTGTAAAAATTTGTAGAACTGAAATTGAACCATAGGACAAGAAACTGAGACTCTCGTCTTAGGAAGGGCTTGTGCTTTAGGTTGAATTTAGCTTTTAGATTTTATCCATCACCATCTGTGTAATAGGTAAATGCCTCTTTTTCTCCCATGCGCAAATAGAATTTTTTAAGCACGGGTTTAGCACTTGCTTCTACCAAAGGCATAAATTTAGTATCAATTTATTTGTTCACGTCATTGAAGTCTAGGTTTTCTAAGTACTATTGTTCTTTTTTCTTTTAGTTTTTTCTCTTTCCTGAAAAATTGAAGTATGGCTCTTTTTGACATTGTTTCTTCTACATTACCTTCCTGAACAGTTTCATGTTTTTACTTCTTGAGAACTATGGAGTGCGGAAGTTGGAAGGTGTTTTTGCAGTTCTTATTTCAACTATGGGACTGTCGTTTGCCTGGATGTTTGCTGACGCAAAGCCTAGTGGGAAGGAACTTCTCATAGGTGCTTAATTTTCTTTTGTTGCATGTTCCTTCCTTCTTTTAGGTTATTGCAAGAGGTATAAACTATGTTCTGTATATGAATTTACTGTGCTTTGCAGGTCTTCTGGTTCCAAAGATTAGCTCAAGAACAATTCGGCAGGCCGTTGGTGTAGTAGGTTGTGTTATAATGCCTCATAATGTATTCTTGCACTCTGCTTTGGTACAGTCGAGGAAGATTGATCCAAACAAAACAGGTCGGGTCCAAGAGGCACTAAATTACTACACAATTGAATCATCCATTGCCCTTTTTGTCTCCTTCCTGATCAATCTGTTTGTGACTACTGTCTTCGCTAAGGGTTTCTATGGTACTAAGCAAGCCGATGGTATAGGCCTTGTAAATGCAGGGCAGTATCTTCAAGAGAAGTATGGTGGAGGATTGTTGCCAATTCTCTATATATGGGGTATTGGATTATTGGCCGCTGGACAGAGTAGCACCATAACTGGTACTTATGCTGGGCAGTTCATAATGGGAGGTTTTCTCAACCTTAGATTGAAAAAATGGCTGAGGGCTTTAATCACACGGAGTTGTGCCATTGTACCAACTATGATTGTAGCTCTTGTGTTTAACAGATCTGAAGCTTCACTGGATGTTTTGAATGAATGGCTTAATGTGCTGCAGTCTATACAGATTCCATTCGCGCTTATCCCGCTTCTTACATTGGTGTCCAAGGAGCAGGTCATGGGAGTGTTCAAGATTGGTCCTACTCTAGAGGTAAAGATTTTCGTTCAGCTGTTATGTTAATTCGTTGTTTAAATGCTAATCGTTGTTTGAAGTATTAAAATTTACCAAGGACAGAGTAATAACTGAATGACATGAGGCAGCATGATCAATACTCATTACAGACTAATTGTTCATACTTCGTATTCGTAGAAACTCATTACATTATTACTAAAGACCTTTGTGGACTCTCGAAACCTAGGGCTAAGACCCAATAGCATCTATGACAAATCAATCCCTTAAGTAAAGTTATACTAAGTATGTGCAATGTATACTTAAATCTTGAAATTATGGATACACAAATGAAATAAGTGCAACGACAAGCTAACGTGGAATAAGACTGTAGAAAGAGACAATATTTAGCTTCCAGCTTGCGTTGTTGGGGGCTTTGGGAGGTGGGGAGGGATGCAGAGATAAAAAAATATAATCTCAACAAAACATCTGTTTGATTAGCTGCCAAAAGCGTTTACATCATTGTGGTTTAGCAGGTGGAGTAGGAGGTTGATCATACTCATATATGTTACTCCCTCAGTTCCTAAATAATTATCCTGTTTGACGGGCACGCAGATTAAGAAAAATTACTTGACTCTATTATTGGTATAATATATAATTTTCTTTAAAGCCCATGTGCACGTGGGAGAAAAAGTAAAATGGTAAAAGTATTTTCCTAAAAAAGGAAAGTTTATAAACAAGACAATTTTTTTGGAATGAACAAAAAAGGAAAATAGGACAATTATTTAGGGACGGAGGGAGTATAGGGTAGTTTGATTCTGGTCATCTTTGTTTGTGAATTTGTTAGTCATTGTGAATGAAGAGAGTTGAATCTACAGGGGCACAAGCACCTTCCTTCTGGTCCTACTTATTTTTTATTTTATTTTTTTGAATTTTCATTGATTCTTTCGTTTTGTTAATGATTCTTCTTCCCCTTGTTTCAATCAAGCAATAACCAGCTACTGGTGTCTTCTTTTTATGGGATTACGGCTACTAGGCTATTACCTACTTTCTTCCTTATTTTCTCTCATCTACTGAAACCTCAAGATTAATGCCATCATCACCATAATAACCCAGTATCAGAAGTAGCCACAATTGCTACCTCGGTTTGCCACAAATCCAGCAATTGGTGATTGTTCCACCTTCCAATTGTGCTATGATTGGATGGTTCTTTTGTGTGAAAAATGGCTGAACTATTCCAAAACCTGTAGAATAACTCTCATTCTCTTTAAGTTGATTCATGAGTCAGCTCTAATCTCTGGTGGGTGCCACTCATGATTGGATCAATGGTGCTGGTTATGTATTTATGAAATGAGAAGGTCAAAAGTAGAGGAATTAGGACAAAGATGGTCGAGAGGTGGGTGGAAAGAAGGAAAGTAATGGACAGCTTTGAGTTGGTTGTAAATGGAAACATGTCAACTTCTGAAGAACATTTGTAGTTAAAAGCAAAGTACATAATCTATGTTTGATCTTCGCCAATACGACAAAAGAGAGACAAGTGATGTCATAGAGTTTTGCAAATACAAAGGAGCCATGTTTAGTTGTGGCCATCTACAAGTGAGAAAATGTGAACTTTTCCATGTAGTAATTATGTATGAGTTGGAGCAATACCACGCATTATGTTTTACAACCTTATGAAAATAATTCTCCATAACTATTAATCAAATTGGTTTCTCCCTCATCCCAAATAATAGTCCCAATTTCCTCTTTGTTGTCCCAAAAAATTATACTCATTTCTAAAAAAGGGTATATTTATAGAGCAATTTAAAAGAGGTACAAACAAGTAAAGCTATAGGCTTAAAAAGTTTGACTTGTCAAATTGTACTACTTTTTGGGGACGGTGGAAGAGTCATTGTGGACATGATACACAGAAAAGTATCAACATAGGCGAAGGCATGAGAATAACCATGGTGACCTCCCATGTTATTTACTACTCCCTCCATTCCTAAAAAAGAGTGAATTGAAACCTTTTTAGGCTGCTCTTAAAAAAATGTCCACTTTGTAATCTTTCATATTTGGGGATGTTACTTGTACCATACCCTTGATTTACTTGCTACTTCAATTGATGGGTCTCACTCCCACGTGGTTATCATTGGAAAATACAAAACATACTAATATTTATAATAGAGTCAGTTACTTTTTCACAATATGCGGAACTCAAACAGGACTCTTTTTTTAGGACGGAGGGAGTGTATCTTCCGAGGTACTTTGATGGGTTTGTTTAATATTAAGTAATGTATAATGTAGGTAGCATTTTGGATTATGCATTGTATATTGGTAAATTGTTCTATAAAAGCTTGCCAAGTGTGTCATCCATGCATCAGAAAGTGTCCAATGAGTGTCTACCAACGGGCTCCAAAATTGTTTGAATGCATCAATTCGGCAGGTGTCTAGAATTGTTAATGGATTATTGGGTTCTGATCTGGAAAGGAACAGTCCTGTTCCAAACTGAAGGAGCTATATATTTAGTGCAGGATGTCCACCTGAGTTGTACCCTGTCGTTGACATTGAAAACCGGATGACATGCATGGGTGATGTGCTGATTCTGTTTAGGCTAGTGAAATGATGCCTGTCTTTGTGTCAGAACCTGCGGTGTGGGTGCTGTGTATTGATCTTATTAGCTGTGTAGAAAGCCACTATTTTTTAATTTTTATATTTTTCTAGCGTTGCTTTTTTTTTTCTTCCAAACTTCGAAAATCACCAATTGGAAGGAAAAATGGTACTCCTTCCGTCCCAGATAAATGTTCCTAGTGGGTAAAACACAGGAATTAGGAAATATAATTAATGATATGCTGTAAAATATGTTTTGACCATAATACCCATGAACATTAATTGAGTTCAACTACTTTAAATAATTGAGTTTGTTTGGGATTGTATTATATTAAATAAAGCTTTAAGGGTATATTAGGAAGAATGATAGAGAATAGTTAGATCAAAAGTCTTTAGGAATATTAGTTGAGACATCCCAAAATAGAAAGTAGGAACATTTATCCGGGACGGAGGGAGTATATAAGAAAGTGGTCTTGTTAACTTGTAACCTAAGGGCATATGTCAACAAGCAAATAATTGTGGTTAATGTGTGAAACTTGTGAAAGTGAACAAAGCTCATTTAAAATGTGCATAGGAAATTACATTTTACATAACTCTTTGTTCACTTTCCCAAATTTCCAGCACTAAGAGCATGTCCAGTGTGGTGTTGTGGTTCTTAGTTCTTAGGTGGGCTCCACCTTGCCACCTAAGATTTTCACTCACTATTCCATTTAAGAACTAATCTCCCCAATGTTTGATTCTTCAACTTAGTTCTTAGGTGGGCTCCATAATGCCACCTAGGATTTCCGCTCACTAAACTCATTTATTTTTATACTTTTCATACAAATTAATTTTTTTATAGTTTTAATTAATATATTTTTTATATATCGTATAAATAAATTAATTCATTTATAATTTTAATTAATACATTACATATTTCATATATTTCGTACGGACAAAGAAATTGAATCATTTCTATTTTTGATTTTTAATTTTCATTAATATATTGCATATAATTTTTCATTGTTAATTTTTAAATTAGAAAAAAAAAAGCTTTTCAATAAAAGCTAAAAATCAAATACTCAAAATAAAAGGGAAGAGAGAGAGAGAGAGAGAGGGGGAAAGGGACGAGGGACGGGGTGGGCCAGAAGAGGAGGGAATAGGGGGAGGGGAGGGACGCTCTTTACGGCTTGTGTAATGCACGCACCGGCTAGAAAAGAGCAGTACATTACACACTCTCCATTTTGGTGGCCAAGGTGAATGCAAAAAAAATAAGAACGAGTTCTTATTTTAGAACTCGGAAGAACTGAGAATTTTTTGAACCATTTTAAGAACTCTCACATTGTTGAAGAACTGGCCAAATCAGTTCTTAATTGGCTAAGAACCAACATTGTAGATGCCCTAACCACCCTAATTAACCACCCCTGAGAAAAGGCTACACTTCATGGCAAGTTGCTACAGGATAACATAGTAGACAGAGGACAAAAAAGTTGATGCACTTACTTTGATGCTTAACTTGGAAAACCCTTTTCTTCAAACTCTATCTGTTAGGATTTAGGAACTCTTAGGCAGTATCTATGTTGTGCAGGGTACTTGCCTTGGAACTTACTTTAAACAGTTATTGTACGATTATATTTGCAAGTAGTCTTTCTCTTTTAGGTTTTATTTAAATTTTTCTGGATTGTAAATACTTGATTTTGATTTCTGCTGTAGAGAATTGCATGGACCGTGGCTGCCCTGGTAATGGTGATCAATGGCTATCTTTTGCTGAACTTCTTCATTGCTGAAGTCAATGGGCTCTTATTCGGTTTCACAGTTGTTATGGGAACTGCTGGATATGTGGCATTTATTCTATATCTAATATCATATGGTGGTTGCCTTCCTTCCACTTGGTTCAACCAAATAGTTTCCAAGGGGTATGCCTACGTCGGGAAATGATTCAGCAATGTTCTTCCCTACTCAGAAGAAGCTGCAAATTGTCACTGGTCTGGGTTCACCTACCCCATGTAAGACTAAAAGCATTCTTTCACCAATTACGTCTAACCTCTTGTGCATACTAACAGGGAGCATACATACAGAATCAAGAACTGAGAACATTTTGAATATAGTAACATTTTTGCTTATAATGGGGAAAAGAGATGGTTGAAATTGCCTCTCGACCTAAAGCATGGATGAAGGCGGTTTTCACTACAATTGTGATAAGATTTTCTTTGTACAATATCACACTTTCTTATAGATCAGAATAAACTCTTATGGTACTGAGTTCTGTATTAGTAGTAAAGCTTGAGTTGTATATTAGTGAAAATTAGGAAGAACAAGACCGTATTTCAGGTAATAGAAAATTAGCAGAACAACTTTGTTAGGTTTACAACTTTTTCTTTGTTAGGTTTACAACTTTTTCTACAACTATTATTACAACTAAGCCTTAATGAAGGACAAAGTTGTCTTTTTCCAATACACATTTGCCTTTCATCCTTAGTTGCAACAATAATTGTAGAAATAGTTGTAAACTTAGCATTTTTCTTTACAGAATTCTTGCTGTAAGTAACAACCTACCTCTCTCTATGATACTACTTCATTAAGGGATGAGATTATTGCAGCTTAAGGGGTGTTGCGTTGTAACTAATTTTGTAGTTTTACCATTGGTTTGCTAATTTGTTTGTGTTCACAAAACTATTGATGTAAATCTGGTAGGTTTGCTAATCTGTACGGAGTATCATTCAGAAGGGAAAATTTGATTTCAGCCAAGTTGGTTAGCCCTCAGTTAAATGCGCTGCAAACCCCTAGTGTATATGTATATATATATATAAATTTATCAAATTAATACACAAATTTATTTTGACACGGAGGCATCGGACTTCATTGATTACTGTGGTTTGAATTTTATTATCTATAATTTGGCTGTACCAAGTAACGATTTAACTTGGAAAAAATCTCTATTAGCCACGGCAAAGATGCCGGAGCTGGTTACTAGCTCAGCTCCGGCAAGTGGATAGAAGAGGAGGATGGGTTTGAGAGAAGCAGTAATTAGAAGGTTAAGAAGAATCATGAGACAGATCAAACAACAGCTAGCATGTAATGTGAAAAGGAATGGTTTGCAGCACATGCAAGGTGATTGGATAGATACATTGAAGCAACGCAACGCAACGCAACAGCATGGATGAGTAGATCGGTTAGAGACTTAGAGTGTCAGTTAGAAGGATAGTTGTGTGGTAGCTTAATGCTTGATAACTGTAGTTTGTTTGTTTGTTAGTTTTTAGTTGGAAAGTGAGCTGGTGGTATTAATGGGCCGGTGGTGGTTAACTTAAGAAGGAGTGTTATCAGTAATGTAAGTAAGTGGTTGTAACAAACTTTTAATGAGATTAGGATTTGTTTCAATATCATTTGATTACCATAATAAACATAGTAGAACATCCCCTCGTTTTTTGTATTATTATGTTGTCATGATAACTATTATGTCTACCTACGCTACTTTGTGAAACAAAATGTTGGGTAATTACGAAAAAAAATATGTTAACAAAATGGGTGTAGCCTTATGAAAACGTTAAGATGGTTATGTGTGAAAATTGAGAAAGATAAAAAGAAAGAAAGATGTTTAGTACTCGTTAGAAAGCGTGGTATTACCAATATAAATAACAAGCTAGAAATAGGGGACGACTAAAACTAATATGAATATTTGTAATAGAGAAGGATATACATGAGCTATTATCTGTATAACGGTAAAAGTCGTCATGCATCGCTTATGTGCAGCTAATTCGTGTATCATCATCTATTGTGGTTTCTCCAATTGCTTGGGACGACTCCTCCACTTGGTCTCTCTATTTCTATTTTTTCTCACAAATATTAAGACTAAGATTTTTTTTTTTTTTCCCAACTACATCCAGTTTCTATGGCTAAAAATGATAATCTATTCTAGTATTATACAACTACTCGGCCCAAATAATCACAAAATACTACCTCTCCGTCTCAAAAAAATAATTTTATTGAAAAAATAATTTTATTTTTAAAAACTAGAAAAAAAAATGTGGGACCGTTTATTTGGGCCAGAGGGAGTAGAATTCAAATCGTTTCATGGAGCCCAAATTGGTCTCGCGGCTTACCAACATAAGTCAATAAGTGTGTTTGTCTTTGTGATTTAAGAGTTGATTTTAGATTATTAGTTTTATTTTTGTAGTGATTGGAAAGAAAAAAAATGTAGTGAGAGATGGTGAGAAAGTTGTCGGAATAAAAATAGAAAAAAAATTCTAAAAGCGTCAAAAAAATAAAATAATATATATATATATATATTTAAAGTTGGTAATGATGCCTCTAAGTGTGTCGCATCATCCAACTTTTGATTCTTATGCATTTAACTTTTTGGCTTCTCATTTGATGTCATTAGCTAATAGTTTTAGCTAATTACTATAGGTATGATATTGTGGTGTTATAACATTTTTCAAATATATTAGTAGATAAACTTTAGCTATTGGCAAGGAAAAGCCAGGAAAACAAAACAAAATGATGTTGTCAATAGAACTTGAACCTACAATATTTTAAATATAAACACTCACCTTAAACTAACTCAACCATTTATATTTTATGAATTTATTTAAAATACTACATATATTACAATTAAGTGGGTCACGTGACCCATGTACTACATTTTCTATTTATTTTGATTAATATTTTTGTGAAATATCAAATTATACGATATCAAATGTGTTATAAAACTTTTCAGTTATACGTGTGATTTTTTTGGGTCATTTAAAAATTGGATAAGATGTTGGTTCATGACTAAATATATGTATTTTTTTATTTTATTAGAAGATAATGTCTCTTGACAATATAGTGTTAATTTTCATATGAATATCATGTTTATGGCTTATTAGTGTTTCAAACTATACGATATCAATATTTATAATCGGGTCACTGTACTTTGGAGAAAGTTGCAATTCGGCCACTGATTGTTTGAAAATGTTATTTGGACCACTGTACTTTAGTTATTTTGCAAACGAGCCCTCCAACACGTTAATTTTAAGAGAGTTGCTATTTACACCCATAAAATTGCTGAGTACACCCAATTACTAAGTACACCCCCACCTAATATTTCAACCCCTCAAAAAACTAAGTACATCCCTCCCTAATTTCCTATTATACCCTTAAGAATATTTTTCCCAAAATACTAAGTACACCCCACCCCAAACACACCTCACCCCATCCTTCTCCTTCCTGGTACACCCCACCCCCTTCTTCCCCCTCCCCCACACACACCACCTCCTTCCTCCTCCTTTTCTCCCTTCCACCCACCCACGGCCCCCACCCACCTCCCCTTTACTTTGATTTTTTTGAACACCCCATTTCCTCCTCCTCCCCCACCCCACCTCCTTCCCCGCCCTACACCCACCCTTTTCTTTCTTTTTTTTAACAATTTGTTCGGCAGTGTGTTACCGAACACCCATAGTGGTGTTCGGTACCCCCTACCGAACATCACTATGGGTGTTCCCTCTACCGAACATCATTATGGGTGTTCGGCACCCCCTACTGAACATCACTATAGGTGGTCGGCACCCCCTACCGAACAGCAAAAAAAATAAATAAATAAAAAATAAAAAAAGGTATTTAGGTCTAAATTTATAATGGCATTTTTGTAATTTTTGTTAGGGGGTGTACTTAGCAATTTTATGGGTGTAAATAGCAATTCTCTAATTTTAAATAAAATCTCTATTTTACCCTTATTTTTATTAAGAGAGATGATGACGAAGACATGGGTAAAATAGGGATTTCATTTAAAATTAACATGCTGGTGGGCTCTCTTGCAAGATAACAGAAGTACAGTGACCCAAATAACATTTTCAAACAATCAGTGGCCGTATTGCAACCTTCCCCAAAGTACAATGGCCCGATTGTATGTTTTGCCCAGACTTATTCTTATATAAAGACATATCAGTTATATAAATATTTTTCTAAAACATACGTACTAAAAACAAATTCACTTACGATCTTATTCTTCTATAAAGATAGATCAGTTATATAAATATTTTTTAAAACATAATTAGACATTAAGTAAATAAACGTCTATATTTAATAATGATAAATTTTTTTAAAATATATCAATTAATTTCAAAATAAAATTATTGGCTCAATAACTAGTTAAGTATTAAATCACACTTTAATTACAAAGCAAACAGGACCAATAGCATTTGAGAAAAATAATGGTGAGCCATAAGACAAAACAATAGGAGTAGAAATTTTTCAGTAGCCATTGATTGACATTCGACACCATGTAAGTTCCCATCGAAATAGGATCAGATTTCTTAGATGTTGTATTTTTCCTTTTCTTGTTTGGGGTCAAAGGAAAATGTTAGAAAGAAATAATCACGGAAAGTTGGTAGAACAGAGTTCAATCATGAGTGCTCCAACAGAAGAAGATGGCAGCAATGTCAATCATCACACAACAATCACGAACACCGCCGACAACGAAGCTGACCGTCTACTACCCTCCCAATCTCCACCGTCATCCTCATCTGACGACGACGACGACGACGACAAGGAAGAACAACAACTCGCATTTGAATCCGGAGGCAAGATCCTACCGGTGGATATCGAATCAAGAGACTCCGACGTCGATAACTCGGTGGCCCCACCTTTCTCGTGGAAGAAGCTATGGAAATTCACGGGCCCAGGTTTCTTAATGAGCATTGCATTTCTCGATCCGGGAAACCTGGAGGGAGATTTGCAGGCCGGAGCGATTGCGAGCTATTCTCTTTTGTGGTTACTAATGTGGGCCACAATTATGGGACTGCTGATCCAGCTCTTGTCTGCCAGACTCGGGGTCGCTACGGGCCGACACATGGCCGAGATTTGTAGGGAGGAGTATCCTTACTGGGCCGGGCTGTTGCTATGGGCCATGGCTGAGTTGGCCCTCATTGCGGCTGATATTCAAGAGGTGATTGGAAGTGCCATTGCTATCAAAATTCTGAGCCACGGGGTTCTACCTCTATGGGCTGGTGTCCTCATTACAGTTTCTGATTGGTAATATTAGTAGTCTATAGTATATACTAATACTCTCTCCTTGATTGATGCACATTTTTATTACCTCTTCCCCACCATGTTGCGTTGTTACTAAATTTATTTCCAGCTTGTAAGATTCAAAAGTAACATTCATTTACAAACAAATAGAATCGATAAAGAAAGTAACACTCATTTCGAGACATAAGGAAATAGCACGTATTAGTATCTTCTTCCATTGAAATAGGGTATGACAAATCAAACTTGCATGCAGCTAAGTGAATTGCACTTATAGCAATTAGCAAGATGGAGCATCGTATGTGAATTGTGAACTTCATTTAGGGGCAGTGGTGGTATTATTATTTATTTGTTTTTAAGAATTATCGCTTTGAGTGACATATCAGAACAACTACGATAATCGTGCAATTTTTTTTATAATCTCAAAAGTAGGCATGTTTTTTCATTTCATGTGATGCTAAGGTTCTTGGTTTTCTTTCGATTTATATTATAATCTGCTGCCAAATATTCTGTTTTCTAGTATATTTGTGAAGTTTTATTCTTTAATCTTCTTCTGGATATATGGACTTAATTCTATAAGAACTATGAATTACATTTATGCTGGCTTGTCATGCAAAACAGGCTCGCTCTTATTTTTATTTTTTTTTTATTTTGTGAATTTCATGCGATATCAAAGTTTTGACCATATATATACATTTCGCCGTCCTCTCTGCTTTAGGTGGTTCATGAAGTATCTAGGGTCGGTGAACATTTTCAATTTCTACTCAGTACCATCATTTTCTGCTCATTTTAGCAATTAGGGTTCCTGAATTTGTATCAATCTTCTCATTTTTACTCTTGACGCTATGTTCAGCAACTCAAAATTCCTAGCATTTGATTTGGAATTCGAAGAACAATTTGAATCCGGCAGAATTTAAAGTGTCTTCCATTTCCTAATCCATGGCTTGTAATTTTGTGTTTCCAAACATAGCTTTAGTTTGAAACTATGTTTCTCATCCACCAAAGGATGACTGGCCACCTAGTTTTTGAGTTTTGGAGATGGAAGCTAACTTTTGGCTAACTGGGGTTGTTTGATTTTGCTGTCATGCTCAGTTTCATCTTTCTATTTCTTGAAAGTTATGGAGTGAGAAAACTGGAAGCTGCTTTTGCTGTTCTTATAACGACGATGGCACTGTCGTTTGCCTGGATGTTTGCTGTCACTAAACCTAATGGAAAGAAACTTCTAATAGGTCAGAAACTCGAAACATATGTTTACTCGTCCTTCTTTGATTTAGTGTCTGCATAAACCACATGCATGATGCATATGTAAAGTGAATGTTATACTCTTTGCAGGTCTTTTGGTTCCAAGACTTAGCTCAAAAACTATTCAGACAGCCGTGGGAGTAGTAGGCTGCGTTATAACGCCTCACAACGTATTCTTATATTCTGCCTTGGTACAGTCCAGGAAGATCGACCTGAACAAAAAAGCTCAAGTCCAAGAGGCTCTGAATTACTACACAATCGAATCTTCAATCGCTGTTTTTGTCACCTTCGCAATCAATTTGTTTGTTACAACTGTTTTTGCTAAAGGATTCTATGGTACTGAACAAGCCGACAGTATAGGCCTAGTAAATGCCGGGCAGTATCTTCAAGAGAGGTATGGTGGAGGATTTTTCTCCATTCTCTATATATGGGGAATTGGATTGTTAGCGGCTGGGCAAAGTAGCACCTTAACTGGTACCTATGCTGGACAATTTATCATGGGCGGTTTTCTTAATCTTCGAATGAGGAAATGGCTGAGGTCACTGATCACCCGAAGTTGTGCTATTGTGCCAACTATAATCGTAGCTGTTTACTTTAAGAGATCGGAAGACTCGTTGGATGTTCTGAATGAATGGCTTAATGTGCTTCAGGCAATGCAGATTCCTTTTGCTGTTATCCCACTTCTTACCTTGGTGTCTAATGAGCAGCTCATGGGAGTTTTCAGGATTGGACCGAAAATGGAGGTAAGGTGTTGGTTTTACTAATCAGTCATTCCGGTTCATGAGTTGTATTCTTCCTTGAGTACTTTGTTGAAAACAGCCTTAAGATTAAGCAAGCTATAGAGCTAAGGTGCTTGTTCACCTTCACCCAAGCCTGAGACCAGTTTCTGATGTGTTTCATACTTATAACCTTGTAAGGGGTGCAATCAGATCTTCTCTAATGACTAGCATCTCCATGATTGCAAATGCAACTCGTACGAGATAGTTCTAGAGGTGGCTCCCCAACCTTCTCCTGCAATATAGGGCTTAGTTTTGCACAACATAGCTCTCCCATTTATTGGCTGAGACCTGCTCTAATTCCATTCTGTCACGATGTTAGCTCGATCAGCCGACTAGCCCAAAGAGCACATCGGTTAGGTGGCTCACTAGCCCACTCAAATTGTCAATGGAGATGATTGGTGCTCAATGGTGTAATAATATTTAGGCCTACACTTTTGCCCACATAACAGATGTGGGATTGGGCCATTGGGGTATCACAAGTAGCTCCATGCTTGTTGTCTACTTGACTAGCTTGCATAATATAAAATATAACTTTAATCAAGTCCTCACTTGACATCAAAATAACAAGGCTCAATCCCTTTTTAGCATGAAAAACTTCATGTAACAACTAAATCTAGATCTGTAAAGCGAGTCAAACTAATCAGATTCGACTCGAAATCATCTCGGTGAAAACCTAACTCAACTTGAGTTTCTTAAGGAAATGAGTCAAACTCAAACCTAAACTAGGCTCATTTGCCAACAAAGCAAAATCTAAAGATAATAAGTTCGGTTCTCTAGCCTTTTCTTTGAACGAGCTTAGCTCAAAATGGCTTGGCTCCTAAGGCCCGAGAGCTTGAGAAAGCTCAAACGATACCAAAGAGTGGAAAACGTATATATTTTATAGATGTATTATCATTGATTTAGTTATCAATATCATTTTACATTTATGGAGTCGTAATTCAGCATATGCCATGTTAGAACGTTAGGGATCAGTTGTATTATTTTACTTCTTGTTGCCATTATATTACTACAATTCTGGTCTAAAGGTACTAGAGTTATTTTGCAATGCTCTACTGCCATAGATTTGGTGCTCTGCATGTGCCTTCCCTGCAATTTCTTCCTTATTCCGAACCGAGCTCGAGCTTTCAAGCTCTAACTTGTTAGTTGAACATTTATGTTGAGCCTAACCAAATATGAAAAAGATGCTAATAATTTTCGAGTTGAGCTTGAGCTTAGGCTCTAATTTCTTCTCAAGCGTGAGCCGAATCTGGGCCCTTACTGAGCTTGACCGAGCAGAGCATGACAATCCACTACTCCGCTCAGCTTGGCCCATTTTCACCCCTAGCTAAGTCCAGCTCATACAATGTGTGCTATTTTAATTTGGAAATTTGTTTTATTAACAGGATCATGAAGTGCATGATATTTTGTACTTGGAGCTGATATCCCTGTTAAGAGTTCGCTGGTTTTTATTCACCTCTATCACATGTGCTGTGGGAATCATGTAATCCTAATGGAAACCCAGAATCCTGTTCCAATATCTAAGGAACTTAAAAAAAATAAAAACAAGTTGATTGTGAGGCTCCTATACTGAGGTGAGGAACTGAGGATACGCTTAGTATCAGATTTAGAAATTAGAAATCTGGGCCTAATAGTGTATTGGGAAATGAAAGATTACAAAAATGTTTTAAGCATAAGAACTTTTTTTTAGCTAAAATTTATTTTTTGTGAAAATTTCTGTGAAGATATACATGTTTAAATAAGTTAAGAGTCATATGTAGATAAACTTATGACAATTTGTCTGATATATAGAGAAATTAGGGAAAGGGACGGTGTTTCTGAAAAAGAGTCAGTTATTCTTTTTTAGGTTGATCCATATGAAATGTCCACTTTGTAATCTTTCCTTCTAGGGAGTGTTACTTTTACGACTTTACTATTTGATTTGTTTGCCCCTTTAATTGATGGGTTTCACTCCCACATGAACAGCGTTGGAAAGTTCAGAAAATACAAATATTTATAATTGTGTCCATTAATTTTCTTAATTTGTATTTCAAGTGAAATTAGGAACGGGGGGAGTTCTATTTTACAAAAATTATTGAGAAATTACAAAGGAAAAAAATGGCATTTTCAAAACTTTACATGGCCATGGCCCCCGTTGGCCCCTTAGATCCGCTAGTGGATACACTATTGTAAATCTTGGTATATAGATAGTGAGTTAAGTGTGTGAAAGAGAGTTTGAGGATACTTGTTTTTAAGTAGGATTTAATACCATATTGGAAAAGAAAGAAAAGAGAAGACACTTTAAAAGTGGGTTAATTTCATTCATTAATTACATTTTTTTAAAATTACTTTACTGTGACAGTTGGTTTTTTAAAACTAAACCAACTTGTTTGTTGGATTGACTGTTAGTAAGTAACAGTTAGTAGTTTAATTAAACTAAATTACAAACGGACAATGATAACGTTTGTTTGTGAAAGGGTTCCTAATACAGTATAAATTAATATCACTGCACAAAGCTAAATACATCTTTGACATAAAAAATTCAGTATTCTAAATTCTCTCTGTCTCAATCTGTTATAACTTCAAAGGAAATTCTTGTGAAGGAATTTCAGAAGTGCTATCTGCAATATATTGGGTGCATAATTGAACTTTACAAATGAATTGCCTAATCCTTGAAGCGTTGTGGTGGGGCAATAATCACTTTAAGGACAATGTTGGAGATTTGCTGCATTCAGTTAAGCACCATATTTTTTGGAGTTCATCTTCAAGTTCAACATTTCTCAACATACACTACTTTGAAAAAATTTAGAAGTGGTAAACAGAACAAGAAATTGGATCCCCAACAAAAGTTGATTCAGAAAGAAAAATCATTGAACAAGTCTATACTCTATACACTACCAAGACAGCCTGTTATGTAACTTAACATAATATTGCATGTAGATATACTCCATCGTGTAGTAACAAAACTAGTTGAGTTGAACGTACTCACAAATTTGAGATTGTGGTGGTTAGGTTACTCCATTTTTGACTTGGATGTCAGTGTCACGTGTTCGACATGAAAACAACCTACGGTGATATGCTGGGTTATTGTCTAACATACTACAGCAGACATAGGCGAAGATAGATTTTTCAGTCATTTAATAAACAAATTTGACGTCAAATTCAGCTGAGTTTCTAATTCCTAAAATCTGCAACCATGGCTATCATTCTGATATAGGAATTGAAAACATGGTTCAAAATACTGAGTGCATTGACGCTTGTTTGACTTAGCAGTAAAAAATATGAAGAAAAAAAAAGGCGATCTGGAGAAATTTTGGAGGGATGTGTCGGGATATTTTGCATATTTTGTAGTGCTTCTATCCATCTTCCTTTACAATACTTGTGTTCTAACGTTATGATTTCCCATATTTACAACTTACAAGACTTTGCTTACTCTGGTAACTTTCTTTCAATGTCTGGAAATAGAATCCATGTTCCTATTTTCTTATACCTTGTTTGTTTTGTTTTTGTTGTAGAGGGTTGTGTGGACTGTGGCTGCCCTGCTAATTATGATCAATGGATATGTTTTACTAGACTTTTTCTTGTCGGACGTTAAGGGCCTTCTGGTTAGTTTTGCGGTCTGCATCGGCACTGCTGCATATATTTCATTTATTTTGTATCTTATTTCTTATGGTAATGGCCTTCCTTCCACTTGGTTCGACGAATTATGCTCCAAGAGGTTTGCTTATGCTAGCAATTGAGCCCTCAAAAGCATAGCTGTACCCTATCAACTAAACACTGTCAAATAGCATATTGATTATATGGGTCTTGCTGTTCTCAAATAGTATCATTCTTCTGCAACTGTCGCCTCAATTTTGAAGCATTTCCAGGTGAGTTTACAGATTCTTAAGATTTTGTAACATTTGAATTCCAACTCCAATTCTTTTCTTGGTCAGAGCTAGACATTTTAATATTGCTACATCATGTAGGCATTTCTTAATCCAGATCCTGTACAATGGATGACGTGTTTTTCTGCATTGCCATGGTAAAGTTTCATCGATGCTATATTTTCTGTACATGTTCATATGCCGTAGCAGGTAAATTCAATGTATCAATAATATTACAAGAAAATTGGAACTGCACAATCATGTTGTGTTTAGGAAATGCTGTAAGCTTTTCCATTTGTTGTTTTAGTTGTCTATGCCAAAGGTGTAAACTAATACAAACTTTGTAGCAAATGATGACCAAAGAAGAAAAATCCCCTCTTTTTTCTTCTTATGTTGGCAGCCTTACTTTTAGTAGCTATCAATTGGGTAGCATGGTTTTGGGTTGCAGCTAAGGGTACATCCATTTGATGTGTTGGTAAACACTTCACGAACTATGGGGTGTAATTAATAGCCCAACTCTGTCAGTACTCTGTGTTACGATGATGTGTTTCTCCCGAATTAGCGAGGGCAATACGTTGAGTTGGGTGCCGTAACCGAGCCAACATGCTTGCTCTAAACCCATGTATGCCCGTTTAATGTTCAACAGTAAAGTATGATACATTCATTTGCTCGAGTACTCCATGATTGTTAGCTCAATAGGATTGAGTTCTCACGTATAGCCGTAACTAGTATTGCTGTGGTAGCAAAGTTTACTTCATTCGGGTATCCATGGTGGCAAAAAATCACTACTGTCATCTGATTGGAATTGATACCCTAAATTTCAGGCGGCCAAATCATAATCCTGAGTGGAATTGATAACAATTGGATAACCAGTAGTTGACGGAGCAGCGTTAATGGCATTTTTGCTTTATCACTGTGATGTGCGTGCATGAAAATGACCAAGTAACCTGTGCAATCGGTGTAATATCATGTTGTATCTAAACTGAACACACTAGTTCAGGAAAAATAATTTCAGAAGTCAAGCAGTTAAACTTAAACCCACGGTCAACTTAATTACATTACATCTAAAATGCCCCTAAACTGAAGCCACTTCTTCGTTTAATTTTATTGCTCGGACCACAGATAAATTAGCTTCAATGCATAAGCCTACTGCAAAACACACACACACACACACATAATCCAAGATTTTATCTAGATAAAGTAGACCCATTATGTGTATCATGTTTGATAGTTTTTGATTCGTTGATTTGAAAATTAAATCATATTTTTAATACGTTGGTCGTGTTAAGTCACTTTTGTGGTTCTGGTTTTGTTCGTAGTTTTCACTTTTTTACTCCTTGATCCAACTATTTCTCTCTTAGGCTCGCTTTTAACTTTTTTATTCAATTATTATAAAATTACTAGAATCAGACCCAAACTGTAAAACAAACGGATCATCTATCTAAATAGAATCTTTGATTGTTAGTATAATACTGCTCCCACCAAAGTGAGGCAAGAAAATGGAAAGTAAAAAACAGAAGATGTGTGCTGCAATTAGGTTTGCAAATGAACCGAGTCCTTCGTGAACTTGAACCATGAACAAAACTCAGACTCGGCTCAATTAAAATTAACCAAGTTTGAGAAAAAAAAATTGAGCTCGTTTGCTAAACGAGTCGAGCTTGATCATTATAATAAGCTCGTGAACAGCTCATTTTATTTCTTTTTATTTTATATATAATGCATTATTGTATTTGTATATTCATAGATTAAAATATAATTTATTAAACCTTTTATAAACCATATATATAAATAAATATATATTGATTTATTTAAATATACTAATAAATATAGAAATATCAATTTAATACACAAATTAGTTTTGATATAGGGTCATTATAGAACTTCTTTGGTTACGATGGTTTAAATTTTATCATTTATAATTTGCAATTAAACGACTCAAGTCAAACCCGTTCACAAAACATGAGGCCGAGCACCGAAACCACCGGAGCAAGCAAAAAATTAAGCGACCCAAAGTGTCGATTCGGTTCCTTTGCAAGCTATCTGCAATCACCTAGTTAATGAAATGTAAAAGGTTCATTCATTTGAGAGTCCCAAATAGATGGATATGGTCCTGTCCTGTCCTGTCCTGTCCATTTATATAGGGATTCATCCACCGCGTCAAAGCGGTCTTAATTGGGTCCCCAGTGGAAGCTTCTCCGAAAGCGAGCAGCGTTAAATTCGCATGAAATCTGCCTTTATAAGAGGATAGGAAACTAGTAGCACACACTCTGGATTGCTTCACCGGCGATAAAACTCAAGTTTAACTGCCTGTTTTGGGAAACTTTTATTTCTTTAAGGCAAGAGTAACAGCAACATGATGACGGAACATTAGCAGAAGCCCAATTTTACAGATTGATTTGTGGAGTTCGAAAATACCCAAATCATTAGCTTATATGGTAAGATGATTAATATAGATTGTATTTTGTTGTGTGGAATACATTAAATGATTGGCCCATCAGTGATTCGTATGTATGGATTAATGGGATTCATATGGAATAATGGAGGTTCTGACCAGTAGTATCGCTGACAAGCATGAACGCCATATCTTCTGAAAAGGGCAGATTTAAACTTTCCGTTTTGTCGGCTGAATTGTAGATGATGAGGTCGACGACCAACACAGATGCGGCGTTCTTTTCTCTCCCATTACGCTTAATTGGGAGTAAGTACTTTAAATTCTTGATATTTATCAGTAAACAGTCGTTTATCATTTAACAATTACAACAACACGTGTCATGAACTTAGAGATGTAACAGAAATTGGTATAGGGTTTTGGGACAGAGGATCTCGTACCCGTTAAACGTGAGGTAATTAACCTCGCCAATTGGGTTTTGAGTAATCATCTTTCAGTCTCAATTGAAAAGACATGCGTTAGTGATTAAGAAAAAAATTGAATGACCGACTTCCTAAAAATACTATCTTGTGTGGTCAAGGCTTAAAGTTGTTTTGGATTATATTTGGAAAAAGGTACATTCGTGCCACCGAATTTTTCGCAAAATTGTAATCCAATCACTGAAACTTTAAAACTATACTTTGGGCTACCGTGCATCAGTTATCATGCAACCGAGCTTATTTTTAGAACGGACGTTAGTTTAACCGTTAAATCTGGCGAACGTAGTTGGATTGAAAGCAAGGTCGTCGTTGAGGCAAGACCTAACCTGTAACGATGACGGCAAGGATTGTTGGCCTTGGCGCCGGAGGTTGTCTTCAATGGCGGTTTCCTTCACCTGGTCTTCCGTCTTTCGTGTTTCTCTTTTCCTCATTCCCCTTGCCACCGTTACTTTCACTTGCTTTTCTCTCCCCGTCGAAAAGGTCAATCTCTCTCTCTCTCTCTCTCTCTCTCTCTCTCTCTCTCTCTCTCTCTCTCTGTTGGAGTGTGGTGGTAGTGGGTTGCTGCAGGCTGGATCTGGGATGGGGAGAGAAGTGTGGTGGCAGTGATGGTTGCTGCAGTGGTTGGAGATGGTGATGTTGCGGGCAGATCTGGGATGGGGAGAGGAGTGCAGTGGGAGTGATGGTTGCTGCGGTGGTTGGAGATGGTGATGCTGTGGGCAGATCTGGGATGGAGAGAGAGTGATTGGACTAGAGGCAAAGATGTGTCTTGGCCGGCGCTGAGGAAGACAATTGGAGGGAGATGGGTTTGGCAAATGGATTTTTTTTCCAGATTTGACAGGATGAAGATGAAGATGAGAAAATCAATTTGGGATTCTTTTTTCAGATTTGAGAGGATGAAGATGAAGACATGGGTAAAATGGGTATTTCACGTTAATTTAACGCGGACTCTAACGCCCGTCAAAAAATGAGCACGGATGCATCAAAACTTAAGTACAATGACCCAAAATATAGTTTTAAAGTTTCAGTGGCCGAACTGTAATTTTACAAAAAGTTTGATAGCCCACCTTTTCCCGTTATTATATTACATCATTGTTCTCAATCGAAAACATAAATGCCTATAAAAAGAGTTGGGTTTAACTTAAGAATAGTCCCTAAAGTACCTTTTCAATTGTGAATAGTTAAAAAAGAAAAGGGTTAACTTCACCAGTAGTCCCTGAAGTTTTGGAATTTCTACTAGAAGTCCTTGGTTTTAAACTTGTATATTACTGATCCGTGATCTTTAAGTTTTGCACGCTACCGGTCCCTGGTCATGGATGGCATTAAAACCACCCGTTAATTTGTCATGTGCGAACCACGTGATGGTTTTCCAAGGGTATGAAAGTCATTTCTCGTCAAGGGTTTTACACTTTACACCCTTGGCTCGTGTACGCGGAAATGTTGCCGCCGTTTCTCTCTCTCTTTCCCTATATCTAAACCCAATTGCTCTCTTATCCTCCATTAAAGCAAAAGCATCAGTAGCAGCTCGTTATTTTCCAGCAAAAAAAATGGGCGACCGCTATTGCTCTTGTGGATCTAGGGTTGCAATGAAAACATCATGGACTAACGCCAATCCGGGAAGACGGTTCTTTGTTTGTGCACAAGAGGTGGGTTCATTCCCTTTGTTTCTTTCCGTTTTTAATTATAGGTCAGTAAAATTGGTTGTTTCATTCCCTTTGTTTGCCATTTTTATGGTCAGTATTTCATTCCATAACAGAATGAAGATATTATCATTATGTTAACCCTAAAAAAATTATGAATTTGTTTGTTGCAGAACAGGGGTTGTGGATACTTTAAATGGTTTGATCCACCCATGTGCGAAAGATCAAGACTTATCATCCCTGGTCCCCTTAGAAGGGTGAGGAATAATGAAGAAATTATTGTAAGGCAAAATACTAAACATAAGTGGATGTGGGGTGGGTTGATTTTGTCTTGGTTCATCATTGTAATCTTGATGACATAATGATTAGGTAGAATTTGTAATGGGTTAATGTATGTTTTTGCAGAACTGTCATTGCAATCTTCTTTCTGTCAATGGTGTTGTAAATAAATGGTGTCCGAGGTTGTATGTTTTTGCATAACAAAATCGTTTGTAATTGCCAATGGTGTTGTAAATAAATAGTTATTTGGATAATTCTGTCCATTCAGTCCATTCTGTCATTGCAATCTTGAAAAACCAGAGATTGTTACTATCCATTGTGTGTGTGAGTATATAGAGAACAAAAGATCACACCAAGTAGTGCTACTATCCATTGTGTCAGTACATTTCAAGTTTGTCAACAAATGGTTATTTGGTTGTTGTGAGTAAATGTTATTGGAAGTAATTGCTATGTAAATAACTCACAGCTCATACCAAATATTGTTCATCACATTTCAAAACAATTTCATACTAATCACAAAAGATCCAATTTCCTTCAAGTATGTTTCATAATAATCACAAAAGATTCAGCCTGTCATTACTTTGTTTCATACTAATTACAAAAGAGTGAGCCTAAAGTCATGTACTTTGTTACATACTAATCATAGCTCAAACCAAAAATACCAAAAGACACAATGTTTCCCAAAAGATAGGCCACTTGAAGGTGACCAAAAGAATTCTCAAACTATGTTTTTCTAATAGGCTTACATGCCCCCAAAAAAGGTGATTACAAACTTCCTTCCCATTGTTCAAATGTCCAAATAGCTCACCCCAACTTCCTTCCCTTTGTTCTTCTTTCTTGACTCTCTTTCCTTGGCAGCCCACTCCAACAAACTTGAAGTTGTTAAAATTGTGCTTCCATTTGTCATAAAGGTTGGAGGCCTTGCTGCTACATAATGTTGTGATCCTATTGTTGGCTGGGGTTGTGAGCTAGTAGATACTTGTTCTTGTGGTTGCTGACTACATATCCTAATAGCTGGGGTTGGTTGAGAGTTGATATCATTTCCCCTGCTACTGACCCTCCTCCTTCTTCTGTCATTGCCCCTTTCCCTATTATTTACCTGAGTAATACACCAAGTAATTAGTATTCCCACCTTCAGCAAACAGTTTATAGTTAAATAAAGGTTGAATAATGCATAAATTTATTTAAAACTTACTTCATTTGTTGGAACACAACTGTCCAAAATTGGATTCCCACCTTGAGAGTTGATTTCATTTCCCCTGTTATTTACCTGAGTAATGCACCAAGTAATTAGGTAAACAACTTATAATCAAACTTACTTCTTGTGAGGCTGCAAAATTTTTATGTAAAACTTACTTCTTGTGTAGGAACAGAAATGTGACAAACTGGATTCACACCTTCACTAGTTACAGCTTCACTTCCATGCATTGTAACCTGAAAAAGAAAAATATTGGCATCAATGTTATCAAAACCAAATACTAAAAATCAAACCATAACTTAGTTCATTAACAAATTTGACTTACTTGTTCACTTGATGCAACATTAGGTATTCTCTGCCTTTTCTTCTTTGGTTTATTTATGCAACCAATAAATCCTTGACCTTTGCAGCCTCTTAAGTTATGGCCAATATTCCCACACCTTTGACACCTCATTTTTCTTCCCTTTTTTTCCTTGTTCACCCCACTTGGTCTTGGTGGTTCACTTGGATCTCTCCTTCTAAGTTTCCTAGGTCTACCTGGCTGTGAACGAGGTGCTGGAGCAACAATTGGGATTAGTTCATCATGGTGTTCCCACATATCTACACCATTTATAGGATTGATGGTGTATGAATATATTTTTTCTTGCATTTTTAAAGTGTAGTAGTCATGAACCCATTCTTCAGGGACACCATTACCACCATTTGTTCCACTGTAAAAGATAGCAGACACAGCATGCTTGCAAGGAATACCTGTTAAGTCCCATTTTCCACAAGTACAAGTCCTTGCAATGAGTGAAACCATGAACTGTTCTCCCCAATGCCCCCTAACCTGATACTAGTTGTTTCCATTCCATGAAGTGCTGAAACGCATTGCTTCTTTCTTAGTTTTCTCAAACTTTGCTTGTACACGACTGCAAAGTGGTCCACATTGTTTCTGGATCTCAACCCTTTTTCTCTGAATCCTCTTCATCAACAAATTTCTTATTGTTTCTAGCATGCTAATAATAGCCCTACTTCTAGCTGAAATGATAAATCCATTGAATGATTCACAAACATTGTTCATGGATATATCAGACTTCACTGCAGTTGTCCAAAAAGTCATACACCAATGAATAGGATCCTTACCAATAGCCCACTGATATGCCTTCACATCTGTTTTCTCAAAAATTTTCAGAGCACTCTCATAATGCTTCTGATTAGTTGCCCTAGCAGTTCTGAACAAACAATCCTTCAAAGCCTTCCCCCTATGTTCTTTCCTGAAGTTAGTGAATATGTATTGCAAGCACCATCTATGCTCTATCCCAGGTAACATTTCTTGGACAGCTGGAACTAAACCCTAACAAAAATAATGTCATAACAGAAATACACATTAATATTTAAAGCAATAATAAATACTAAATGAATAGGGTAAATTAAATGCAGATGTACCTTTTGTTCATCAAAAATGAATACCCAATGTTGTTGATTAGTTATTTGGAATTCATCAACCACCAATTCAAGAAACCATTTCCATGAATCTTTATTCTCAAGCTCTACGACTGCATAGGCAACTGGATACATTCCATTATCAGCATCAATGGCAACTGCTGATAGTAATTGCCCTGGATATGGACCTTTAAGAAATGCCCCATCAAATCCTAACACTTTCCTACAACCAGCCATAAATCCTTCTTTCAATGCACTTAGACAAATGTACAACCTCTTGAACTGCCTGGTAAGATCTTCATCATTGTAGTCCTCAAACTCTAATTTAATTGTTGACCCAGGATTAGTTCTCATAACCTCACCTACATAATCCCTGAGAAGAGCATATTGTTGTGAATGATTTCCATAAATCAAATCCTCTGCAATCTTCTTTGCTCTATATGCTTGGCCCCTAGATATTTAAAGTGATTTGTCAAGTCTCACATGTGCTCTAAATGCCTCTATTGACCACTGAGGAGTTGACCTAATAGCCTCCATGTATTCCTTAGCAAGCCAAGGAGCTGTTGCATACTTTATTTGATGAGTCAAGTTGCACAGGTGTTCATTCTTGTATGTCCTGATTTCCCATTCACAATGAAGTTCATTGTAAGTCACATGTATAGCCCAAGGGCATGCTAAATTCCCTCTACAGATTGCCCTAATTCTAACCTTGTCATTCTTTTTTAATATCACATCCCTTCTATTAGCAATTGCATAGGAATGTATGGTTGACCTAACATCTTCAGCTGATTTATAAGTCATGCCTACTTCAAACCTTAGATCCTTTAAATCAGTGAGCATGTTAAACTGTGGGCGCTTGTTTTTTGTACAATCCCATCTAGTGAACCCCCTTCCTCATCAGTTGTGCATAAACTCCTTAATTCATCTGAATTTGCATATTGAGAACTAACATAACTATCATTATCACTCTCAGCATCATCATTCACACTCTCAGAATCACTCTTAGACTCTTCGCTCTCAGGCTGAAAGTCAAAAGCAGACCCAAATGGAGACCCACTAACCACCCTATGCTGACTAACCTCCACAACTGGTTCCTCACCAACATCCTCCAGAGCCACATAGGAAGAATAAGATACCTCCACAAATAACTCAATTTTTCTTTGCTTTTTCACCCAATCAAATACAATTTTTAAATCCTTATCATTTCCACAGAACTTCAACCCTCTATTTAAATTAGTCTCTGGCTCTAAAAAGTAGTAAAATCTAGTCCCATCACTAGTTTCACCTAATTTCAGTAACATATCTTCTAGCACACTCATGCTTAAGAGTTCCTCATACAAATAATCAACATAATTAGTCAGCCCACCACTGTATACTATCACAGGATTGCATGTAAAATGACCTCCATGATGCACTTTTAAGGGAAAAAAAAATCTTTTGATGGACTGCAATATTAAATTAAATTAATTAAATTAAGATCATGAGTAGGGACCACAAAATACATCAATAAAATCAATAACAACAACCACTAGTGCAGAGGGACCACAAGCCTTATAAAGAATACACTTTACTATGCATATGGATGTACACATGCTTTTAAAAGAGGGAACATCACAGCAAATTCTTTTAACACCCAACATGGTGCTAACACACAACATGGTGCTTACAAAAAGCTAAAGTCCACATCACAAAATATCACATAATTCCAATTATTGACCAATGAATTGGAACAAGGACCTACAAACCAATCAGTTGGAATAGGGCCTGCAAACCTTTTGAGCAAAAGAATTCTCACATACAAACAAAAACGAGCTCGAAATTCTAAGACATAAACTCAAAAGACCTCAAATTCTCAGATATAGTCAACAAAGAATACAAATATCACAACTTTCAGGACCTACCAACTTTGTTTACATATTTGTTTACTCCAAGCCCTAGAAACTTTTTGAACAAAATACTTCTCGTACAAAAAGCAAAAAATACCTCCACATTGTCAGACATAAACAACAAAGAACAAAAAATTCATAAATTCTAAAAAAATTGAACTCCAAAATCTCAGACTAGGGCATAGAAACTTACAGTATGCGCTAGTAGGATCAATCGATATTCCTTCTTTGCGAATCTCCCATAGGGTAACCATCTTGTTGCGAAATTCTCCAAAAACCCTAAATTTTTGTTTGCTCAAGAGAAAAACTATGAAACCTTAATTTTCGCTCTTCATTTCATACTTCGGTGTTTTGATCGAGACCAAACAACTGAATGGGATTGAGACCAAACAAGCCAAGGGTATGGAGTGTAAAACCCTTGACGAGAAATGACTTTTATACCCTTGGAAAACCATCACATGGTTCGCACATGACAAATTAACGAGTGGTTTTAACGGCATCCGTGACCAGGGACCGATAGTGTGCAAAACTTGAAGATCACGGATCAGTAATATACAAGTTTAAAACCAGGGACTTCTAGTAGAAATTTCAAAACTTCAGGGACTACTGGTGAAGTTAACCCAAAAGAAAAATATACCTCTTTAACTAAAATGAGAAAATTCATATAATTCAAATATTAAATCGAGTGTTGAAATTTATTAGATTTGTTAGGTGTTTAGAAATTTAATAATGGTTTAAGTACTTAATTTGGGGAGATGGATTTGATTTATGTCTTTCGTTAGATTTCCGTAAAACTAATGAGGCTCATTCAACCGTGTAAAAAGATGCAAGCCGGACCAAAAATGGTACTCATTTCATTCCTAGATTATTGTCATGATTTTCTTTTTTGTTTTTTCTAAAAAAATTATCTTATTTAAAACTTTTCTTTTCAGAAAAATATTTTTATCATTTTGCCCTTTTAAATTTTACTCTCAACTTATGGGACTCACCTCATAGGACAATTTTCAATCAATCAAGTAACACTTTTACTCTTGAGTCTTGACAATTTGAATTATTCAAAGAATTTTGGAGGGAATATAATATAATTCACATTTTCAAAAAGTAAAAGAAAGATGTTATTTTCACTACAATTTTTACTAATTCATTATATTATTAATTATTACACTAAACAAATTCCTTTTTGGACAAAACTACCCTCAGTTACTATCCCATATTAAGTTTACTAGCAAAATTACTTTTCTAATTACTTTTTAATATTATTTTCTTATTCAAAACATATTAAATGATATTTGATTAGCGTTCAACCACATAATTATTATTTATATTTTAATTTTTTTAAATATTTAATTAATTAAGCTCATGGTTGAAGTCATAATGCATAATAGAAAATCTATTATCATAAGAAAATTTTTGTCAACCGAACTTTGAAAAAATATGTGATCTTTTCGTACTGAAATAAAAAATTTGACTATTAGATTTAAAGGATATAATTGTAAAAAACTAATTCGGTTGTTAAATCATATTGTGATATAGTATCTTAAAATGTTAATATATTTTGTTTATCTATAGCAATTGATTCTAAATTTTAAATTTTGAATTGATTGAAACCGATAATGAATTCAATATATATCTTATTGCTATTATTGATTTGATTTTTTAAAATAATATTTTTAAAATTAAATTTTTTTTTATTTTAGTAATAAAATATGACATATTTTCTAAAATTTTGATCGATAAATGATTTTATGATTTTTTTTAGGACAAACTACCCAAATGGTCCCTACAGAAGTTCACTTTTTTGGATTTGGTCCTTTTGTAAAAAATCTGATGCCAATCGTCCTTGTACTAAACCCCTTTACGCAATTGGTCCTTCTGTCTAATTTTTTCCGTTAACTCTCTCCACGTGCATCGCATGTGAGGGTATAAATGTCATTTCCAAGCTGAAAGTACAGGGACCAATAGTGTAATATTGACAAATAATCGAATTTCATTTTCTTCTCTTCTCTCTATAAATTTTCCTATTCTTTCCCCCTCCCATTACTGTAACCCGACAGTTGAGGACTAGTTGACCTGTACCCGAACGCCACGGCATTGATTGCTTGCGAGTAAATTGAAAAAATTTCGGCACTGGAGAGATTTGATGCTCTGGGGGTGATGATACCCATAGATGAGGACAATGCGGAGTCAGGGGCGGAGGACATGGATCGTCTGATGCAAACACGGATGTGCCCGTCGACATCGGTTTTGGACTCGGTACGAAGTGGGTCCCGGCCATCGAGTGATATGACGTCACCGTCGATCTCGAATTTCGTGATGGAATCAGCAGCAAAGCTCGGGAATCGGTTTTGGATTAATATGGTAGCAGCTCTGTATTCAAACAAGAATAACAACAAAGAATACATGCACCATATATATATACCGGTAGTCTCCTTCTCTGGCGATGGCGAAGGCCTCTGGCGACTCAAAAAATGGTCTAAATGTGGTCGGTTACATGCGGGATTTGCACAGAAAAATTCGCCTCTTCAAGGGGGTTAAAAGCCCTAACTTAATTTTGTGATTTTTGAAGAGTTTGAAGAGTCTAGGTTTTAATGTGAAGGCCGGAAGTAAGACAAGTCTAACGAGAACTTTGAGGATATTCCTGAGTTGAGACCGGAATTGAAGAGATCCGGCAGCTGATCGTTGCCATCCGAAGGTGTGATAGGGTTGATTTGTGTTGTGCGTGCTTATGTATCAAAAAGATTACATCTGCTCCTATGGCTTTTTTGATGTGATAGGAAATATGAACTGAAAACAAATCTGGGTATGTTTGTTTTATCAAATATGGGTGATAGGTCATTGTGAATTTGTGATTTAGTGGTTTCATTCTGAAATGGGTGTTGAAGAAACTTGAAAAAAAAGGAAAATTGTAGTCTGAAATCTTTACGTTGTCGGGGAAGACGTCTGAAATCGTCACACGGTTGGTCCCTGTACTTTCCTAGGAGAAAATGACATTTTTGCCCTTGCCAAAATGCACGTGTTATTCACGTGACGCGACTTAACGGAAAAAAATTGACGGCACTTGACGGAAGGACCAAATTCGAACAATGTTTGAGTTCAGGGACTATTTGCAGCATAAAAGGACCAAATTCGAAAAAGTGAAATTCTACAGGGACCATTTGGGTAGTTTGTCCTTTTTTTTATAAAGAAACATGAAACGAGTTATAAGTATAATTGAGAAAGCATATTTCTTAAGTATAAATAGAAAAAATAAAACTAACTTGTTTGTTGATATGTTAGGAAATAAAAGGTCATTTGAAAATAAGAAATATATTACTCAACTCCAAATGACAAGTAACAACTAAGGGGTAGTTTTGTCCAAACATACAATAATTTAAAGAGAATCGCTATTCACACCCTTCTTTTCTCAAATTACATCCCTTTCGATTATTATAAAAATGTCATTATAAAAATTGACTTATTTGCCCTTATAATTTCAATTCTAAGTGTGTTCCATCACTACTGACCGAACACCTTTAGTGATGTTCGGTCAATACATTCGGTTGGTACTGTGGTATTCGGTCAACCATGTCCGAACAATATAGGCTCAGGTCACTTTGAATTTCAACCTAAAATGCAATTTTTTTTACACAAACCACCAATTTTGAACTTAAATGTAATGAAAACTATAGCTAACTTAACCTAAAGAAAATCATAGCTAATTTTGAATTTGAATTTCACTTCGTCTTTGTTATTTTGTGTAATGGGGTGAGGGTGTTCAACAAAGGATAATTCTTCAAATGCTAAAAAAAGACCAGTTCGCTTTTCAAAGATGGATTCTTAGAGCATCTCCAATGGTTACTAATTCTTACCGAATTCTTAGCTGGGTCTCACTGCCACCTCCCAATTTCAAGAATTTTTCTCTCTAAGAATTTATCCTCCCAATAGTTTTCAATCTTCCTTCATTCTTACATGGTTCCTACTACCAAATCATCCACTTTATTTATACAACTTTATTATTTTTACACTTTTCAAACAAATTAATTTATATAAATATTTTCAAATGTTTCGTATAAATAAATTAATTCATTTGTAATTTTAATTAATATTTTTAAATAAATTAATCCGTTTATCATTTTAATTAATATATTATACAAATATTTTTTTAAAAAAAGAAATTAATTTATAATTTTCATTAAAATATTATATATTATACAAATACTTCATACAAACAACAAATACTTCTAACAAACAAACACTTCTTAAAATACCAAATAAGATAAAGTAGCCATAATACATAAAGATCAATCACTAGTTGTCACCGTAACGAGCCCATATATACTCAACCAAGTCGGCTCGAAGTTCATGATGTCGATTGCTATCACGTAGCTCGTTATTCATCCGTAGATATTCTTGAAATCATTGGGTTGATCCATGGTCTACTTGTGTAGGGGCATCTTGGGTATCATCATGCCAATACGTTACCTGATCACCCTCATCTTCAATAATCATGTTGTGTAGAATAATGCATGTTAGCATTATTTCTTTCAAGTTATCTCTATACCAAAATCGAGCAGGACCTTTTATAATGGCCTATCTTGATTGGAGCACTCCAAATGCTCGTTCCACATCTTTTCTTTCAGCCTCTTGTCTTTCCTTGAATTTCTTTCTCTTAGCATACGTCGGGCACGAAAAGCTCTTGACAAAAGTAGCCCAATTCGGATAAATTCCATCTGTTAGGTAGTATCCTTTTGTATATTTTGTGCCATTAACTTCAAAATTAACCGATGGTGCATTTCCTTGTAGTACATTATTGAATAAGGGTGATTCGTACAACACATTAAGATCATTACGAGAACCTGCGACCCGAAAAATGCATGCCATATCCACAAATCTGTAGACGCAACTGCTTCAAGAACAATTATTGGCTTCTCATGACCTCTTGTAAATTGGCCTTTCCAAGCGACTGGACAGTTTTTCCATTCCCAATGCATACAATCAAGACTTCCTAATATAACTAGGAAGCCGTGCTTTTGCTCATGCATTTCAAGAAGACGTTGTGTATCAGCAGTATTTGGTTTTCTCAAGTATTGAGTTCCAAACAATTCAACAACACATCGATAGAAGTTGAACATGCAATCGATGGCAGCTGTTTCACCCAATCTGAGGTACTCGTCGAGATGGTCGGCCGGATCTCCATAAGCCAATCGACGGATAGCCGCCGTGCATTTTTGAAGTGGTGATAGACCTCTTCTTCTTGTTGCATCGAACCTCAATTGAAAATATTGTGAATGATTTTCCAATGCATGAACTATTCGAAGGAATAAGTTTCTACGCATTCGGAAGCGTCGTCGGAATATGTTATCGGGATACAATGGTGGAGTTGAGAAGTAATCATTGACAAGTTGAGTGTGTCCGAGTTCACGATTCCGATTAAGGTATCTTCTTTTCCTTTGCCTTCTGTCAATGTTGGCTTTCGCCGCTTCAATCAACTCTTTGTGGTGTTGAAGTAGTACCCGCATCATTTCTTCACCTGACGAAATGTTACCTTCATCGGAGTTGGCTGATGCATCACTATCTGTTGTAGGGGTAGTAGAAGACATTTTGTGGTAAGATAAAATTGAGAGATAAAAAATTGAAGAAGTGAGGATATATAAATTAAGGAGATAAAAAAATAAGAGATTAAAGATTGTATTTATAGTGAAAAAATAAATATATCCGTTTTTAAACGGATACTTTTTACAAAAAGTAAAGATTACTTTAAAAGTTTGCTGGGTGATTTTAGTTACTTTAAAAAAAAATTGTTGAAACGGTCAAATATTGGAAAAAGGCCAAAAAATCGGCAACGGTCACCACAATTCAAAAAAAAAGATTTTTTTTTTTAAAAAAAGTGGCAGACATGATGAGTAATGATGACATACCCTCTTCACGCCCCCTCTAAGAATTGCATCTCTGGATATTCAAATATTTTTTATTTTTCTATTAATTCGTTTATAATTTTTATTAAGATCTGTCACTAGTTGTCACCGTAAAGAGCCCATAATAACAAGAATTACATAAAATATTAAAATTACAGAAGTTGAAAATTATATAATACAACATAAATTTGAAATAAGTCAAAAATTACATAAAACGTGAAAATTTAAAATTACATAAGTCAAGCAATACATAAAACAACACAAATTTGAACTATATTGGATACCCCAAGTTTCTCCACTTCTCCTTTAGGACATCACATACACGTTCATGTAAGACACGCGCTTTTGGATTCATTCCACTTTATCCATTGTGCAAAATTTGATATCTTCATTGAATGTTTGGTGGAGCTTGGCTTCTGCTTTAGCATTGGCTCTGATCTTATTGGCTTCTGCTTCGATTTTCTTAATTTCATTGTATTCATCCATCTTGAGAGAAAGATTAGTATGTTTTAAGTCTAACTCCTCTTTTTGTGTTGAGGATTTGCCTTTTCCCCTTCTCTTGGCAGCCTTTTGTCCAATTGGACGAGTGCGATTAGTTGTTTCCTCAGCATCCACACTAGTAGTGGTGTGTCCCTCGGACCCAGATGTCCTAGCCTTCTTGCCAATGTGAAGAATGTCTAATTGTGAAGAAAAAGCTACAGTTTCTTTCACCATATTCCACACATGTTCAAACATAAATGGCTTACCTTGATTTTTGTCTCGATATTGTTTGCATGAATTTGACAGTAAATCTGCATCGCTCCAACCGCTTCGATGGCTTTCCAATAGTTTATTGTAGATTGCATTGAAGTGATAAACTGATGGACGAATCCTACTGTGCCAACGTGGTCTTACCTTCTGTACATCTCTTGCGACTGATCCATTCGGACGATGTTCGTTGTAATAATCTGTAATACGCATCCAGTAGGATTCACTCTTCTGGTTGTTACCTACCAATGGATCTTGGTCAATAGTCAAGATTGCGGTTATAAGGGCCATGTCTTCTTCTATTTTCCAGTTGCACCATTTTGACTTACCTTTATCCGGTATCTCTAGATCATTTGTTTCTAAATCGATTGGCGTCTCGAATTGCGTCTCTGAAACGGATGATGACGTTACCGGTTCCTTGTCTGATACAGATGTATCTAAACTTGCTCTTCTTGATTCATTTGACGACATACCATATGGAAAAAATGCACGAGGAGGGCCTTGCATGAAATATTGGTTTCCCATAGGCTGCCAATATTCATTGGGAGCCATGTAATTGGGAACACGAGGAATGTTACTCGAAGAATTTCCAATATTTGGAAAAGCTTAAAAATTTTGGAAATTTTGTGCACCTTGAAAATTTCCAAAATTTGGATAATTGGAAAATTTTGGATAGCTGAGAAAATTTGGTGGGGATTGGAGGATAGAGGAAAACTGAAAATATTGAACATTATCAGTAAGACGAGAATTTTGATTTCCTTCAACATTTGAAGAATTCAATAAATTTTTAAAATAATTACCAGAGTTTTCATCCATTTTGGACAAAATTGAAGAAGTGAGGATATATAAATTGATGAAAGAAAAAAAATTAGAATTATAGAAAGGTAATATTTTTAGAAGTGAAATGAACGGAGATTGGAGGATATATTTATAAATTATAATAAAAATATATATCCATTTTTAAACGGATACAAGGTTGCTTTTTTTAAAAAATAAATATATCCGTTTCAAAAGCTACAAATTTTCTTTTAAAAGTTTTGCTTTTAAAAAAAATTAGAAAGTAGACGTCACTTTTGAAGAAAACAAAAAAAAATCAATTTTTTTTTTAAAATAGCAAGCAACGGTCATACAATTCAAAAAAAAAAATTTAACTTCATCACATAAAACGTGGCCGACAATGTGCAGTCATTTTCCAAAGCTCGCTCTCCATTGTTCGGGTGAGGCGCACGAGCCAGCTCCGGCTAACGCCCCCTTCCCTCGGCTTGCTTTCCTCTTTCTCTCTCCCATTCTTATTTGGGTCTCTGCTGAAATTTTAGATAAAAAATTCTTTGAGAAGAATCTTTTCCAATTGTTGCAATTCTTGTTTTGCCCAAGAATTTGATAAGAATTGCTCTCCGTGGATGCTCTTAGCAAGCCGGTTTATAACTAATTTCTTATTAAAAAGAAGGTTTAATTTTCAATTTGGTCACTTTACTTTTACTAAAATTCCGTTAGGCTAACTTTATTATTTTTTTTTTTTCACATTTTGATAATTATACTTGCCATAAGTTTCACGTTCATCATTCCGTCTAATTTTTTTGGATGAAACTCTTAAAATATTTATGAAAATTCAAAAATACCCTTCCTATTATCGCCTGCTAGTCACGACTCACGATTTAGTAGCAAATGTGATTTATGTTCAACACTAGGTGCGTTTTTCTATCCCCTTAATAGTATTTCTTTGCCCACAATTGAATTGAAGCTCACCCTAATTTTCCCCACTCCCAAATTCAAAATCCAACTTTTCAAGCACCTTTCAAGCATCTGCGGTTCTTGCAGCACTATCCAAGAATTTGTCAATTTCTAATACTCCACCTTTGATTCCACCTGGAAATCTCCACTGACACTCCCTATTTCCACATTGCGAAAGCCTTTCACATGTCCCAACTTAATGCTTGGGAAGATCATCCTTTTAAATATCCCAACTCCGTTTCTTCTCCAGCAGCGGTGGTCGCGGAGGGTAGAGAGACAAACTGTGGGCGGCAAGAACTCCATCTCCGTGAAAGAAGCCCTTATGGGTTTGACGGTGGTGGCCGTGGCGGCGTAGAGAGATAAAGAGAGGGGGTTGTAGAGAGAGAAAGTGTGGGTTTACTTTGGGTTGGTTTTGGGATTCATTGCCTTGTTATTCAATCAGAGTTTGATTTGTTTTTAAATGTTCTCAATACCCTTTTGCATTTTATTGTGTTTGTGTTAGAATTGGGGATGCCCACCGTATGTTTGATGAATTTTCTTGTGGAAGAGATATGGTGTCATGGAACTGTTGATGAACTTAGGTTAGCGATTTGCTCGACTTTAGATCTCTCTTGTAGATGCGCTCTTTTTAGCTGCCATCATTGATTGGAAAACTCATGCTAGGGATTACAATGGCCTTTGTATCTCCCTTACCAGCTTATACGGACGAAGTCAAAGAAAGATGGAAATTTGAATCATCTCGGTCCTTCTCCTTCTGGGGCACTTTTCTCCTTGATCTTTAGGATGGCAGTGATACTAATTTGATTCATATAGAACCTATCCAAGCATGCCCCAATCGTTTTGCTATATTGGAAGAAAACGATGATGATGATTCACTGGATACCACAGTGCCCAGTTTGCAGCCTTATGTGATGCTTCTTTTAATTTAAGGACCAGGCTATAAGGCCCGATTCTGGCTGGCCAAAAAGGGTATTTAAGGGCATTTTTGTCATTTATTCATGTAAAAATATCTAATATATCCTTAATGAGTAGTAAGTGAATACAAGTGAGTCATTTAAACGACCAAGGCCCAGTTGCTCAAACCCAATTGCTCATGCTTTAAAAATTCAAAATCAACCCAGTTGCTCTGGCCTTATTGATTTCCTTGAAGCTATTGGGAAGCAATCTAACAGGCTTTTTACTCTTTCCTTCGGTCTTGGAAGCTTGAAGTGAGTGCAACATCAGGAATAGAAATAATAATGCGAAGAAGGAGCAATTTCCTGGCTTTCTTACTCAGAGGGACTGTGGATAGCAACTCGCACTCACCCCCTACCAATAGAGATGAAGCCACTTCTTTGACAGATTTCGATATTAGGCGGACGATGTTTTCGGCTCCACGAGCCACTTTTCAGACAATTAAGACAACTTCTCCTAAAGACTGATCCACGAAGATCCGTGCACCTACAAGCGTATTCATAGAAAGAGGACAGTCTCTGGAATATAGATGGGGGTGGAACCTGAAATCCGATTTCGCTACTTTTGTATTCCAGGAAAAGGAGAAAGTGATGGGCTCCTGTCAAGTAGTCAAGTAAAAATTCAAGGAAAGTGAAAGGCAATCAGCACCAAGAAATATTGCTCATACCCAGATTTGAGAGAAAACTGAGAGAACTTATCGTGGGAGGGGCATTGATGGCCGGAGAGAAAACTTACCCAGAAGAGGAAACGACCTAGGAGAGAGAGAAAATAGCTTAAATTGGGGATTGGGGGTATATTGGACATTTTTATCTTTTCTGGCTGGCCAGATTCTGGCTAGCCATCTTTACCGCTAATTTAAATAGATTATTTTAATGTCAAAAATAGAAGAGTAAAAATAAAAACAAAAAAAAGAAAAGGGTATTTCAGTCTTTTTAATGATTTCCGTCCAACATAAGGAACGAAAATGAACTGAGTGAGCTTATTGATTGAAAATGCTAAATAGAGTGATTAAATTGAAATAAAAATAGTTGAGTTAGCTTAACGAAATTTTGGTGAAAGTAAAGTGATCAAATTGAGAATTAAGCCTAAAAGGAAAAGGAATATCACATGCCCTTGTGGCCAAAGGGAAGTCGAGCAGCAAGGGGGATGCGTTTGATTGATCCTCGAAGAAAAAAAATAGGGTAAAATGGAAAATAAGGGGGTGTACTTAGTATTTAGGGAGGTTTTTAATTTAGAGGGTGATGAACTTGGAGAAGGGGTGTACTTGGAGAAAAAGGGGGGGTGTGAATAGCAATCCTCTAATTTAAAATCACAATTAATAATGTGGTAGATAAGTAAAAATTATAGTGAAAATAGTCTCTCCCAAAGTAAAAATGTATGGCTAATGTTGTCATCTTACTCATTTTCACAAGTGTAAAAGTGGAAAATTACAAAAATACAAATATGAATAATAGAGACAAATGTGTTTGTTTTAATCTGTATGCCGGATCAAACAAAACATTAATTTAGAAACGGAGGGAGTATCATTTTTACTATAAAAAGTGCACTATTAAAAAGTACTAACATTTTCTTGTTTTAAAGTACAAATTTTGTCATAAAAAGTACTCTCTCCGTCCCTAAATTAGTGTTTTACTTCCTTTTTTTATCCGTCTCAAAATAATTATTTTGTTTGAAAGTTTTTTTTTAGGATAATACTTTTACCAATTTACCCTTATTTTTTTTTCTACTTTAATTATGGGTTACATACACATGAGCATTAAAGGAAACTATATATTATACCAATATTAATAATTAAATTAATTATTTTTTTATGTACCAAATCAAACAAGACAATAATTTAGAGCATCGGAAGGAGTAACAAATTCGCTATTAAAAATACACATTTTGCAACACCTTGAGAGACTAGTTGAGCTGTCTCCTAATTGAAAGGTTTTGGATCATATTCTAATTTATCCATAAAAGTCATGTAAAAAATTGTTGAACGGAACACTTCTCTTTTTAGTTTTTAAGGTGTCTCCTTTGGCTAAAGTTAGAACTCGTTCGGCGTAACGTTTTTAAAACGCAACATTTTAAAAATGGAACATTTCTCTTTTTAGTTTTTAAGGTGTCTCCTTTGATTAAACTTAGAACTCGTTCAGTGCAATATTTTTAAAATGTAGTGTTTTTAAAATATAGTTTTTTTCTTATAAATACGTTTGAGATATTAATTTAAAACACTGCTTTTTTTTTCCAGCAGCGTTTTAAAACTTACGTTTTGAAAAAAAGTTGGGAATTCCAGCGTTTGAAAACGCAGTTTTTTCTGCCGCAGCATTGAAACATAATTTTTGTAAATAAGCTAGGTTTTATCCTTGTGTTTTGGCTAAAACACACTATCAAACGAGCTCTAATTATCGAAATCCTTACTACTTCTTCCATGATATTTGAGGTTTTTGGAATCAATGTGTGAGGTAATATTATAAAGATTTATGCTTAAAGAAATTTTAATATAAAGATTTATGCTCACAGAAAAGTATTCTCCATAGTATTAAAATATATACTTTTTCTATTCCAAACTGAGTGTTTAATTTTAAATTTTTACAAAAATCGAGGAAGTTGACTTTTAGGTAGTTTTAGAGCCCGTTTGGTGTAACATTTTGAAAATACATTGTTTCTAAAACGCAAACTATTTAAAATGCGGCTCTTTTTCTTTATAAATGTATTTTGGATATTATGTCAAAACGCAGATTTTTATTCCCTACTGCGTTTTAAAATCTGCGTTTTGGGAAAAAGTTAGAAATTTCAGGGTTTTAAAACGCAACTGGCCAAAACGCACGAACAAATAGACTCTTAGTAGCATACATAAATACTTTTAGTTTTAGTGTCCATATTATATCATTTCAAGTAAACACTATAACATGATAGTTAGCAAAAGTAAATTTAGTAAAATCATTCAAAATTGAACATCAATTTTAAGGCAAAAACATTTAAGAATAAAATATTTATTTTAGAACGAAAGTTATATCTTCTTCTTTTTTTGTTTTTGTATAAAATAAATTTTATTTTCAAGCTAGAATTTCAAGGAGTAACATAACGGATTCCCCATTGTTATGAAAACATTAAATCCAAGAGTCAACATTTTACGAGTGCCTAGTAGGCTAGTACCTGCACCATATATTCTAAAAGGATTCGAAGTAAGGAGCATATTTGGAACGTAAGCGCTAAACGCAACCTCCGATACGCTAAATGCAACTCTTTTATAAAATTACTAATCTACCTTCATTTTTTATATGTAAAAAATATTTAATTTAAAACACTTATTTTCATTTGCTTCGAATGTGTATGTTTTTGATATATTTTGTGTTAAATTTCTTAGTAGTTCGTTTGTCGAATGATAAAGATAATTGTGAAAATATGTTCTACTCCGTGGAAACATCGAAATCGTATATTTATTCGTCCAAAATGATATTTGGATGATGAAGATATTAATGCTTAAAGTAGGTGAATTGAAATTGGATAAGTGGATTTATCCCACATTGGAAAAAAAACAAAGGTAATGCTAATTTATATACAAGCTCATTTCTTATAAGGAATAAGTTTGTATAGCATAGAGGCTCTCACTCACGCGCGCGCCCGCTGGGGGTTCAAATCCTAATTTGATTCAAGGTCCGAATCAGTTGACTCCTAATTCGATACAAGGTTCGGACTAGACTCGTGTGCAAGTGCGACCTGCGGACATGCACACTGCTATTAATTTTTGTTTCTAACAATTTTTTTGCAAAAAAAAAAAAAAAAGGGAAGGAGGGGGGACATGTGCCTAAGCCGTGTACATGTCCTCTTCGATATGAACATGGTCCGTGTGCATGTCGAAGAGGACATGCTCCTGATTCTGGCACATGTACTTTTCAAAAAAAAATTTTAATAAAATATAAATTATAACCAATAATAACAAAAAAATAATAATAAATTTAACACAAGACATGTTAAAAATATACATATTCAAAACATACACATTTAAAGATAAGTTAATAATTTAGCAAAAAACTGAGTTTAGCACCTCTCATTTGGAAAGGTGCAGTTAAATTTATGTCACCAGTACTTGCCCTTAACTGAATATACATGTAAAACATACCATCAATATCAATCACAACCCAATTTACACGGGTGGAACATGAGTCAAAGTCAATATTATTGACCCTTAATTTAATATTATTAACCCTTAATTTAATATTCTTTTATTCAAAGAGTCAATACTTTCTATTTTGAGATATTTAATTTAGGAAGTCTTCTTTGAAAAAACCAAGGTAACATATTTTATGAGCTTCTAAATTTCTATTTATTATATATATTAAACTTTAAAAATTTATTTTGGTTCTTAAATTTGAGAATTTTTATAAAAAACTATTTTAATCCTTAAATTGTTTTCACTTTAAACACGCATGAGCTATCTGAATATTTAGTTTCTTTGTCTTGAAAAGTCATAACTGTTCATCCATTCACATCCCTTTTATTCAACTAGTAATGACTGAATTTAAGAGATACTGGATTGATAAACAAGTTGGCTATTATTGTACAATAATTATTCAATATGTCAATGTTGGTAATCCTAATGGATAAGAGCATCTCTAACTTTGTTATCTAATTTTTTTTCTACGTGATATGTTTAAACAAGAAAATATATTTCGTACTGGCAAAAAATTTAAAAGATAGAGAGTCTTATTTCTATACGTGTTCAAATGCAAGACTTCTTTTAAAACATTCTTTTAGACGTGACAACTTTTTATAATTAATTACAAAAAATAAAATTATTTCATGCCGTAACTGATTGATGGTAAAAAATAAAAGAAAACTGACGACGTGAATGGAAAGACATCCTCTATGTGACCTTCTAGAACTAGATAATCATAGAGAATGTTTTCTCAACTTAATGTTATATCATCTCCCCCTCATCATAAGAGATTTGCATTGGAGAAGTTTTTTTTTTTTTAGAAAATTTATCTTTTCTACGTATCTAGCATATTTTACTAGATATATGATTGCATTGGAGAAGCTCTAAATTTGATAAATCAATCTCTTTCCTCATTGGGCTTTCAGACTTGGAACCCATTTGGGAAACCAAAAAACTAATCAATAAACTTATTATTTTATAATTAATAAAGTTTTAAGGAACTCATTGGGGGCTTGTTTGTTAAATTAATTAAGAGCTTAATTAGAAAATTTTTAAGTGAATTTACAAATAAGATTGTTTGATAATGCAATTCTACATCACTTACTAAATTAAGTATCTCTTCAAAATAGCCAAAATTTAAATTAAGTATCTCTTCAAAATAACCAAAATTTTAAGTCAAAAGGTGATGTCTTATAGCCCGTTTGTTCGAGCGTTTTGGCCAAAACGCAGGGTTAAAACGCAGCTTATTCCCTAACTTAGCGTTTCAATACTGCGGTAGAAAAAGCTGCGTTTTCAAAACGCAGCTGCGTTTTAAAATGCTGGAATTCCTAGCTTTTTTCCAAAACGCAGATTTTAAAACGTAGTAAGGAATAAAAAGATGCGTTTTGATATAATATCTCAAACGCATTTATAAAGAAAAAAATCGCGTTTTAAATAATCTGCGTTTTAGAAACACTGCGTTTTGAAAACGCTACACCAAACGAGCTCTTAATATTTTAAGCTCTACTTTTTCAGACATTAATTTTCAGAGCTTAATTTTCAGTTTTAATAAACATGTCCTTAGCAGTAGTATAAGTTATTAAAGAAGAAACTTTGTTGTAAATTTATGGCTGAAATATAAAAAACACCTCAACGTATCCATCAAATCAAACTAAGCACCCTAATTTAAAATTTGTGTCTAAGTACCATTCCATTTTCAAATTTGTCCCACTTTGCCCCCTTGCCATGGCGGGCGTTAAAAATTTAACAGGAATTAGCATGTGCTGATCATGTGATGGCTATTTTGGTCATTTCCACAGTGGGTGAATTAATACTACTCATATATTAATAATTAAAAGTAAAAAAATAAATGAGATAATTGCAAAATAAACCTTTTACTAGTTTCGATATTTTAATTTAAACCATGTATTTTTATTTTTTGCAAATTGAACATTCACCTAATTTTTTTTTTAATCAAAACCTTCCGTCAAGTTGCTGTTAGATCAACTGACGGAAGGATGACTTGGCATTCACGTGGCTCTTACGTGGAAATGGAGGGGAAATTATTCCAAAAAAAATCTTGTACTATTTTATGATTTTTTAAAAAAACCTTGGTTGGTTGTTAACGAATTTTTTAAAAAAATATTTTAAAAAGAACCTTGTACAATTAATATATTTCCAAAATAAACCCTGATAGTTTTTTTAATATCTTTTCATAATAAATCATGATCTTTGATTATTAAAATACAAAGTTAATATTCAGTTTATTGAAACCAGTTATAATCAATTCAATACCAACCACATTGCTATATATTATTGAATTGATATTTTAAAATATTATTCTTTAAATTAATTTAATTTTTTATTTTTTAATGAAATATCTAATATTTTCTAAAATTTTAGTAGACAAATGCCTTAATAATATTATTTTCTTATAATGGAACACAAGATGCGAGCTATGAGCATGATTGACTAAATATATTTATTCTTAAAAAATAAAAATAGAAAAATAATAAGTAAAAATTAATCACTCTCTAAAAGAAAACACGTAACAAACTACTACCTCCGTCCCAAAATAACTGTCGTTTTAGAAACAATATAATTATTTTGGAACGGACAAAAAATGAAAGGAAGACAATTATTTATGAACGAAAGGATTATTAATATTCATAATAAATTTGAACAGTCATGAATTGTCGTGAGAGAGAAAGGGAGGGAGAGAGAGAGAGAGATAGATAGATAGAGAGAGAAAGGGTGAACAGTCGTGAATTGTGAAAGCTTCGATTGAAAGAGTAGGCTACACTTATATAAATTTGGAATTTTTCTTAATTAATATCGATTAGATACTCAGACTAGTCGGGCCTTTGTTTCAGCTTAATAATGCCAAAGCCTGATTTTGGGATAAAGCTAGAAATTCGATCAAGCTTACGTCTATGCAGAAAATGATGCTTCTTCGCCGCAGAAAAAATGTTGTTGTTGTTGTTCTTGTCGGTGATGGGTGACGACGCCGGAGAAGAAGGTCTTCCCTTGGGTGAGTAAAAAATCACCTGTCTTCAGATTTGGGATAAGGGTTCTTGACACCTATGGAGGCTTTCTTTTGCTGGATCATAAAATTAGGTCAAAGCTCTCATCTTTTCTTTCAATCCATGGTGTGGGTTTCTTAATTGATGAATGGCTTGATTATGCATATGTGCGTCTTCGTGATCTAAGCTTATCCGGGTTCTAAGGTCTTGATTGGATATTCATATTGATTTGGGTTGACATTGATTTAAGACTTTTTTTAAGTCTATGCAAGTGGGTGGATTTATAGAGCACTTGAATTCAATGTGTATATGTGTGTTTGTGATTGTGTGTGTGCGTGTGTGAGAGATAGATAATATGTGTATGCGTATGTAAGAAAGAGAGAGAGAGAGAGAGAGAGAGAGAGAGAGAGAGAGAGAGAGAGAGAAGAAAAGAGATGGGACAAAGTTGTTGATTTGGGTAGTGGTGGTGGTGGTGATTTAAGCAATGGGTGGTGGTGGGTTTAATTTGAATTGGGTTTGTAGAAGGAGGAGAGTAGTGAAATTTAATCCAAGAAAATAAGTAATATTGTTTATGACACTTTAACCCCTCTTATTTTGTGTTCTGCATATGTTGAAAAAACCCAATTTCCCACCCCTCGTGCAAGGCACGTGACAAAAAATGTTAATTTTCTAACGCTTGTCACGGCCAAGAGGCAAAATGGGACAAATGGTAACGTTAGGTACGAACTTAGGACATTTTTAACATTGGGGTGCAAAGTGAAACTGAATGGATACTTTAGGGGGAAAAACATAATTTGGCCATGTTTATTATTTATAATGGTCTTAGAATGACTTACGAGTTTTCTCATCCCTTGGGCCTATAAGCTGACTCAAACCTAGTGACTCAAGCCTATTTTGAGCTAGGTTGTTAAATGCATAAGGCCAAAATATAAAAAAAAAAAAATCCCAAAGTATCCACCAAATCTCACTTTGCACCCTAATTTGAAATTTGTGCGTACAAACACTCCACGTTCCAATTTGTCCCACTTTGCCCCCTAGCCCCAACGGTCGTTACTATGTTGACGTTAAGTGGCCACGTGCGAGTCACGCGAGAGCTAATTTGGTCATTTTCAAAATTCCTAAACCCTACTTTCTCTTTCACGTCTTCCAACTCATAAGCGCCGCCCCCACCACCTCCTTCCTCAACACCAACAACCTATCTGTGTGCAAAAATCCAAGAGTTTCTTCCTACCTTAGACAATTTCATCAAAGAAATCATCAAGTTGCCCAATTATATTCTCAGCCCCTGTTCTCAATACCCCAAAAATTCTGATCATCTCCTCTCCAGTTTCCCCTTCAACTTCTCAATGACATTCTTCGATCTCCGAAACTCAAACAACAAAACCCCGGGCCGGCCAGTGATCTAACTTACGATCTCCGCTGCGTACAGAACCCCTCTAAAACCATTGAATTCGTTGAGCTTTGATTCAATTGACACCTTTTCATCGAAACGAAGCGATAGTGGTTCTATTCTTGTCACTAGAGAAGAGGATATCAAGACGATTAAATTAACCATATACTCTTCTTGGTGTGCAAATCTCCAGTGAAATCAGATTTCTAGTCTTGACTTTCTTCATCGTCTTGCGCCACCAAACAATAACGAAGACTAATAAGAATAAGAAGAAGATGACCTAAACAAGAGGAGAGAGAGAACAACAAGAAGCGGGGGGAGAGAGAGAGAGAGAGAGAGAAAGATGAAATTGAGACCGGTGTTGAATTTGTTGGTTCCCATAATCATCAAAACCCTCAAACTCTTTGGTTTCCATCGGGGTCGCTGAATTCGCTGTTGTTACCGATGTTGAATTCGATGACGAGTAAGGCGACTGTGCGGGCGGCGGTGTTGGAGAAGAGATCAAAACTGGCCGGCGAGGGAGTTGTTAGGTTCGATGGAGTAGGAGAGGACGAAGAAGATGTGACGGATTTGTGTTCGGTGAAAATCTCGGCCAATAGAGAAATGGTTAGAGTCGTTGGTTGGGCGGATGACAGAGGAGGTAGGCGATCACAGTGGGATTGAAGGAATTGTGAAATGAATGTGATCGAAGGTGGTGGTGCTGCTCATGGGGGCACACGGGTGGGAGGGGGATGGGTGAGGTGGGGGTGATAGGTTAGTAATTAGTAGGGAAGGATTTTAATTATGGTTTGTTTTTATTTATTTTTTACTTCTAATTATTAATATATGACTATTATTACTTTATCAACATTTGAAATGACAAAAATGGCCCTCGCGTGACTCGCACGCGGCTACTTAACGTCAACATAGTAACGGCAGTTGGGGCTAGGGAGAAAAGTGGGACAAATTGGAACGTGGAGTGTTTGTACGCACAAATTTCAAATTAAGGTACAAAGTGGGATTTGGTGGATACTTTGGAGGGTTTTTTATATTTTGGCCAATGCATAAGTCCCGCAGCCTATTGGATCGAGCTCATGTGATTTGACTTGATTCGGAAAATGAGCTCAACTCTAGGTTTGAGTTTGGCTCATTCCTTAAACAGACTCAAATTGAGCCAGATTTTACTAAGCCGATCTTTAGTATCTTTACTCATTTTCTAACTTTAGAGCTAACACAAAAATAATTTTCGAATAGGTTTAGGAGATGACTAAGTGGATAAGCAGCTACCTACTAGGCCAATTACTAACAAATCTCATTATAACTCATACAATCAAGGTTATTAGAAGAAACTAACCGGCCAATTGCATTTTGGGATCTGAAAATTATTGATTTTTTGTAATTTAGGATTCAAGGTTTGAATTTAGATCAAACGGAATCTAAAAATTCATTTTTGACTCAAAAATAGGCTTATCATAACAATTTTTATCATCATGTTGTCAATTGATAACATGCCAAAAATAAAATAACAAAATGCACAAAAAGCAAGTGAAGGTCAAGATAGAGGTGCATACGCTATAACAGGGAACTTGCCCCCTTTAGTATTAGACAATAGGCTGAAATTCGGCCGATTCCCTTTGATAAATTTTTAATCGCTTTAGTTTTCTAAACATGTTTTCAACCGTGAAAAGACACTTTTGAGGCGAAATGTCTTCTATACCCTTAAAAAACATGAAACTTGCACGGGATTAAAAAACACGGAACATAATTTCAAATCGAAGGATCGCAGTTCCAATTTGGTGCAACGCAATTTTTAAACCGGCAAAAAGGCACTTTTGTTTAATTCGAACATGTACAGGATTCATCGTGATTTAAAATTGATACTTCCCATCAAGCCACAAGAACGACTTCCCTACTGAACAAGAGAAAAGTAAGTTCTTCAGACTTCCGTGCATCTTCTGTAACATATAATGCATCAAATTGGAATTGCAATGCATCCCGTGCCTGTTTAGTGTTTCTTAAAGGCATAGACGATATTTCCCAACAAAAAGTAAACTTTTCCAGTTGAAAACAAATATAGGGGACTAAAGCGGTTGAATATCCTAAAGAAGGTACCAACTCGTAATTTTTCCTAGACAATACTCCCTTTTATTGCCTTAAGTTTAGGAAACAATACTTTTAGTTATAAGAAACTAAACATTTATTTCAATTTGCCTCTTTTACAGTGCCGATCCTAAGATTTTGGGGGAGCAAAATGAACTTAAAAAATGGGGCCCATGTAAAAAAATGGAACATATTTTCCTGATAGTCTTCATTCACCCGTTCTTGTTCTTCTTTCTTCTTGCTCTTCTTTTACTTATGGGTTCTTACTAAAATACCTATTAGGAGCTCCGATTTAAAACTGAATCAATTGTTCTACTCTCTCCGTCCCTAAATTATTGTCTTGTTTGACCCGTCACACATATTTAGAAAAAAGTAATTGACTTGATTATTAATATTGATATAATGTGTAGTTTTCTATAATGTTCATGTATATGTGGTCCATAATTAAAGTATGAAGAAAAAGTAAGAGTAAAATGGTAAAAGTGATGTTCTAAAAAGGAAAGTTTCAAACAAGACAATTATTTAGGGACAAACAAAAAAGAAAAGTGCAAGACAATAATTTAGGAACGGAGGAAGTACTTTTTGTTTCTTTTTTTCTTTTCTCATATCCAAGTTTATAAGTTCTTTTAGGAGACATTAAAATACTAAGTTTCTGGAAAAAGTTTAAATCAATAAACAATAGCATCCTTACATAGATACACCAAGAAATAAATATTCAAACACAAAATCATTCACAATAAACAATAAACAAAATCTAAAAACTAAACTACTGATTAAACAATAAAATAATCATCCATTGCAAGTATAACATGCAAAACCTAAATAACTAAACCTTAAAACATAATTACCTAAATAATCATTTTGCAACATGTTTTATATAACACAATAAAATAAAACCAAACAAAATTTTAAGTTAGTTAAGCAGAAAGAGATTAGATCAGTAAGAGATAAGAGCTAGAGATATACTTTTTTCAGAAATCGTAGTAATGAAAGATTCAATGGTTCTGGTGCATTGTACCCCCCCTTCCTTTTTTCTACATCACTTTGATTTCTTTTCAATTACCAAATCCTGACTCTCAAATTTCAATTCTCTCTTCTCACTTCAAGCATATAATATAATAATAGAAATCTGTTTTCTTTTTGTTTCGGCCTAAGTATTAATTGTGGACTTTAAAATGAGAAGTGAGTTTTATTTATAATAGAAATAAAACTTTAGAGAAAATCGGTCGGTACATTTTCTAGGATATTCAACCATTAAAGTCCACTATATTTGTTTCAAACCGCTAATGTCCACTTTTTGTGAGGAAATATCGTTTATACCCTCAATTCTTCTTCTTTGCCCAGTAGGACAACCTTAAAAAACACGGAACAAGCACGTGATGCATCGCAATTTTCAAATCGATGCATCACAATTTCAATTCGATGCATCATATGTTACAGACGATGCACAGAAGTGTAAAGAAATCCCTTTCCTTTCGTTCAGTAGGGGATCCCTTCTTGTGGCTTGACGCGATGCATCAATTTTGAATTGCAATACAACATTTTTGAATTTCGATGCATCCCATTCCTATTCGAATTTCACAAAAGTGCCTTTTTGTTGGTTTAAAAATTGTGATGCATCAAAAATTTTGAATCACGATGCATCAATTTTAGATCGCGATGCATCGATTTGAATTTGCGATGCATCCCGTGCATGTTCAAATTTCACAAAAGTGCCTTTTCGTCGGTTTAAAAATTGCGATGCATCAATTTGGTGCATAGATTTAAATTGTAATGCATCTCGTGCTTGTTTCGTGTTTCTTAAGGGCATGAGAATAATTATTCTGGGTCTGCTATTGCCCTTTAAGATGTGGGTTTTTTTATTTAGGGTTAATCACACCATTAGTCCTTTGACTATGAAATTTTTTACAATTAGTCCCTTAAAAAATTTTTTCAAATTTTAGTCTCAAGCGTATCAAAAAGTCATGCGGTTAGTCCTTTTGATGGATGCCGTTAGAAAAAATCCGTTAAGTCAATCATGTTTGCTACACATGCCATTTTTCAAAGGTATTATGGGAAATTCTCAGTGAGATTTAATTATAACACATTTTTATATTGTTATTTGAATAAATAAATAATTTATCTAAGAGACCTTCGATCTGATCCTTGTCAATTGATTTTGAGAATGGGACGTTGAATCAACCCAACTCTCTATCATGACTTACCATTTATTATAGGGTTCCACTCACCTCTCCCTTGCCCACACACACGCAACCCTCTATTTCTTTTCCATTTCATCTCTCCATCTTTGTAATAACACGGTTGAGAGAGGCGGCAAGCGCGGCGATTACCTCTCCCTCGCAAACACACACAACTCTTCATTTCTTCTCCCTTTCATCTCTCCATCTCCATAACAACTATGGCTGAGAGAGGCAGCGAGCACAGTAGTTTCAGTAGGGGCTTCGACGGCGGTATAGGGGGTCGTGGTGGTGACAGTGGCAGAGGTCACCATCGTGCAGGTCGTCATGACCCTAAAGAAGAGAGGTGGGTACCTGTCATAAAGCTCGACCGTTTAGTCAAAGCAGGGAAAATCAAAACCTTATAATAGATATCTAGTCTAACTAGATCCAACTAAACCCTAGTTTTTGATTTCTCCGACTAAACCCTCGTTTTTGCCATCGACGTGTTCATGTACAAGTTCATGACTCGGAGATGGACTCAGTGGAAAGATATGTTGTCAAGCTGGTCATTCTTCACCGTCGGATCCTCTAACAGGAAAGTGTTTAACGCAGGTGTGATTTGGGGATGGACTAGTGGACTGTAATTGGGTCGGAGTTCTGGAACTTTTTTCAAAAAGATGACATTTATCCTAATTATCCATAAATCAAGTAAATATTAAAATGATATTTAAAAGATGACAGGGTTGACTCCCGGATCTGTGGGAGATGATGGGTCGCTGTAGCTTTTGGAGATGAACGGAGAAGATGGCCGGAGGAAGTACATGGGGAGAGTTGCTGTGTGTGCTGCTGCTATGGTTTGTGAGAGAGGGGGAATGAGGAAGAAAACTTAGGGCTTTTTGATTTTTTTTTATATACAGAAAAAGGAATTTTTCATAATACCCTTGAAAAATGGCATGTGCATGACACATGATTGACTTAACGGAATTTTACTAACGACATCCATTAAAAAGACTAGCTGCGTGACTTTTGATACTCTTGGGACTGAAATTTGAAAAAATTTATTAAGGAACTACTAGTAGAATAGCCCATAGTTGAGGGACTAATGGTGTAATTAACCCTTTTATTTATATATACTGAATTATTAAGTGAGATTAGATGGCTCTTTTTAGTAAAAAAATAAATAAAATTGGAGCCCTAGAACCCTAGGTGGTCACCTAGTAGGCCTATGCCCAGGACCTGGCCTGGCCTGGCCTTTCATTTTAAAAAATAAATGCATATTCTATTATTTTCCCTTCATTATGGCAAGATTCAGGTTCTAATATATAACTTCTTACCCTTCCCTATAAAAGAGTGTATATTATTTCTTACCCTCAAAATATACTTGCTCCCTAGAAAAATCTTAGCTTCACTTGTGGTTACAATAGACCCTCTTTAAAAATAAAATTGGAAGTTTAAATTAAATTTTATTTAAGAAGATTTGAGACTTGGGATTCTAAGTTACAAAATGAACCAAGACTTTAGACTCAAAATAAAGGGCTAATGTCATTTTAACCATAATACTTAGATTTTGATGCTACATTAACTATTTCACTTTTTTTTTATTTCATTTCTATCATTTTATTGAGATATTTATTTTTATTTTTCTCATAAATGTTGATGTGTCACTAGCTGTGTTATATCACATGATTAAATTACTGCATGGTATTTCAATATATGTGGTAAAAAAGATAAATTATATTAAAATGGTAGAGATAAAATAAAAAAAATAGAGTGGTTAAAGTGGTATTCAAACTTGTGTACAATGGTTAAAATGACATTAGACTTAAAACAAATTATCCTAATAAAATGGGTATTTTTGGTTATGTCAGTTCCGTGGGTTATCTCTCTTCTTGTACAATTTAATTTTTTAATCAATTTAACTAATTTTTAAATAAATATTTAATACTGTATTTGTTTATTTAGTTAAAAAAACAAAAAACATAATCTTTGGAAACAACATTTGAATTAATAAGTACTATAATCCACACACACACACACACACACACACACACACATATATATATATAAATGTGGGAAACTAATTATATTATAGCTAAATATCTATTAAAAAAATTAGTTAAAATTGACCAAAAAAATAAAATGGATTTGAGATGTCAGTTTTACTTGTTAAGGAGTACAAAACTAAAAATAAATCATGAAGTTAAATTATTGAAAAATTACATATCCAAACGAACCAATAAGAAAAAAGTAAAATGAATATCCATAAATAGAAAACCAGGACTGGAGGGGGAGGGGGTGGGAAAAACTTTAAAGGTGACAGACGCCGCGAGCCTATCTTACGCGTTCACGCATGAAAAACTTTCCATATACTGCATGCAACCAAGCAATCCCCTCTCTCCAAATCCCCATCAGAGTCCCATTCTAATTCTAACTCTAATTCTTCCTCCTCCTCATTATTAACCCCGAATTTGTCGATTACCCCACCTCACGCTTCAATATATAGTCTTTAAATCTCTAAATTATACAATTACAATTTAAATTATGATAAAAAATCCCAAATAAATCTCACCATTAAAACCCTCCCTTCAAAACCCTCAACTCTCTCCCTCCTTTCAACTCCCTTTTTGCCGATTATTCCCCTCCTCCGTTACAATGGAGCACAGAATCGGCCGAATCCAACCACCCCATCCGTTCTCAGCCCATGATTTTCTCTCTTTGCCTGAAACTAATGGCCGCCGCCGCCACCACCAGCCGCTGCTCAACCCGTCGTTGACTGACTCACCACACAACTCCCTTTACCTCCCCGTCTGCTCTGATCAAACCCTGGAGAGCGCGCTTTCCCGTCTCAGTCTTGCCCCGAATTATTCCCAACGCCAACCACTCCTTCCGGCAAGTCTGAACGGTAACATCGGCGGCGAGGGTTTTCTTCCCCACCCGTTCCTGGATAGAGAGCCGGCCAATGTGAGCTTGGAACCAAGCTATAGGGTACTGAACGCAGTCAACGGTGGTCAGACTACTCAGATGGGTTTTGGTGTGGGCCCCGTAAATCCCAACGTGGACCCGCTCGGAAGCCGGACTGCCGCTGTACCCAATTCATGGTACGGGGACGACAGTATACAACTACTGCAGCCTTCTCCCGAGTTTGACCCCAACTTTGACCAGAGCCAACTCCATGCTTTCTTGCTACGCAAGAAACAATTGTTAAGTCAGCTCAATTCCCAATCCCCAACTTTCCCATCTTCAAGCCCATCGCAATTTGATGCCTTTCTGAACGGTTTCGTGCCCAATATCACTAACAACGTGAACAATTTAAGGACTAATTTGCACAATCAATTGCCGGAGCATTTCAATTTCTTGAATTTGGATGATTTTAGGGGCAAAATTGTTGATTTGGCAAAGGATCAAAATGGTTGTAGAATTTTGCAGTTGAAATTCGAAAACCCGACTCACGAAGAAATCGAGATGGTTCTAACAGAGGTGATTGACCATGTGGGTGATCTTATGACTAACCAATTTGGAAATTACCTAATTCAAAAGCTCGTTTCTGTTTGCAATGATGATCAGAGGACCCGAATCATTCGATCCATGAACATGGCTCCATTTCAGCTCATCTTTATATGTCGAAATCCACATGGGTATGTTCAATTCTTTTTTACTTTGTTTTTTAAGGTTTTGTTGTTTTTAAGAATGTGGGTAATTTGTGTATTTTTATAGTTTTTTAATGGTTGTGTAAATTGTACCAGAGCTAAAGCAGTACAGAAACTGTTCGAGTGTCTAACTCACCCACAGCAAGTCACCTTACTAATGTCAGCTTTGAGCCCTGGTGCTGCTGTATTGGCTAAAGACACAAATGGTCATCATGTGATTCAGTATTGCTTGATACATTTCTCTAATGATTGCAACCAGGTACTATAATTTTTTTATTTCCTATTAGATTTGCGTGCTTCCTCTTGTATTTTATCTAAAATACTTGTGTGGATCTGGAATTTTCAATAGTAGAATACTTTGGAATATTCTTACTTTGATTGCTGTGTACTTATCTTTGTCTATGTGTGTTCTTAATTTATTATGATTCACCATTAATCTACTTAATGTGTTTTTAAAGCTCTCCTGTTCCTTAAGAATAGAATTCTAGAATAGTTTCCTCATTTACTTTATATGTAGTGTAACCTGTTGACCATATCAGCTGCCAATTGGTCTGTTAAATTGAAGAGTTTATGTCTCACAATTTCAAACCAACTAAAAGTGGTAGTTAGTTGAGGCAAATGTTGTTACTACTCCCGACACTAGACAGCTACCTCCGTCTTAGATATTCAAGATATTTTAATGGATGGAATATCAACATTTGTAGGGCTTCGATTTCTTTATTCCACATGGCCTGTACCCCTGCAAGGCCTTATTTTTTCTTTTTTCTTTTCTCTGGCTCTGTAATCATTGAAATAATTGTGATGCATCTCCGCTGGTATTCCTATCTTATGAACTTAAAGAGCAACATTGTTTTTTCTTAGTAGATGTGCCCGGAAGAAACATTACTTTCCATTTCTCTGTTGCAAATTTCGTTAAGCATTATTCGTATTCTTGGCGAAAGGTTACTATTGCTTTGGTAGTGAGTATGTAATTGTCCAGTCTGTCTATAATGAGAGGATGATTGATACTAGTTAGTGTTGTTTTTGCCTAGGACTCTTTGTTTTTTAACTATGAAAATTTCTTCATCGTGTTCCATGAGTGCTTTATGATCTTTGCAAGTGATTTTTCTTTTAAATGCTACTATTATCTGCCAATAAGTGGTGAAAATAAACTACAGTCATGCACATGAATTAGTTTTCGGCCATGTCAGTTCACATTTTTGCATTCATGTTGGGGAACAAAGAAGCTTTTGCTTACCTATTAAAAAAGAATAAGAAAGCTTTTGCTTTTACCAATGTGAAATTATTTATTGTCTTTAGCCATCAACTTTGGAAATATCTTCAACTCTTCAGTCACGGTAATCTATACTTGTGGCTTTTGCTGTTGTGGAACTTCAAATATTGGGTTAGCTTGAGCCAATGCCTTGTCGTGTGGGGAGAAACTGAAAATTCAGGTTTACAATTTGCTGTAGTTATACATAGTAAAACTCTATTTTTTGTTCAATTTATTTAATTTTTTTTATCGTTTTCTCTTCCACAGTCTGCCTCTAAACTTTGAAACTGATGAGTGGTCCTGTGTTATGGTTATACTTTTTGCTTTGGTACATTATTTGGTTTCAGAAGCACTATTGTACCTTAGTTAACGGGAAAAAAGAAATGTTTTCAACGTATCCTGAACAAAAAATATTAAGCATCTCTTTCTTATCTACGTGTTGTATGAAAAGATGGTATGTTTAGTTCTTTGAAACTGTTAGCATACCCGAATCAATAAAATCATGTTTGAGCATACATCAGAACTTTGCTGCTCAGTTGCACTTAATTGCTTGTCATTTTCATTTTTAAATGATTTTTTTTTTTTTTTTTTTTTCTTGGCATACTGAACTTTTACATGTTATGGTTGGGGATAATCTTTAGATAAAGATATGAATATTGTCACACCTACTAGTCCTGGATTCTCAGTTAAACAATTCCCCCTTCGTTTTTAATGGGCTTGTACAACGTATGATTGACACAATATGTAATTGTAATCATGCATTGCTATATTCTGTATATTCTACTATTCTTGTTTCAGAAAAATTAATGAGTATTAGTAAATCATGATTCTAGGACGCAATGGGGTTGGCTTTCAAAAGTACTTGGGTTGTGAGGTTTACAGTGATTATTTTGCAGTCATAATTACTCTGTTGAGGATCAAGCTGTTCGTTCAAATGCTAATTAGAATATGTGCTGGTTGATTCTTTGGGAGTAAAATCCAAGCTATACCTACTTTTTTATGTTTCTTTGGTTTTCCTTATTTTACATGGGTAGGCGTATTCTTTCGGAGTAATTTTTCTTTTGCTGAATCCACATCCTTGTTCAATTGAAGCTGTTAATATATTATTTTATAGGTAGTTGGTTATAAGATATCATCTCAATCGACCACTCTAACAACTACTGAAATGACCATCACATGTTGTGGCACTTATCTTGAAAATTGACACTTGCTTTTATAAAGCTTAGGAATGGGCTATTTTGTGGGATATGTAGTTTTTAAATATTTAAATTATTGTTTTTCTTTTGTAATTAAAAAAAAAAAAGAAGAAAAAAACTAGTTTTCTTTCTTTCTTTTTTCCCCAATAATTGGAATGCAAAAGTAGTACTACTTGTCTGGAAATGTACTAAACTATTAAATTCAACCTGGAGGAATGGATTTTTTCATCCGTGGCAAGTGCTTACTTTCCTTTTTAACATTCTTACTGGCCCTGTCCGTTGTGAATGTCCTTTGTCATTTAAGCAACTATATTTAAGAACGAAACCAAACACGCGTAAGAAACTCTACCTGCAACAGTTTGGAAGGACAATAGGTCTTTCATCTTTTTTTTTTTTCATCTTTAATTTCGTTCCAATAAACTTTTTCTTTTTTTAGTCTATAATACCTTTTGTGACAAGTGTATATACATATATGCAATGTAAGACTAGCTGAATCAATGAAAGTATGAAGTATGTGACTGAATTAATACATGAATTCGTGAATCTTCTAAATCTCTGGTGATTCTTGATCATTCAAGAGTAGACTTTACCAACTCCGCCAAAACCAGTTGACGAATTGCTACATACATTGCATCAGGCATCTTTAAAATCACCAGCGTTGTCTTTCTCTTCACTTAAAAGTTGTCGAGTTCAACAATGCCACATTCTTCCAGCACCAAAAGCGCAACCGTCATGGTTTTTGTTTTGACCCAGTCATTTCACAAAGTGGTGGTTATTGGCAGACAAGTTTTCAAATATTCATTTACTTTTACGTAAAACTTATTTTTCCCAGGCTTAATTTTTTTCCTTCAGAGAGGGGGTTGAGGGGTTGGCCAACTGTAGGGGGTTAATTACTCCCAAATAGACAGCAGGTCTGTTTTAAGATTCCTGCAGCCCATGTTATGCAGTGGAACACTTAGTGAGAGAGTGAAAGGCTGCGGTGGAAGTCAACTCTGATCATTTGGAAAGAAAGGGGACAAAAGCTGTTGCAGAATCTTTTCTCCACCTTCAAATCCTCTAACTCTCTGAAGTTCTTATTGTACCCTTTACTTTGAGAATGACTCAGGTTTAGTATTTTGTGAAGAGCATATTGGCGTTATTTAGTGACATACAGCCCTTCTTGTGTTAAGGGATCCCCTGGGGTCGAGAGCTTTTTCTCTCTCCTGTGACCAGGCCCCACATGTCCCTGGGAGCACTGCATCAAACCTTTGCCTTCAGCAACCAAACCAATTACTTGCAGTGTTTTCAGACAGGTGATGCCCTAGCTTAGACCATCCGCAGGGACGTAAGTGCAAAAAGGGTATTTCTCTTCGTGGTGGTGGTCGAGGAGGGGGGTATGGAGGATATCGAGCGCAGCCTTTGAAAGTTTGCCTTCCGAAGGTTTTCCTTGTCATTGGGGAGTTGGAGCTTTTCCAGCTTACAGGCAATCTGGAGCTTTTCCCCACTCGCTATACTTTGGGTTACCCTCGCTGCATAAGCAAAGATACCATGTTGATAGATCTCAGGGTTAAGACCCACTGGGATAAGTAAGTTCAATGTGATGTGGAGAAGGTTGCTTCCTAGCACAGGTACCAAACCTGGTGTGCTAGGGTCGTCAACCATTTGTGCGGATCTAGTCCTAAGTCAGGCCAGAGTGGTTCTCGTCGATGGTTGTCCCCTAATTCATCAGAATTCCCAGGAGCTTCACTCTTGGTTATCTTGCATGCATTTCCTAAGGCAGTCAAATGTTGTACCCATGCTCCAGTAATAGAAACCTTTAATATAATTTTTGTGCGCACCGTGTCATAATATACCAAAAAATGTTGAATGTTGCCTTGTTCTGGTACTTACCTGCTCGATGCCACTGAGAAAAGTTTGTCTAAGCAGAATGAATCAGAAGGGGTGGTGTTACACTATTGGTGAAGCAACTTCTGTTGTGATTTCTCTATGCACTACAATGTTAAAGAGTTGACGAGGTGCTTGTGGCCAACTATTGCCCTGATAACACAATTTTCTGAACATAGTTTTCCTCCTTTCTAATATTCAAGTTTAATAGTTTCTGTGCATGAAAATTATGGGTTGTTACATAAAAGGAAAAAAAAAGTTTCTGTTTTTACTATGAAGTAATAAGCATTGAACTAAGTTGTCCAAATTAACGAACTTTCTCCTCGGGTTCTCTTTGGCAGCATATTCTCAAGGAGATAGCAGATCACTGTTTTGAAGTTGCCATTGATAAAAGTGGGTGCTGTGTGCTGCAGTCATGTGTGCAAAACTCTCAGGGAGAATCTAGACGTCGTCTGGTGTCTCAGATTATATCTAACTCAATACACCTAGCGGCAGATCCTTATGGGTATGTGTCTATATATCTCATCTATGCTTGGATGTTTAAGGCTCCAGCTCAATGGGTGTCAATAGGATTTACATTATCATGCTGTTGTTGTTTACATGTAGCAATTATGTGCTGCAACATATGCTGGGGCTGAGGATACCAGAAATCACTGGAGATCTTCTAAGACAACTAGAAGGGAATTATGTATCTCTCGCTTGCAATAAATATGCTAGTAATGTTGTGGAAAAATGTTTGGTCGAATCAGGGGAAGAGCAATCCACAAGGATCATAATGGAGTTGGTCAGAAGCACAAATGCTCCCATGCTTTTACTCGATCCTTATGGGAACTTTGTCATTCAGTCTGCTTTATCAGTTAGTAGGGTAAGTTAAGATAACCACTCATGCAAGCTTATTAGACATCGGCAGGAATTAATCTTTCTGTGTAGTTTTAGAAAATGACCCAAATAAATGTACACTTAACAATAATTGGCTTTGGCTTCGTTCATAATGTTCTTGCATGATTTTAATCAGCTTGTTTAAAAATTCGTTCCAACTAAAGATGCATGCCCTTTTAAAGGACTGGGCTTTCCCCATTCCCATATTATGTTTAAGACTGGTTTAATAATTTCAAACCTCATTTATAAACGATGCCAAGTAAACAGGCAGTTTTATTTTGTTCAAGTTTTAAAATCTGGTTTGTATGGCTTTGGAGCAGGGATTTGCACGCAATTCTTTGCTTAACCTAGTTCAGAAAAATATGCCATCGATGAGAAGCAATCTATACGGGAAAAAGGTGCTTGCTTGGCTTGACAAGAGGAAGGTGCAACTAGCACAAAGCTGAGCTTTACAACTAAGTAGGAGGGAGGAGAAGGAGGTGTTTCTAACTTACTCGAAATTCAGCAGCTAGTTATAAACTGGTGTATGTATGTATACCTACCTACCTACCTTTTGTTCTGATCGTTTCCCTCCCATTTCCTCTTGCAAATACTTAAATAGTTATAGGGTATTTAATTTAGGGGGTTGTATCTTTCATAAAATGTGATCACACCATCGTTGCGTGTAGCTGTTGACGTATGTTTCTGTTTCGATTGAATGTAGAAAAAGAAAGGAAGGGGGGGGGGTATGGTATTTTTCATTCTGAATCGGTATAAAGCCCTATCTTTCTATCTATGTGTAGGGATTTGGAGAGGAGGGATCATACGATTGATTTATGTGTTGTTAAACTGTAAACTTGGGTTTACTTACCAATGATGGTTTTCTTATGGTATACATAAGTTTGTTATTATATTAATACTGTATTATTATAGTATTCATTTTGTTTCTTGACCTCCAATAATTTTTGTAAGCTTCCATTGTTTGCAAACTTGGAATTCAAACGCTGATTAAGTTTGCTTGCTTGATTGAATTTCAACCGTAGGATGCAAACTTCATACCTTTGTTTGACATAGGAATTGACTGACTGTTAATTTAGACATTTAGCAGTAACTTAAAAGGCCTTGTATGTATTACAGTATTATTTTCCTTTGTTGAGGAGAATGTATTTTATACGCCTTAATTAGGAACAAATTACAAATCCGTAGAAAGTGCTAAGCACTGTAATTTATAAGTACACTCAAAAAGACACTTGCTAATGAGACCACATGGGTAATTTAATTAGGTAAAAACTTTGAAAAGATCGTATTACGAATATTTTTTGTTTGGTACAATTGTTAATGCATAGTAGTTGGTTTTTTTACAACACCAAACCGGTTACTCTAAACATTTTTCTTATAATAATATGTGTAGGTTTAATTTTTTTTTTTTTATAATTAATTAGTTCCAGATAAACTAAGGTATTATTTTATTGTTGAATACTAGTTACTGGTTAAAAAGGAAGGAAGGAAGGAAGGAAGGAAGAAATTCATGTAGAGTGAGTAGTATATGTGAAGAAGCAAGAAAAGCGGAGATTGAAATCAAACAAACAGATGCTGTAAATTTTACATGGTTGGGTGGGATTGAATGTGATGAGAACAATGAGATGCAGGATGAAACGAAACAACTTACGAGTGGAGTGGAGTGGTGGGGGCGACAAATCTGCCAAGTAGTAACAAACATTTCAGTGGTTGTTGCGTGGTGGATTATAATGTTAATTTATGATGGATGGATGGATGGATGGATGGATGACCTGTGGGATCGGAGGAACCCAGCCAGATACTGGACCCCTCCCTCCCTCCCTTCATCGTACTAACCATGTGAAAAGTGAAACTCCTTCCTTCCCTGTCCTGTCCCCCACCCCCTCCCTTCATAATTATTAACTAGTAGTCGTACCCCATTACAATACAATGGTAAAAATGTGTAAATTCTCGAAAGAACATTTGTATGATATATCCAATCTCATTTCACATTTTCATCATGCCTCAAAGGTTTACAATTAATTTTATCACTATGGTATATACAAGTGTCATTGATTTTGAGATACAAAAATGTTAAATTTACAAATCGTAACAATTTTTCTTTTAAAACAAAGTGCATATGCATTTTTAGTAGGATCTAGTGTCACGGAAAAGATTTAGACCAATTTTTCTTTAAACTAACACATTCAAGAAAGTGATTTTCATTTCCTTCACTTCACTTTAGCATAGAATTTTTGAGAATTATTTTTTTGGCTCAAGTTTCTTGACATTCAATCGAAGCCGCCGCCTAGATAATAGTAACCTTAAAAATCCACACTTTGATTTTGACAACTGGGATTCGTTCAGATAAAATCTTGAAACTTTAGAAGACATCCACTTTAATCTCTCAAAATGCAATGCAATGCAATGCAGAACTATCTATCTTGTGTATGGTAGGGCAAAAATGTGTGTTCGAATGGGCCACATTTCAACTATTCAATCCTTGTTACTAATATAAACGAAAATAAACCAAACAAACACAAATCACAACAAATAGAGGCAAAAGAGACCCTCTTTTATTAATTTATTATTATTATATATGAAATATATATATATATATATATATATATCTTTAATACTACTAGTACAACATAAATAAGGCACCCAAATTATACTGAAACTAATATATATAATATATGTAGGATTGAGTATATGATGAAAGGCAGGGATTGCAGTTTAAATTATTAATTAATTATTGTATTTAGCTAGGGAAGGGAATGTGAAAATGAATGGAAATAACAAATTTAATTAAGGGCACTTGGGTTTGCCCTTGGAGTTCTTCTTGTCCCGGTAGCAAGGGCACTCGTCCTTGTTCCCGTAAGTCCCCGACGGCACACATTTGCACTCCTCACAGCATATCCCGCAGTACTTCAAGCACCTGTCCTTCACCCCTGCTTTCGAGCACCTCATCCCGCACTTGGAATCGCAAAAACCTATAATATATACTCTCATTCATCAACACAATTTTAATTTAATCAACTATACAAAACTAATTAGATCCTCATCAGCAAACAGCCTCAATACTACTACTACTACTAGTAGTTAATTTCTACTGTACATACAAAATCTTTCCGTAAACCAACATATCATATCCTTTGAAAAATTCCTCCTCAACTATAAAAAGACTAAATAATTCTCGCTGTCACGCCTAAAATGAAATGAGATCTTGTAATCAGAAGTCAAAATTATTAATTAATACTCAAATACTATGAGATAAAAAGGAATTCAAAACTTACTTGAACCAGCCATGGTGGTTTGAAGGAAAGAAGATGTGATCAGGAGGACAAGAATAACAATCAACAAAGTTGTAAACAAGACTTTCTTCATCTTTATTTCAATTCTCTCCCTCCCTTAATTACTTCTCAATAATCTCTTTTTTTCTCTTCTAAGTAATTCTTTGCAGATACAAACACTTAAAATTACTGATGCTGGTGGAATGTGGTTGGGGATGTGGGGAGTGTGTATTATTTATAGTGTGGATCGAGGAAAGGTATGGTAGGTAAATAGTGAACAAATGAGTTTCCAACACAAACTTAATTACCCTGGTTGGTGTACACACTGTCTGGTTTCCTTTTTTGTAAGATGGTTTTTTTTTAAAAAAAAAAATACATCCAGTATAAATTTAGGAAGAAATTACCACAATTTCATAAGGACCGTCCTTTCTAAAAAAAGAAATTAGATTCTATTAAAAGCAATTGTTTCTTTTTTTAATGAAATTACTAAATTTATCTTTTTTAACTCTTGTTTGTTTCTCGATTGTATTTTTAATGGATAGACTAAGAATAATTATGTATATGTCTTTATGTCCTACTAAAATTAATTAATAATTCACTTCCTTAATTTTCATGGATAAGTTGAGAAGAGTCTCTATTTCCTTTCTAGAATAAAGAAACAGAAATGTTACCAAACACTACATTAGCTTCTACTCCATTAAAGGGAATAGATTACATTAAAATCGTCTTCAATGCATTAGAAACTCTCCCCAATATAACAAAAATGATTCTCAATATAATAAATTTTCTAATTCAGAAACCTTATATTATTTGTAACTCAATGAGAGACAACTTTTGCAAGTATTATTTGTAGTAATATTTTTCCTTTGCTTTAAGTTAAATAGTTCATTTTTATTTTTTTGGATCAATTTAGTTAAAGTTTGATCGATATTTTACATAAATTTATTTATTTTTACAAAGTTATGAAAGCTGTAATTCATAATATTCTTAATATAGTTTTTAGTTAATAAAATTTTATTTTCTAGAATATAAATAAAATATATAAAATTTTAATTTAATTTAATTTAATTAAATATTAACTTTTAAAAATAAGAAGTGGTCTCTTTGCAATGTAACGGAGGATTACAGCAAATGTGGTCTCTTTGTTAGATGCAGGGCATGAAGGACCAATCAAATGTCATGAGAAACTATGGAGTGTGCCACGTCATTGAGCTTTGAAGAAGCACATAAACTTGTTGATTATGTGGCACTTAAGGATTAATGGTTTATCTGATTGATATACGGTCACGTCAAGAATCAAATTGGCTAGTTTTAATTTACGCGGTTACGCAAAGCTTTGGCTTTCTTGTCTTCTCCTCAAAATTTAATGCCTAATTTTAATTAAGCTTTGCCAATTCAGAATGTCTTTTTTTAATTTTAAAAAAAAATAGTGCTCCCTCCTTCTTTAAATTATTATTTTCTTTTTCTTTTTGTGCATCTTAAAATAATTGTCTTGTTTGAAAAAAAATTTTAGAGCAACTTTTTTATTATTTTATTCTTACTTTTTCTTCCTACTTTAATTATGAACAACATACACATAAACATTAAAGGAAACCACACACTATACCAATATTAATAATTAAATCAATTATTTTTTCTTAATCCGTATATCGACAAACAAGATAATTATTTAAGGACGGAAGGAGTACTTCGTAAAGAAAAACTAAAAAAAGCCCCACCAAAACCACACCTAACTTTTTAAGAATTACTGTAGCAAATTAGTTCCATTAACATTAGTAGGAGAATGAGAATGGAAAAAGTAGGTCTGCCATAACTAAAAGGAGTGTTTAGCAAAGGGAAGAAAAGATAGGTCCAATGACAACCATGAGAAGTGTCTTAACAAATAGTATTTGACAAAGTTTGGAGAAAACTAATGCTGATCTCAAATTGATATATATATATATATATATATATATATATATATATATATATATTACGTGTGGAAATAAATATGTTTTTGGAGCATATTTCAGGCATTTTAGTTTTTGAAAGTTCTTATAAGCTTCATGAAGACTATTTAATGTTTGACTACTTAATGTCAAGCTTTAGAATTGAAATTATATGAACAATTTGAGCTCCACAGAACTCAAATTGTTATTTTCCAATTCTAATTTCAAACTCTGAAATTACGAATTCAAATATAGTCTAAGATGAATTTCAATGCTCCAACTTCTTAAAAATTAAAAGTGAGTGTAGATAATCATCAATCCATTAGCGTCCATCCAACCATTCTGTCCATTTTCTTAACAATTTTTTTACAGATGATGCAAACAAAATTTCTAAGGAAGGAACTAAATACAACACTCCAAAAGTACTAATTATCATTATGTAATCTATCACCATCAACATTGAAGGCTAAGAGAATAAAAATAATACTTTTCATTTTTCGAACAAATAATCCACTATTTTATATTAACTGATCAATATTGTCATGCCTAACTATTAAAATCTAATAAATCTAGAAAAATCAACCCTTCTACCATCAATTGATGCTCATTGGGCAGGAATAACAGCTGGATCTATGACATTTGATCGTCTCTTGGAGTATTATCTATGGTATTTGATTGTCTCAATAGTCTAAGATTGAAAACTTGAGGTCCACTGAAATTGGCTATTGATTCGCAACCTTTGTAATTCCAACTCCCTATAATTTTTGTAGTTCCTTATAATGAAATTAGCTATTTCTTTAGAGAATATGTCTTCCCTTAGTAAAAATATTTTCATTTTCTACTTTACTGAATATGTTTTTTTACGTTTGTTTTGATTAGAATCGTTGAATGTTTCTCATTAATGTGATGACTTCTTTCTAACCGTAAATTACATGAACTCTCAATTACGGTAATTCTACATACGGTGGATACGGGCAGGTGGACCCACATTAGTTCCAATGGATGACATGGGCTCCACTGAGATTTGAGAAAAAAATTACTGTATTAAGTAGTATTGAGTCATTTTTTAAATTAATCACAATACAGGCGTTAAGTGGACATTTAGAAAAAAAACTAGTTTTACACTCGTGCGTTTAACACACGAACATATATCTTTTTCAACTAAATAACACTCTAGCAAAATAAAGAAGAAAATCAAGATAAAAAGAATAAATGGAGGTAAAGTAATTTTGGAGGCAACTAATTAAATAGAAATACAATGATATATCGGTAATATTATAGTTTCTGAAAAAATTTCTTATATACAAAATTTGTTGTTTTATTTCTTGGTTTTCCCTCTTTATCACATATTTTTTAATTAAATTATTTATGAATAGTATAATTTACTTTTCCTTAAATTATATTACATAAATTGAAAAAAAAAAGAAAAATAATTATAGTGAAATTTATAAAATAATTATAAGACTTGGTTGTCATTTTATAATTTCAGGTAATTACATAAATTGAAAAAAAAGAAAAAATGATCTATTTTAATTTTCCTCTTTGTTTTTATTGATGTAATACTCTATAACATCTTTATAGAGTATAATTTAATTTTCCTTAGTTTATTCTTTGTATTTTGTTTTTCCTCTTTGTTTCAAAAATTAATGATTAATATTTCGTATATTCGAAATTTACATAATTAATAATTAATATTTCAATTTAAAATTACATAAATTTGAAAAAAAAGAAAAAAAAATTAAAAGTCATTGTTTTCATTGACAACGGTTCAATTGAAAATATTGTCAAATGAAAAAAATAAAGGAAGGAAGGAGGAGAGAGAGAGAGAGAGAGAGAGAGAGAGAGAGAGAGAGAGAGAGAGAGAAAGAGTGAGCGGACTTTGTCTGTCACTTTTTCAATGTCACTTTGTCCAACTCATAGTTTGGATGTATATTCATATTAAATGCTCTATAAAAATGTTCTATTTTGGCAAGTAATTTTTTACGAATTTTACTATTTTAAGACTTGCTTGTCTATATATATATATATATATATATATATATATATATATATATATAGGAGAGAGAGAGAGAGATTGTGAGTGAGTCTGTCAATTTTTCCAATGCAACTTTTTTCACTTCATAGTGAGTGGGTCTGTCACTTTTTTCAACTCATAGTTTGGATGTAATCATAATCTTTCATCATTACCCTCTACTTGTGTTGTAATCATCTTGGTTGTGCTCTAAGTATTTTTGTAATTATAACAAATTTTAATAATACTAATATATCTCTTAATAATTAAACTTTTCAAACGTTGACTTTTTGGTGGAACGGAGAAGTATTATACTTTTGATTTAAATTTTGTTTAGTTGATGGCTTTGTAGTTTGCTGCTGAATTCAATGTCATTGTTGTCCCTACTTTTTCAATCATGTACTCATGTGAGTCACGTGTCAATTACATGGCCTCTTTTCTGTTTGTGTTTGGATGGAAAATTAGACGGAATGAGTGAAGTGTGTTGTTTGAGAGGGTTTACTATCTGGTGGTGTAATATTTTAGATTAAGGGGTGATATGTTAACATGATATAAATAGGGGACTTTCTGTAATTTGGCGCAAAGAACGGGCACACTTCATAGGTGTGCAGCTAGGTGCAATTTCCTAGGTACAATTTGAGAGAATTGATTTATTTTATATTTAAAGATTGTGTTATTATACTATATTTATGATTTTGTATTTTCGAGAAAATTTTAAAATGTTTAATCAGTTTTAGGCATATTAAGAAGACTTTCTATTTTTGGTATGACAATTTTGGCGGGATATTTCCTTATTTAGACTTATTAGGTTTTATAAATATATAGATATTTATGATTTTGTATTTTCAAGAAAATTTTAAAATGTTTAATCAGTTTTAGGCATATTAAAAAGACTTTCTATTTTTGATATGGCAATTTTGGCGGGATATTTCTTTATTTAAACTTATTAGGTTTTATAAATATATAGATATAGATATTTATGATTTTGTATTTTCAAGAAAATTTTAAAATGTTTAATCAATTTTAGGCATATTAAGAAGACTTTCTATTTTTGATATGACAATTTTGACAGAATATTTCTTTATTTAGACCTATTAGGTTTTATAAATATATAGATATAGATATAGATAGCGGGGAGGGGGGGATGCAACTTTTCAGATTTCCTTTAGCGGTGAGGTGCGAAAATTTAATGGAAAGAGACACCTAACCCCCTTCCGTTTTAGAAAACTTCATTAAACTGCTACAACTTCTGATATATTCACTACCTGGTAGCTAGAAAATAGGAATCAACTATAAACTCTAGTATAATAGGAGGATAATTTTAAGATTATTTATAGGGAGAGTTTATTTTCACTATAAATTTTACTAATCCACTATATTTATTAATTGTTAAGTAAATTAATCATTGTCACAACACACCGCCCTTCAAATATTTGCCTTATTTGATAGTGAAGTACTTGTCAAAAATTGAATAATTTTTTTCCTTTATTTTAAAAATATTTTTTTACTTTCCTTATCTTTTTAAATAAATTATGCCTATTTGTCAAGACTAAAAATTAAATCTTTTTATTGTTTTTCATTTAATTTTTTCAAATAATTCTTTTGAAGCAAAATAAAATTAATGTCAAAAAAACTGAAATAATGTTGTACAACTACTAATTTGTTATAAAATATTTTTAAGTAATAGTGAAATATATATTTATTAATTGATTTTCCATTCAAATTATTTATTTTAAATTCTAATTTGTACTTCATAATTTAATATTATAAAACTCATGTCACTCTATTGTTTATAGTCTATTATATCATTTATATTTTTTTATTTGTGAGCAAAAAAAAAAATAGATCTATGTATTATTTTTCTTTAAGATGTCTAATTTATATTTTCTAATTTTTTGCATATAAAATGATTTATGTTCTTGTGCATAATTGAATATAATATTATTTGCAAAGACAAATAAATGATAAAAGTTACAAAGGAAAACAATTAAATAAGGTAGAGGGTAATTATGTCAAGACATTGATTAACTAAATGAAATTTTATTGAATGTAGTGGATAAGCAAATATTGTAGTGAAAATAACACTCTCTTATTTGAAGAATAATTATTACAATCATTTATTTATTTATATTGCCAATAAGTCATGGTGCCTTTTATAAACTACTAGCTAGTAACAATTCACTACTTTGAAATTGAAACAAAACAATACTATCTCCGTCCAAAAATAATTATCGTTTTTGTAATTTGCACACAGATTAAAGAATCTTTTAAAAAAATTGATTTATCCTTATTTAAGTTCAATTATTGTTGAAAAGTTGTAAGAGTATTTTTTTTCTTTCTTCTTAACAACCCTCTTTAATGAGAGTAATAAATAAAGACAAATGTGGCAAAATATAGGCAAATGTTTTTTGAAATTTTATAAAGATAATTATTTTAGAACAAAAATATTTTGCTAAAACAATAATTATTTTGGAACGGAGGTAGTAATAACTTACCAAGAGAGAGATTGTGTCCGTGTATGCCTGTACTGTGGTTGTATAAAATAGTAAAGGCCAAAGGGTGACTTCACTGACTTGTCTTTTCAATTATTACGTTATCTCTATGCAAATCTTATGGGGTATGTAGTTGTCGGTTATATGTAGTTGAGGGGCTGTTATTAAAATGTATTCTTTAATTCATATACTGACTGCATAGTTGGATGCCACCTTTTAACAGAGGATTCAATATTTGAGAACATGCCTATAAGCTCTAGAAGAGAAAAAAAAGTTGCACCATGAGAATAGAACACTTCTAGACCCTAATTAGTAAAAGGATTGACAAAATGTCAATTTTTTATTTTTGAAGTTTGACGCGGTTGTCAGATTTGAGTGTCATTTGCCATCATCAAAGTATGTATATCTACCCATAACGGTACTGATTATGGGATATCTTTCAAAAGGGGCCCAGAAGCACTAATATTGTTCCTTCCTCGTTATGGACACCTCATCCATCACCCTTATAACTATGGATGTGTTTTAGGTCAGTACTTTAGATCATTCTGGGCGCCCGAGTTATGCTTAATTGTTTGTAATTTGATTGATCGTCAGAAAAGCTCAAAGCTACTGTAAATTCTTCTGTAATACCTCCAACTCACATCGATAAGATGTGAGGCTGGTGTCTTAATTATAAGTTGTCACCCACTACTACAAAGCATCAACATTATTCATAGACTTTCAAGTGAACTTGTGGTCGGCTTGTTGGAGCTTGCAAATTAATGTAATTTCTAGTTTTCAAAGCGTATTCAATATCATGCAGTAGTACTAGGGGTGGGCATCGGGTCGGGTAATTGGTTTTTCGTGTTTTCGGGTCGGGTGCCCGTACGGCCGGGTAGACATTCTAGCCTAGCCGAAACCAATCCGGAGTCACCAATACTTGACACTTCGGGTAACCAAAAACTTTCGGGTATTTTATGTTCGGGTTTCGGGTTTTAGACCAAGGCTGGGCTGTTGTTTTTCTTTACTTAATTAAACTCAAGCCCATTTAAGGGCCTGGGTCAAAGCCCACTTTTTTTTCAAGGCTGTTAAGTAAAAAAATTTTCTTTACTTGTCAAATTTTAAACCAAGGCTGGGCTGTTTGTCCAAGCCCATTTTTCTTTACTTGTGTTGCTATTTTACCATTTAAGGGCCTGGGTTAGACTGTTTAAAAAAACAATGAAAGTAAATACTCCCTCCGTCCCTAAATTATTGTCTGGGTTGACCCGGCACACGGATTAAGAAAACTCAATTGACTTGATTATTAATATTGGAATAGTATTGAAAAAGTGTGTTGTTTCCTTTAATGCTCATGTGTATGTGGCCCATAATTAAAGTAGGAAGAAAAAGTAAGGGTAAAATAGTAAAAGTGATGTTCTAAAAAGGAAAGTTTCAAACAAGACAATTATTTTGGGACGGTCGAAAAAGGAAAGGAAGACAATAATTTTGGGACGGAGGGAGTACTATCTTTACAAAAATAATTATTCATCCTCTAAATATCAGCACAATTCATGCTTGAAAGTTGAAAGAAAAGCAAAGAGGGGATGGACAAACACAGCTCAAACAAACAACAGAACAACTAGTGTAATACCATCGTCAACTTAACCACATCCAGGGTTCAAGTCTCTAATCAATGTCATTAGAGAGATGCCAAAACATTAACTCAATACCAATGTCAATCACAAAACTTGGACAAACACAGCTCGCACAACAACACAAATAAACCTTACCAAAATAAACCAACAATCAAACACAACAAGAAGTCAACAACTAACAAACACAACAGTCTTAACAAATGTCCAAAATAAGTAAATAACATTGTAAAATAAACTTAAAAAACAATAAAACATAAATATCCAATCATCGTCCTTGATTTCTTCACTTCTAAGCAACTAGTCCACGCCGCATGCCTGCAAAATAAAACAAGATTTTTATAAATCAATAATCAAATACTACATACTAAATTAGTAATTAATTGACAAACAAAATAAAATTTAGTTAACTTACACATGGAGATGATGGTAACATACTAATGTGGCTCAATCACACATCAATGATTGTTGAAACTACCCCCAACTTTGTTAATTCTACAAAAACAATAGATATAAGCAATAAGAATAATAATGTGTAAAGTACCGATAAAAAACGAAAAACACAAAATGTTAAATACCTTTGTCAAGCAATTCAACTTCGCTCAAATCCTCTTCCATGCACATAGGTGTTGAGTCCAAACGAAACCAATTTTGAGTACAAATAAGAGCTTGAACTATTTTAGGAGATAAAGAACTCCTAAATGCATCAAGGACACGCCCACCCGTGCTAAATGCAAACTCTGAAGCAACTGTGGACACTGGAACTGCCAATATGTCACGAGTTACCTTGGAGAGAATAGGAAATCTTTGAGAATTTACTTTCCACCAATTTAGTAGATTAAAGTTATCCCACTCATCTTCACAATCCTCACTTAAATATTTCTCCAACTCCGACTTAAAATTTTGACCCTTTCCTCCACACTTGTACCTGTTAAATCCATCTATCAAATCCTTAAATGGCATCGTAGAGCTATCCACACTTGCCTTAGATGATGATGAAGATGACGAGGCTTCACTTCTTTCATTTGATTTTGACCCAAATCTCAACTTATAGTATTCAAACAACTCTTCCATCCCATTTTTCACATTGTGTTTCATCATCATACTCTTCTCAATTTCATAAACACCATATATTGAGTCAAATGAAAACTCAAGGAACATATATTTACGACGTGGATCAAGAATCACTGCATAGTAAAAAATCATGTTCATTTTTTTCATTGAACCCCAATATTTGTCAAATTTTTCTTTCATCCTTGTTGACATTTGACTCAATTCAAAATCATCGCTCTCTAACCAACTTTTAAGAAGCATTTCAACTCCACTAATTTCATGAAAAACATTGTTGCTTGTGACATATAACGAGCCAGAAATGCACAAAGTAAGCTTATAAAAATGAGCCAAAAACTTCAACAATAATTCAGCCATCTCTCAATCATAATCCGTCAGAATCCCATCATATGGCTGCTTTGAAAGATCATTTGCATAACCAAGATCTAAATCATGATAAGAATCAAAAGCTCTTTTAAGGCATGTCGCGGACTCCAACATCAAGTAGGTGGAATTCCACCTTGTAGGTACATCAAGACTTAACAATTTATTTGTATCCAACTTTTCCATATCAACACATTCTAAAAATCTTTTATACCTAGCTGGAGAGCTCTTAACATACCTCACAGCTCCTCTAATACGAGAGATCGCCATATGTTCATCCTTGTTCTTCAAACCATCTTGCACAATGAGATTAACAATATGTGCAATGCATCTAATATGCACATCCTTACCACCCAAAACATTAGTACAGTGAAAACTTTATCAATGTTTCAATCAAGCAAACATTTTTCCACTCCTTTACCTACTTTTTCACTCTTATGTCCAGAAATTGGGCAAAAGTTCAAAATTCATTTTTGCAAATTCCAATCATCATCAATAAAATGTGCAGTGAGACTCATGTAGTTAACTCTTTGAATTGATGTACATGTGTCTGTAGTGAGGCAAACTCTTTGGGAGTGATTCTTAATGAAATCCTTCAACTTTTTTTTTTTTCATCTATACAAATTATAGATGTCTCTAGTTATGGTCCTTCGTGATGGAACCATAAACATGGGACACAAAACTGACATAAAAGACTTAAAACCCTTGTTTTCAACAGTTTTGAAAGGAAGCTCATCAACCACTAACCAATGACCCAATGCCTCTCTCGATTTAGTTTGATCAAATTTCCATAAACAAGAGGTGCTTCCTTATCACCCACCCGAGGTTGAAATGCAACTCGAGTTTGACTAGTTTCAATTACTTGGGGTTTTTTCTTGCATGACTTATAGTGATTCTTAAGAGCCCTAGTCCCATGTTTTGTTGAATCAGCCTTAATCACCTTGAAACAGTACTTGCATTTACCCTTTTTCACATTCTCAACTTGACATACAAATTTATCAAAATGATCCCAATATGGTGACCTTGATTCAACTTCTTTTCTAGGTCTTTTTTTTATCATTCTCTTTCTTGTCAACGTCATCAGAATGTGTAGAACATTTTTCAACATCCATATCAGTACTAACCTGAGTAGGCTGAGACTGAGTAGGCTCGTCTTCTCTTGAGTTTCTTTCACAATCAATGGATGTTGTCGTTGACTTGGACATCTACAAAATATTCAGTCAACCATTTATTAACAACAAAGACAATCTCGAATTTATATGAATACCAGTCAATTATATATTTATGGCTGCATAAAAACTGAATAATAAAATTAATCTCGAATTTTTCACTAAAATTGATTGGATAAATAATTTTCGGATTAATAATGAAACAAAACAATTGAAAATTAATGTGTTATTTATATTACAAATTTGTTTTAAATAATGTATTTCAATTATACAATGGATCTGTAAGATACATGCTTTGAGATGAAAAGTTCCTTGGGCTCGGAAACCTCAAACAATTTCAAATGTTGAAGACTAATATAAATTTAATGCGTTAACATAGAACACCGAAGCTACAATTATTCTGCTAAATAACTCAATTGCAAGCTTGGTTAAAGATATCAAACCAAAGGTTAGTTTTTTTTATTCATTTGTTGTATTGTTTTTCTGCCTTTGTTATACTTTTTAAAATCTGTGTATACTTCTCATGAGCAATACAGAATAATAAAACTCAACAAAATGTACTGTGATTGCATTTTGAACTTCCCATCACAGTGTCTAGTTTATACAAACACACACTTTAAAGAAAACTAGTCCAAGATCATACCATCACAGTGATATAGATATGCAATTATATTATCTATTCCATACTTTCAGATCTAAAAAATATCTAATTAGAAATATTTACAGATCTAAAAAATATTTACAGATCTAAATCTACCCATTTCATCACAGCTTCTAGTTTACACAAACACACACTTTACTTACTTAATTTTTCAACCTAATTAGAAATCTTTTATTCGTAAATCACAAAAGTTTCACACTAATTTTGAGTTCATTAGAAGTCTTAATCAAAGAAAGTCCCAATTAAATAAAAATTACTTACTTTTTAGGCTTTTACAACAAGTCAATTGCCGTTGCCATCGCCGGAAGCCAGAGAAAGTGTGAGCTGGAGTGTGCGACGCCGACGAGGAGGAGTGTGGATTGGACTCTCGAGGTCGGTGGGTGAGGGTGACGACTGACAGGAGTGTTTGGACTGTGGACTGGTGGCAGTGGTGGGCTGGTAGTGGTGCCCGTGGAGTTGTCTGGTGTGTGGAAGCCGTCTGCACGGCGATGGTAAAAGGGTGAGGGAGAGGGAGAAGAGGGAGAACTGCGGCGGATTCGTTTGAGTTGTTTAGCCGTTTAGGACTTTAGTTTAGGATTAGGCAACTAGGTTAAAAGTATACTCGGGTATCCGAATTGGGGTCGGGTAATGTACCAAGTAACCGAAACCCGAACCGAGAAACATTAATCGGTTTCGGTAAATACCCAAAACCCGGTATTTTGAAAAGTAACCGAACCGAGAGCCATTTACCCCATCGGGTCGGGTCGGGACCCGAAAACCCGAAACCGAATGCCCACCTCTACCATGCACGGTAGCACCACGTCATTGTAACGACCGATTATACCTATACTATTTTAATAAATGGACAATTACTTTGTCAAAAAAATGGAATGCCATAAGCAAAGCAGTAAAGAAGACCCCATAAAAATGAATCAGATATGTTAGTGGTAGGTCTCTCTTTCTGCGTAGAAACGATCAACGGAGTGAATAATGTCCACTTAACCCCAAGACAATATTGAGATGTGCTTCTGGGAAATAAACCGTAATATACATCATTCATTGGGCCTCTTCTACCATTATATATAGTGACTGGAGACTCATTATGGAAGTTGATGGAAGTCTATGCAACCACGGAATTCTATTTGAGACGTCTTGTATCGACACACCCCAACAGAATGGGGTAGTAGAGAGGAAACATAAACACATACTTAAAGTTACGAGAACCTTACGCTTTCAAGCAAGTTTGCCCATCAATTTTTGGGGTGAGTGTGTCTTGACGCTACCTATTTCATAAACAGGTTGCCATCAAAAGTCATTGGGCATAAAATACCATATGTAATTTTGCTTCACAAGAAACCATCATATGACCACCTTTATATCTTTGGGTGTCTTGTTTATATATGCAAAGGATAATAAAAGAGGGTGTGATAAGTTTGATGAAAGGGGGAGACCTTGTGTGTTTGTTGGATACCCTCGTGCACAAAAGGGTTATCGTGTGTATGATCTGAAAGAAAACAAAGTCTTCACATCCAGGGATGTAATTTTTGCTAAAGACGTGTTTCCTTTTAAGGCAACCATTCCCGACAATGCACAGCGAACATGGCCGTCAACACAGGGGCCAGATCCAGCATGCTTTGATGAATCAGTACTTTCCCAAGAGACCAGTTTAGATGATTCGTCAAATGTCACCAACATCTGTTGAAACATCTGCAGCGCCTCCAAGTCCAAATGAAAAAGTTTTACATGCCCAAACTAAAAGTATTCCAGAACAGTAGCAGAGAGTCCCTCAAGAAGTGGGCAAGTTAATACGCAAGGGTTGTGTCGTAGTCATCGAGTGTTAGCTAGACTCAAGCACCTCGATGATTTTGTTATTGAGCTTCCACAGTCTATAGACCATGCGTAATCCAGCTCCAATCCAAGAAGCTCCACGGTACATCCTTTATCTCATTTTGTTTGTTATGAAAAATTTTCGCGTGTTCATAAAGTCTTTCTTGCGGCAATCACTTCTTATGATGAGCCAAAGTATTTTCATCAAGCAGTGAAAGATCCACATTGGCGTGATGCAATGCAAAAGGAGATCCAAGCCTTGAAAGACAATGGCAAGTGGACTTTAAACTACGTGTGTGTGTGTGTGTGTATATACACACAGAAAAGGATAAATAAAAAAAAGGAGGATGTTCAAAGTTCATATGCAGAGAATTAGCTGCCGCTATGGCCAGGCTCTGGGCGACATAGTTGGCTTCGCGACAGCAAAAGGTGAGCCAAACTGCCTATCCAATCGTTGAACTAAAGATTTACATACAGTCCGCCACCAGCGTTTGATGGTGCACCTGGTTGCTGTAAATCATTTTGGCTAGTGACTGATCTGAGAGTTCATGATACCTATTATATATGATATATAGACTTGGTCAAGGCAATTGTTGAAAATTGAAGTTGAAGTATCAATCTCCCCATAATTAAGCATTATCACACAGGCTTATCCTTCAGAAAATGTACGAGGACTTTTAACTCCCTCCGTCTCAAATATGTTTCTTCTATTGAATATATATATATATATATATATATATATATGGGTTTTAAAATTAACTTTATATTATTTTCCTTTAATGCCCCTCAATTATAACTAGTGATGTCAAATCAATGGAGTTCACTTACTTTTCTATCTCATAAACACAAGAAACAATTGAATCCAATAAAATTTTTAAAATATATATATATATATATATATATATATAGCACGTAAAGTGAATCAAGTAAATATTTATTTTGGAAAATTTTTGAGAAAAAAAATACTTATTTTGAGACGCTAGTAGTAATTTGTATAGATGAAAATTTCAACAAAACTTCACATTTATTTAAATCTAAAGCTTCTATTACTACAAGCTATTAGGCAGGGCCTTGGTATACCTCACATTCTCACATCACAACAGCCCTTCATAAGTTCACAAATCCTTTAATGGTTCCTTCCTATTGGGGCTATGAAGATCCGCCCAAATTTTAACAGCATGGAGCCCATAAGACTGGCCCAAAAATTACTCACTCTTTAATTGAGACCCTCTTCACTTTCCTTGGATTCGGTCGGACGTGAACCATTCCAAAATTCAATAACTTAATAGTAGTAGGTAGGAGGAGGGTATAGCCCATACCATAATATATAGTAGTATACAACAATTATAAATTACTTATGAACACCTCAATCAATTAGTAGTGGTGTGGTGTGGTGTGTCAATCAATTAGTAGTGGTGTGTGTGTGTGTATCCCCGTTGTCTTAAAATAATTGTTCATTATAAAAGAAACTTATTCTAAAAGGAGAAGCTAGCTTTCTTTTGACATATTAAAAATGCTTAATTGGAGGTTCAAAACATGTTTTGGGCTATATATAAAATAAAATAAAATATCTAAGGGTTTAAATAAAAAGTAAAAATGACATATGGAGAGGAAACTATATGAGTGGATTATAAAACTTTCACTTGGAAGCTGGGCCTATCAATTTTAAAAAGCTACTAGTATTTCATTGCAATTTTCTCTTCTATACATATAAACAGACAATGGTGTATCATACAAGTAGTCCATTTTTAATTAGGCCATGCATGCCAATGGCCTGCCTACTACATCATCATGGTAGTACTACCAAGAATTAAACAGAATAGAACAAGTGTGTTGTGCAATACGAACAACGAACAAATCTCCAGCAAATTAAAGAAGGCCAATGTCTAGCCACATACATACTCACTCTATCCCAAAAATAGTTTTTTAGTTTTTTTCCAAAAAAATAATTATAATAATAAAATTGTGTTAAAAGTCTAGAATTTAAGCTAAAAATATTTACTTTTTTTGTTTTGTTTAGAAATCATGATATTTAATTATCTCACGCGTGCGTATACACAAAAAATATATAATAATACTCCATTAGTGTAACTTAAAGAAAATATATAGAGGACTAGTACTTGACTTTTCTAAAAGACAATTGTTTTGGAACGGAGTTGAGTTGATGATAGGCAAGATTACCTCTAGCTAGGCCATAGTAAAGGTTAAGGCTGCTAAATTAATTCATCCCAAAATGGTTGATTTTTAAGTAGCTAGGACCATTCATAGGCAAGGGAACACTTAATTTCTTGTAGAAAGATTAATTGTTTCCTCAGTAGTAGTCCAGTAAAAGAGAGCAAAAGAAAGAATGTATGTATGTATGTATGTATATATATATATGGTGGGAAAAAGTATAGCTAGCTTAGCTAGATAGGTTTAGATTAATTAACCTAAAGTTTGGTTGATAAAATATATATATATATATATATATATATATATATATATATTCCAAATCTTATAAGCAATCTTCTTCTACTTTAATTGGACAAGCTAGCTAGCTAGCTAGGATACTATTCAATTCCTACTAGTGCTATATATGATCTAATTAATCTCAACTGTACGTGGAGTAGTATTAGTTATTCCAAGTTTGATGTATAAACAAGAGGTAGTTTGCTTTAATTTGCTATCTTTATTCTTAATTAATTTACCCTCAAACGGAAGGTGGACCGGACTTCCGACCGACTTCCCACCAACAATTCTACACTAATTTACGACATCTCACTCTAACAATATCTCAACTCCTTTTTGTGGTATATATATATATATATATATATATATATATATATATATATATATATATATATATTTGAAATACCCCCAAAAAACTTAGTTTCATTGGTGTTGACCAACTTGACCTATTTGGTGACGATTTGGTTAAGCTTGTTCACCTCCCCTTTTATTTTCTCTTTTCTTTATCTTTTTACTACAAAGAATATATTATAAGCTACACCCTCCTTCTAAAAATAACTATTCTTGATTGACTTTATACAAGTTTTAAAAACAAGTTTACTCTCTGTAATTTTTCTTTTATACCATCTAAGTATCCTAAATGGTGTCAAATCAACAGGGGTCTCTTTTTTATTATTATTATTATTTTTTATCTAACAATTAATATAAGTATTGTAGACAATTTGGTTAGAAAATCTTTATAAATATGAAAAGCTAGGAAACAATATTTATTTTATTACTAAGAGGAGTATAGTATGTTGTAGTCTTCTCTCTTCTCAAATCTCCTCCTAACTCTTTGAATGTAAACTAACTTAAACGACTGCATACAAATGAACGGAAAAAAGTTAACATTTGTTTTCGGAGCACATATTAAACATTATTTATAACAATTTTTACCTTGGCAATTATCATATTAAGATTTGATTGTGAAAGTGTGATTCTTGAGACAAAAATTTTAGAAACAATCTTACTTTCTCCATTCCTAATATATATATATATATATATATATATATATATATTGTACGTGGACTTTTTTAGGAATGGATAGAGTATTAATTAACATTGTCATGCCAATAGAGACTGTTTTGGCAACTATCAACCATGACAATTGAGTAACCCTCATTTGTCCCAAACCCTTATATTTGTAGATAAAATTAAGCGAAATGTTAATAACACTTCAAATTTTTTACTTGAGCATTCTATTATACAATACAATAATCATCATTAACGTTAAAGCAAAAAACAACATTATATATATGAAATGCAATTGTTGAAATATATTTTTCACCCAAAAAGTCTGCGTTTGAAAAATCTAATAATTAAGGGATATATAAGTATCATTAGAATTGATCATAATTACAAAAATACTTGAACATAGTTAGCGTTATAAAATTATAAAGATTGTTGGCATAAATTTTTTAAAATGGACCGGACTATGTATGTGTAACATTACAAAATTAAATTTTGAATTATTTGATTGGAATGGGAGAGTAGACGATATAATCCTTTATAGAAAGAGTTGGGGATTATTTTTTTGGTAAGCTAGGGACTTCGGAGAGTGGAACAACCAATGGTGGGCCTTGTGGGTTTACACAAAGTTGGTGTTGTGTGAGTTTATCTATTTCGGTCGAAAAACTCGTTTGGTGCAGATTTTATAAAATGTAATGTTTTAAAAATGTAACGTTTTAAAAAATACATGTTTTTTCTTATAAATGTGTTTATGATATCACTTCAATACGTAGTTTTTTTTTTCTTACCAGAGTTTCAAAACCTGTGTTTTAGAAAAAAGTTGGGATTTTAAAACCTGCGTTTTGGAAAAAAGTTGAAATTTTAAAACGCAGCTGCATTTATAAAATATTACTTTTTCTGTCGCAGCATTGAAATAAAATTTTTACAAATAAGCTGCATTTTATCCCAATATTTTGATCAAAATGCACGACCAAACGGGCCGGATAGACTTGACACTTGAGGTAGGAATATATATATATATATATATATATATATATATATATATATATATATATAGCATTAAAAAAGTAAAGTAGGGCGTAGGGGAGGTGGGGCGGGGTCACCCTTAATTTAACAACAAACCTTAATCCCTCTAAGTCCAGAGTAGGGTTGCAACTTCCTCCGCCATTTGCGCCATAAAGTCCAAAACCACTCAGCAATTGTCCACTCTCCTTGTTTGGACTATCACTAGAGTTTGTATGGAGTCTCTCTCTCTCTCTCTCTCTCTCGGATAGTGATTTTAATTATGAATAAATTAACTTCATTGATTCAACTCGAATCGAGTTTAACTAGTTAATACTAATAGTTTGATCTAATTCAACTTTGTAAAATAAATACATTGAGCATGAAAAATTTTCAAACACAAGTCAGATTCTAATTTTGTTTGTTTGTCATGAAAATGAATGAGTTGGGGTTGAATTTCATACAAAAACTCGACGATTTAATTAGCTTGAATTCTAAACTCATAATTTACATGCTTGAACACTAGTGTTCATGTCATACACACAACGCAGGCACAATTCTCTTCTCTCTTTTTTTTTTTTTTATGTAATTTTTACAATTTATAATTTATATTTTAAAAATTTTACTTTTATGCTAGATACGGTGGTTTTGAGTCTCAAGACTGGGAAAAAAACTTACCTGCATTAAAGATAGACCATCAACTAGTTATGGTCTGAATTCCCTTTGGGAAAACAGATATAGTGCGTGTGCAACACTTTTTCTGTCGAAAGATAACTTGTTTTTTTTTGTTCCATGGAGCAATTAACCAGTAGATATATATATATATATATATATATATATATATATATAGGAATATATAGGAGGTACAAATTGTTCGTGCAGGGGTGATGCAACTTTTTGAGTGGCCACCCACAAACCCTATCAATTCTTGCTACAATCCAATTGATTAGGTGGTCTGGATGCACAAAATTTATCAAGGATTATGATTTTCACACTTTACTTTTCAATCTAGAGAGTCTATTGTATTGTGTCAAAAAACATAAAGCACGGCAATAAACTTGCATAAAAATAAATTTGAATATGTCTCGTCTTACGAATCCTAATTCGTAAGATCGAGCCCTACTCTTTCACTTCTCATCCCACCAACACACGTTGGATCGGGTCAGGGAGATCCCTCTTAAAATAAATACTCATAAAACGATCTTTTTTAAATTTTTGCTAATAAATTTTTAGGAACTCAATGTTAATGTATATCTTTTCGGAACACCAATTTTATTTTTGTACTCCATAATTTATGACATGTAAAGTAGGAAATACTTATTATTAGAGTTATATTGCAATGAACTTGCATACAAAATAAATTTGATTTTTATGTATTTGATCATTTCATTTCTTTAGAAGCCAAGTATTTTTGCATGTGCTTTGAAATTAAATCCCTCTTTATTCTTTAACATAATCTTACTAACCAAAGTAAGAAAGTATATAACCAATTTACTAAGACAAAAACTTAATCTTACAAATTATGAACTATAAGACAATCTCACAGGAGAGATACTCTTTTACTAAAACATGGAACCTGAACCAAGGGTGACTCACTGGGTAAGGGTTTTCGAAGAATTTTTGTGAAGTATTTAATGGAAGTCCTTTTGTTGCTAATTGTTAGCTGTAAGCAATTATTTTTTAAAATGCACAAATTTAATATGAATAAACTATCTTTGATTGACTTGAAAAAACAAATTAATTAAAATGTGTCCAAACTATTAATTTTAAAAAAATCATGTGAAAGGGTGGAGGGTGTCAATTACCCATATAGGCCCCGCGCAACATGATTAAAGAATCATAAAATCAACTTGACTAACACTGGACAGGACACACACAGAAAGAAAAAGTTTAAAAAAAAAAAAAACAGGGGTGCAAAATAACAAGGTCAACTCAGTAGTCATTTCGGTTTGGGTATTGCATCAGAGACGACATTGAATGAAGATTACGAAATTTTGGGAAGAATAAGGATATGATTTTTTTGGGTATTGGCATGTGACGCCCCAATATTGTTTTTTTCTTTTGGCAATGTTTCTGTACACGTCAGCTTATTCCCGTTGAAAAATGAAAACTATCTTTTGACTTTGACTCTTGGTCTCACTCACCCCTTGCTTCTCTAGTACAGGGCAGGGCAGGGCTGGGCTGTGATGAATTTAGCCAGCGGGACTTCCGCCGCGCGCTACAAAGTGACAAATAATGCCGCTAATTGCTCCTTCTACTGCACCAATCCATCCTCCATCTTATTGCCTGGACTTACATCATTGTTTGTTTGTACTCTTTTTTTAGTCTTATCTACCCAGCTGCCCTAACGCTTTATCCCAGAAAATATATATTTAAGGTCTATTAAAATTCTCTCTATGTCTCTTACTCTAATTTTTAGTTATTACTAAAAAAAATATGAAATTAAAAAATTAAAGTTAACACGATGCCAAATACACCCTTAGTATCCCAAAAAAACTACATCACTCAATGACGTAGTGTTTTACAACTAATAGGAGATGTAGAAGTTTTTGACGGGGACACCTTTTTCGGTTAGTAAACTTTTGGTTTAAACCTCCTTTTTTTTTTTTTTTTGTAACATCTAGAAAAGATGTCAACGTTGATCTCCTATCCGTTGTGAAACACTGGAAACACTAAATATAATCTTGTCTGATGATTCTTTTTTTATTTGATTTTTTTAATTACTAAGATAAGAAAATTGCGACTACAATAGGGTTATATTGAACACCAATGTGACAAAACCATTTCAAGATATGATATTTATTGGACTTTGGCTTCAAATCCTCTGTCACAAGCGGTGTCTCATTTCCTGTCTCAATGCCCTATTATTTGACACGTGTACAAGGCACTTAAACGCCGTTTACCACTCAAACATATTACGTCAATCTACTTTGTCCTCTGCTTTAGCAGAACTTTTCTTCACCAGTAAATTATCCTGTGCAAAAACCCACCTAAGAACTTGGGTGATGATGATCAGTCTCGTAAACCCCATTTTCACAATTAAACCCAAAAAGATTCTAATTTTGAATCTTGCTTACAAGCATCCTGAACCTCCTTGTTGCTTTCATTCCAAATTTTGACCGTGTTGGAGTATAAAATGCCGTTAAATTTGTACAGCACTAATGGACACGCTTTCAATAATAGAAGCTTGTGACCGAAAGTGGGATACAACATTGAGACAGGTGATTTGAAGCCATTGGACTTATCCATGTATTTTTAATTTTGTTGTTTCTTAATTTTTAAAGATATGACTAGGTTTTGTGTTCATGCCTATAACACGGTGTCAGTATGGAATCAGATCAATATTTGCTCGAGGTTTTGTAGGAGGTGACTACTCAACATATCAAAAAAAAAACCATTTTGTCTATAAAACTAAAAAAATAATTTTGTTTCTATATTTATAAAAATGTATCTTTAGTTAAAGACATTATATACTAAATTGTTTAAAGGAATGCATGAACGGTAAGCTCCCTTGTTATACGTTCTCCATTCTATGTAGAGCATCTCGCAAAAGTGAGAAAAAACCATGAAGACCACTTCATATGGACAAATTTGATGGCTTAAAAAAATTTTCTAAAAAGATCATTTTGTTTCTTTATCTATAAATTCAATTTTAAGAAATTTGAGATTGGCCCCAAGAAAGCCTAGTATATCATTCCATTTTGTTTTCAAATTCTTGATGGTTAACAAATCTATGTAATTCTAGCTATTAGTACTATCACTCGACTTGGGGTATTTCAGTGACTACGAGCTCGTTTGTTCGCGCGTTTTGGCCAAAACGCAGGGTTAAAACTCAGCTTATTCCTTAACTTAGCGTTTCAATAATGCGGTAGAAAAAACTGCGTTTTAAAACGCTAAAATTCCTAACTTTTTTCCCAAAACGCATTAGAAAATAAAAAACAGCGTTTTGACATAATATCTCAAACGCATTTATAAAGAAAAAAGCCGCGTTTTTAATAATCTGCGTTTTAGAAACGCTGCGTTTTCAAAATGCTACACCAAACGAGTTCTACTTCCATTTTGTTTTCAAATTCTTGATGGTTAACAAATCTATGTAATTTTGGCTATTAGTAATATCACTTGACTTGGGGTATTTCAGTGACCACAATATCATGCGCAAATCATAAGTATATTCTACTTATGAGTTACGACCACCAATATCACTTATTATTTTTTTTTACCAATATCACATATTATGCAAGATTTAGCTCAAAATAAAAAATCAGCATATCAAGAATAGTAAATGGTATGACTGAACTCTTTTGGTTTTGTAGCAAGAGTATATAACTTTCAAACAACAAACTGCATGATCAAAGTGGATACCATTTCAACATGTTTTTATAAATAGAAATGATACTACTCAAGGAGCTAATAAGGTGATTTGAAGCCATTGGACTTATCCACGTATTTTCAATTTTGTTGTTTCTTTTTAAAGATATGATACTTATGAACTTGTCATACATTAAAAAAAGAAAAAACTTTGTGCAATTCAAAGAAAATTATAGAGAAACAAAATAACAAAATTTCAACTTGTCAAATGTGTGTTTTATTTTTTATTTTTTTCAAAAACGAGGGAATAGAAGATATATATATATATATATATATATATATATCTTATCTAATTAATGACCAACTCTTAAGCAATCTCTAAAATATATACTTACAATTATGTATCCTAGTTTGCAAACATTAAATATTTAAATATTATATGGCCAATCTTTGTGCGAGAAGCTCTAGAAATTTCATTTAATTAGTATAAAACATGATTAGATAAGCCTAAAGAAATCAAGTTCGACATGTCAATCAAAAAGAAAATCAAAATTAGTGGCATTACAGTGGAGCTTCAAACATCAATCAATGAATGTACTCAACAATAATCTCCACGAGTAATCATAGAGTTGCATAAATTAATTTCATCCAATCAATTGTTATGCATGTAATTTGTTCGAACCATAATCATTGTGAACAAAAATGTCAATCCCACGAGATTTGATACGCCCTTTCTTAGGATACTCCACTCCACTCTACGAGTCTTGTTTTAAAAATTAAATTTATAGTTTTATAACTCTTCTCTTTCATTAAAAATTAAATAGTCATACTTTCCATTTTTAGTAGAATTGACATTGTTGTCCACAGATTAATGGTTGGAATGAGATGCTCCAGTTACGAAACTTGTTTTAAAAATGAACATTGTAACTTTATGAGTTTCTAAATTATTCTTGTTATACTAAATTTAAGGTAGAAAACTAAACAATTCTTAAAACTAAGAGTATAAATGAAAATTTAGATAATTCTTAAAATATCTCACATTCAAACTTTTTGAATTATATTTTATATTTTTGTATATGTCAAATCTACAAACAACTACAAAAAAAATGGTGGGATATATAATTCTTTATCATGCCTCCTTAGGACAAAAAAATGGAATAATAAGCGAAATAATTAAGATAATATGGCATAGTTACAATTTAAGATCTGAGCAAAGTAAAGCTTACTTAGCTAACTCCAAAAATAATTTTTGCGACAAAAAACTGTAATTAGAATTTTTTTTTAAGTAATGCTTTTGAAAATTTAGATTTTTGACCAAATAGGTACATATAGATAACAAAGTTTTAGTTTATAAATTTAATAAAATTACGTTAATATTATAATTATCTTGCTAATTAGTGTCTTTCCACCAAAATTGGAAGGAAAAAGAAAAGCAACAAATGATGAAGATCTTAGGTTAATGGTCCCATTTAAAAGAGAGGGAAATTAAAAAGAAATTTAAAGAAACCATATTTGAACTTAATCAAGCCCCCCTTCCAATAAAAAAAGAAACGAAAATTGTTATATTAAAAAACTGGTATGATTATGATTATGATAAAAAGATTAAAGATTTAAAAATTATTATAGTATTAGTTAAGATTAATAAAAAAAAAAATCTTCAATCGTACCACTATGAAGAGCGCGATTTCATATTTAGGTTAAAATTTTGTTTTATCAAAATTATGACTTTAAAAACGTAACCAACAACTATTCAATCGTACCATTATAGCAACTATGTAAAAACAAAGGAGGAAATAAGGTCTTATATATGTGACCAATTTTGATTGAGAGGGGTTGTAATTATGAACAATTAGGAGAATATGAAACCCGTGATATATGTATTTCATACTAAAATTAAATCCTCTTAATCATTCTCTGTTAAATTTGTTAGGTTTCGTTAGTCTTTCATCAAACTTCACAAAGGCTAGGATTCAATTGCAAATAGACTTAACGAACCTAGCTGAAATTTAAAAAAGGATTTAATTTTTTTTAAATAATGAGTGCCGCCTAGTTTGGTGGCGTTCAATAATAGCAGCACTATGATTTAAAAAAATATTTTTTAATTTAACTAATATAAAGAGTAAGAGTGTAAAATTTTATTTTATAGAGGGACATTTTAGCTATTACAAAAAAAAACGTAAACCCCTTTTCGTAATAAGATTAAGAGTGTCACCAATGTAAATGTGAATGTGGATAAAATTAAGTGTTACTTAGAATTTACATATTTTTCAAAAAAAAAAAAATTCTTCAATGCAATTGTGAGGGAGAATTGTAGATACAATGTGTTAACTAAATTATTTTATATTAATTATAAAATTCTTAATTTTTTGACATTCAATGCAATTGTGAAAGATAAATGTAAATACAATCTCTTGTATTCATATCCCTTCTCACAATTTCATTAAATGTCAAAAAATTAAAAAAAAATGTTCACATTTACGTTTGCATAGGTACGATGGTCTAAGGAAATCATTAGTCGCGTTTTCAATACATTAATAACATCGAGTTCACGCGAAATCCTTGTCAGTAAATCGTCCTACCTCACCCCCTTATCCATCCAATCATATTTAACCAACCATCTCACTATACGACAAAGTTAAAACACGCGCAGCACAACCAACCCTACTCCTGGTCTAGTGACTCTAGTTAACCCCCCCCCTCGTGTCTGGTTTGTCTCGCTCCCCTCTCTCTCTCTCTCTCTCTCTCTCTCTCTCTCTCTCTCTCTCTCTCTCTCTCTCTCTCTCTCATCTTGTTATTCTTTTCCTTTTTTGTAAAATCTTTATATTTTAATTTATAAGTACCAAAAAAACAAAGTTACATCGACCGTATTAGATTACAAAATAACATAACTTACATAAGTCAAGACACCCTTTTGTTTCATGAAAATTGTGTGTGATGAAATAAATTCTCTACATGAGTATTAATTTTTTATTTTTTATTTAAATTAAGTAAGTTAATTTTTGAGATATGTTATTTAAATGAGTATTAATTTTTTTCTTTTTATTAAAATTAAAAAAGTTAACTTTTGAGGTATTTTACATGATATATATCTTAGGTAAAATTAATAAATTTATACAAATAAATACTTATTTAGGGACAGTAAAATATTAAAAAAATATATAACATAACCAATATATCGCCATCAATTGCCTCTCATTAAGTAACCTATCAAAATCCAAAACATAGCTCACAAGACTTGACGTCTAAACATTTAATTTTACTCTCGCATTCTTAAAACAAAAAAAAAAAGTCTGGTATTCTTTTTTAGGTCATTTTAAAACATACTTCCTCCGTTCTGCTCAAAAGTATACATTTAAAAAATATAATAATTAATAAATATTTAAATATTATTTAAATTGGTCAAAATTAAAAAAAATAATTAAGCATAGTGAATATGTTTCTACCACAAGTGGGGGGACATTATAAAATTATGAAGATTGTAAGCTTCATTTTTACGCCATTTGTTTAAATTAAAAAGTTTACTTTTGATTTTTTTGTGTCAACTTAGTTAAAGTTTGACCGACGATCTATATAAATTAATTTATTTTTATTATTTTTAATGTAATTTTTAGTGGATAGAATTTTATTTCTAAAGATATAATTAAAGTATGTTAAATTTTCATTTGATTTAGTCACATGTTAACTTTTAAAAATAAAAAATAAATTTTTTGGTCGGAACGAAGGGAGTAAAAGTGGATGTAAAACATCCCAAAATAAAAACGTGCATTTTTTTTCCAGAAACGGAGGGAGTATCTATTTATATTTCCTTTTTAGGGTATTACTTTATGCATTTTACATTTAATTTACTTTTTACTTCATTAATAAGTCCACTTCAATACAAACGTCATTAAAAAAATACGAACGTGGTTAAAAAATACAAACATACAATTATCTATAATAAAATTAATTAATTTTTTAATACAAATTGTAATATTAATAGTTATTAATTCGGTCCGATAAAAATATAAAGATTGTGGTCCATGATAACATATGCATGATAAATCTAAGGATTAATATACAATTTGGTCATTGAACTTGAAACATTTTCCTAATTAGGTTTTAGTACTATGATATTTTCTATTATGACACTTGAACTGAACATTTGGGCTTACAGTTAGTCCCTCAACTGACGGCCGTCAGTTGAGGCGTTAATTTTTTCTTAGAAAGACAGAAATGCCCTTATTTGATGATGATTGGATTCCACCTGGATAATAATGTTGGTCTTTAAAAAAACCAAATGGGTCCCTATTGTTTTGGAAAAAGGCTATAAGGCCTTCTTCCCCAAACAACTAGTAAGCAACCACATCTCAAACAAAGATCAATCAATTGGTGGCGGAAATCAAAGGTAAACACCCAATCAAGCAAAGGCCCAACAAACCCTGGCTGTAAAACACGAATTAGATGGTGGTTCGCCACAACAGGACTATGAAACTTACAAAAATCATTTCATAGTTAATACCCATCAAACTCGAGCAAGAATTGTTTGAATCCAAGGCTGGAAAATGCAATTTCATGGCAATCGAAGGTTGCGAAATCACAACTCGAAAGAGCAACCAACGAGCCATCCAATTGCTCTCGATCGAAGCTGCGAGAAGACCTAGCAACCAGTCTTGTTCGCACCGCCGTCCATGGTGAGAAGACCCACACAACGAGAAGACCCAAACCCGTTTCAACCCACACAGCAAGAAGAGAGATATAATATTGTCAGCCTCACTGATCTCTCACAAAACGACCACCGTTTCTTCATACCTCCTACGCCCTCTTTACCCATCAAAGCTACTAAATTTTCATCCCCCACCACCGAACGTTTCCATGGACACGCCGATGACTAATCCTGAGTCTTCAGTCGATGCGGTCGCCAATGGGTTGAAGAAATAGAGCTTGGGTGAGGATAAATTTGTTAAGTTGAGGCTTCATGATCTCAATTGGGACCATTCTTTTGTTCGTGAGCTGCCTGGCGATCCATGAACATGTAATTGGAATTGTGCTTTAATTTTTTCATTTTAGAATAACATGTGCAATGCACCTGATAGATTTTATAAGTTGTCTATAAGTCTATTCTTAGTAGTAAAATTAAAAATTTAATTTAATTAATAATATTTTATTTTAATCTTTTTAAAATAATAAATCGATAAGTACGTATTTTATAATTTTTGGGGAAAATAAAGTTAATACACATCATAATTTTTTTTTTAGAAGTTAATTAATTTATTTTTTGGATGGAGAAAATAAAATTTTAATTAAATGTTAATCTTTTTTTAATGTTTTTATTATTATTTTCCATCTTAATACTTTATGCCACTTGGCAACTCAGCCAACATCCACTAAGGGCATTTCTGTCTTTCTAAGAAAAAATTAATGCCTCAACTGACGGCCATCAGTTGAAGGACTAACTGTAAGCCCAAATGTTCAGTTCAAGTGTTATAATAGGAAATATCATAGTATTGAAACCTAATTAGGAAAATGTTTCAAGTTCAGGGACCAAATTGTATATTAATCCTAAATCTAAGTATATATGTGAATGTTGGGGTAAGCAAGGGATTATTATATATTTAACCAACGTACTAATTGGGGATTCTTGATTTTACCAACGTACTTTCATTAACCCAAAATTGACCAACGTACTATCAATTTCGTTGCAATGTTGACCCCGTAGTTAACGTACCATCCAAAAATTAACGCACATATTTATATTAACGGTAAAGGGTTCAAAATGATAATTGTTGAAAATGAAGGACCTACCAATAAATTTATCCGTCCCATTTCTAATTGCTCAAGAACCTTCCAGGGTCCCCACCCCTAAATAATCCCAATATTCCATCTCCTTCATCATCAATCAAGCAGATTTGGAGGAGTCGTGACTCAGATTGGGAGCCGTGGTTCTCCACAAGTCCGTGCCAAAGGCTCAAGACCTACGCGATCCCAAGGTTGTGAACCAGGCTCTTCGTTCGGTGGTCGTCCGGACGGTGAAGAAATCCGACGGAGGATTGAACAAGAAGCCCCGGTGACGGTGGTGAACGCGGAAGCTAGACGAGGCGGAGGACCTGCGTTGGGCAAGGTAGGAGTGGAGGTACGGCAGCGATACGAAGGCGAGGATAGAGAAGAAGATGGCCGGGCAGTTGGCGAAGCGGATCAACGAGAGGCCTCAAGTTGTGCGGTATGAGAATGGTAAAGCGGTTCGAATTAGGTTGTGTTGGCGAAGATGGAGAGAGTTCTTGGCGTTAAACACACCCATGCACACCGATAACACTCAAATCCCCGAAATCATCCGTCCTCAAAGCCAACACCTCCTCCGCGCGGCTCGTCGAGGACCGAAATTAAACAAGAATAGAAACCCTTAATAATCTCGGAATCGCTATCGCCAAAACCTCATCCTACCTCTCCATCCATCCTCGCGTCCAGCCACACTTGCGCCGCACACCCTATAACTCGATTCTCGGTAACTTTTAACGAATCATCAAAGGGAGGGAGAAGGTTGGCGTAGTGTAACAAGCGCTTCACGCGGTCGATTGGCTCGGCGAGAGATTGGAATTCGGAAAGGAGGTGTTGAAGTCTGGTGTCGGAAAGATCAGAAGTCTGTGATGGACTGATGGAGAGATGGTGACAGCGAAACAAGAAAATAAGGAGCTAGGGTTCCAAAAATTGAGCTTGAGATCGGGCGATGACGTGTACAAGGATCTGAGGGCTTGAAAGAGGTGAAGGAGGGACAGGAGAGTCTGATGGTGGAGTTAGGGTTTCGTAATTTGGACAAGTAAGAGGTGGAGGAAGAAGAAGAAGAAGAAGCAGCGTTCATGGCTACTAGTGCAGAGTCCATTGATGGAATGACCTGATTATAAGAGGGGTGGCCTTATAGAGATCCCATGGTTTCAACTGGGTGGAGGGTTTGAATGTCCCTTTGAGAGTGAACTGGGGATTTTTTTTTGGGTGTGAGATTGAGAGAGTGAAAAAATTTATTGGTGGGCCCTTCATTTTCAATAATTATCATTTTGAACTCTTTACCGTTAATATAAATATGTGCGTTAATTTTTTGGATGGTCTGTTAACGGCGGGGTCAACATTGCAACGAAATTGATAGTACGTTGGTCAATTTTAGGTTAATAAAAGTACGTTGGTAAAATTAAGAATCCCCAATTAGTACGTTGGTCAAATATATAATAATCCCGGGTAAGCAATGAAAATGTTTTGCTTCTACAAAACGTCATACCACACTCCTTAACTTTCTCGCTCTCTCCTCTTATATTTTCTCTCCCTTCAACCCTCTCTTTTTAGGCGGTGGAAGTTGCTTTTCTTTCCAGTGAGCTGCAGACTACTGTACTAGCAACTGGCTGCTTCCTGCTATTTGTTTGTTGGGTTGGGGTTGGGGTTGTAGTACTCTTCTAAATCCTTGTTTTGCTCAGGGACGGGTTAGCGTCGTAATTATGGAGAGGAAGCAAGGGTTCTTCTCTACGTTGAAGGACGAAGTAGTGAGGGGGTTATCGCCGGGCAGGTCCAGGGGGAGGACTCCGAAGCCGGGTCGGAGTCGGAGCGGCTCTCCTAGTTCGGGTCTACTTCGGCGGCGGAAAAGCAACCAACACGTGGCGCAGCCGGAGCCGTTTATTTCGAGATCAGGGAGTTTGAGGCCTCTGGAGGCGCTGTCGCCGTTGAGAGAAGGTCCGGATCCGAATGAGGCGGCGGTTGACGGCGGTGATTCGAAGGTCGAGAGGTGGGGACACTGGATGAAGGGGCAGCTGTCTAGGGCGCCGAATGTCGCAAGTGGTTCGGCATTCCAACGGTCCGATCTGAGGTTGCTGCTTGGTGTCTTGGGTGCGCCGCTTGCACCGGTGCATGTTAGCAATAACGATCCTTTTCCACACCTCAGCATCAAAGACACTCCCATTGTTAGCCTCTTTTTCTCTTTCCCCTCAATCTATGCTCTAATTTTTTAAGTATTATATATTTCCTTGGACATTTTTGAGATAATTTTTTCTGCGCAATTTAATATATTTTAACTGCATTTATGTTGTCTCAATCAGTAGATAAGCTCTTGCATTTTATCGAATTGGGTATAATATGTGGATTGGGTGCTTTTGGGTTTTGACCGGGTGTAGCCTTTTGATTTCTTTTATAGTTTTTCTAATTGAAATTGTCTTTTGTTTTTTTGTTTAAATTAGATTTTATACCAAAATTAGAATTCTTATGTTTGGGTGTCCTCTGTTCCTCTAGCACCTTGCATATATGCAACTTGGTTATCTGCAATATGTGCGTGTTCTATTATTTTGCCAATTGATTCTGTGTAAACAATTTATTAATTAACTCCGAGCGAGGATTGTGCATATTAGTTTTGTGTTTTAGATTCCTTTTTTTATTCCCTGATAGTAGAGAGGGAGAGAGATGATTGTGTGAAATTGATTTTGTGTTTAAATTCCTTTTATCTTTTTCTTATTAAAATTTTCTAATGGTTGGGGTGGATGAGATGTCAATATTGTGAAAGGTATGAAAATGAGCCATGAGGAGGAAGACTCGTGACCACATTTTTCAAGTTGGTGGATTGTCATTCTCTTTATTTATAACTTACAATCAAGCACGATAACTAGATTTTGTGCACATGCTATTGTTTGGTGGATGTGTACCCGTTATTATTACCAATTTATAAGATCATTAAATGTTGGATTTTGTTTGCAGGAAACTTCGTCTGCTCAGTACATACTGCAACAATACACAGCAGCATCGGGCGGTCAAAAGCTTCAAAACTCAATTCATAATGCCTATGCAATGGGAAAGGTGAAGATGTTGGCTTACGATATCGAAACTGCTACAAAGGTGATAAAGAATAGAAACTCCTCCAAAGCTGCGGAGTCTGGGGGTTTTGTGCTCTGGCAGATGAACTCAGACATGTGGTATGTGGAGCTTGCCCTTGGTGGTAGCAAGGTTCACGCAGGTTGCAATGGGAAGCTTGTGTGGAGGCACACGCCCTGGCTTGGTGCACATGCTGCCAAAGGACCTGTTAGACCATTGCGCCGTGCACTTCAGGTAGAAATGGATTCAAAAGTGCTTACCAAGAGGGGCTTATTATTGCTTTATTGTTTTTGTTTTCTTGTGGGTAGTTTAAATTTGATAGAATTACTTTGCACTTGTAGGGACTTGACCCACGCACCACGGCGAGCATGTTCACCAATGCTAGATGCACTGGGGAGAAGAAGATTAATGGTGAGGATTGTTTCATTCTCAAGCTTTGTGCTGATCCGCATACATTGAAAGCGAGGAGTGAAGGGCCAGCAGAGATTATAAGGCACGTTCTCTTTGGCTATTTCAGCCAGAGAACAGGGCTCCTCATTCACTTGGAAGACTCTCATTTGACTCGCATTCAATCCAATGGAGGCGATGCTGTTTATTGGGAGACAACAATCAATTCATTTCTGGATGATTATCGGCCCGTTGAGGGAATCATGATTGCTCATTCGGGAAGATCGGTGGTCACCCTTTTCAGGTTTGGAGAAACAGCACTGAGTCACACCAAGACGAGGATGGAGGAAGCATGGACCATTGAAGAAGTCGCTTTTAATGTTCCAGGGCTATCAGGTGATTGTTTCATCCCTCCTGCCGAACTGAGGTATAATTCTATCAGTGAAGCATGCGAGTTTCCTCAAGAAGAGAGGGTAAAGACTGCTGTGGCTGCTGCTGCTTATCGAGCCAAGGTTGCCGCCTTGGAGAAATCACGCGAAAGGAATGTCAACAATATTGTGGTGAAGATGAATATATAAGGGATAAAAGTGGTGACATATCCTTTCAGACTAATAGGCTAGTTTGTAGTGTAAACAGGCTGACAAATTTGAGTAAAATGGTAGGAACTCAGTTGAATGAGAAGTCTCCTTGAATCTGTATATATTCTCAGGGATCCCGGCCAATCTTTCTATTCTCAGTCAAGAGTTCTGTTATGGTGTTTGGGTGATTCTACTTCAGGATATGGAGCTGATGGAGGTCTGTTTCCTCATTTTGCCTTCCGTGCATAAATTGATGTAACCGTGATAAGTGAAGTTCACCTCGTGTAAAATCTTTTCTTTGAAAGATTTACATTTAGCTTTAGTATTTCAATTTCACCTGTCTTTGATCATTTTGTACAACACTTGATCAGCAAAGCATAGTTGCCTTGAATGTAGTCGCATTGTTTACCTTATATCATCTGAGTTCTAAAGAGAAATGTATGCTTTTGCATTCCATTTATTGCCTTCTAAATTCATCGTAGGTACCGTTTCGTGGTTTGGTCTATACAGTGTTCAAGTGTTTGTGTTGGTTTCTGAGCATGTTTTCTGGCTGTAGACACAATCAATGTTGCCGGGAAAGGTGTAAACAGATCATCATGTTGTTGTTCATTGATAAATACTGTATTCATCTGAATATGCTTTCCTTCATATCAGTCCTTCCACAAAAATGATCATTCCAACTTTTTGTAAAGGAGAACTTGGTCTTCCTTTTTAACTATGTGGACCAGTTCTGCCTATCATGTTTTTCACGATTTTCTTTGAATACCCTCTTTATTTAGGTTGTATTGCTAATGGAATTTCTTTTCCTTTTCTTTCTTCTCTGAAAGGTCCCAGCTCCTTTCTTGGTCCCATAAATACATTTATTCCTGGAATTAGTCATTAAGCTAGAATCCATTTTACATTTTGCTCAGTTGACCAACTTTTTTTGCTTTTGGTAACGTGTCCAAATCTCATCATAATTTCTCTGAGATAAGGCTTCAACTGATGGCTTCTTACTTGGGGCCTGAAAAGTTCATTGTGCAGTCCCTGCTTGGTAATTTCTTCATGTCAAGTTTGAGCCTGGTTGGAGAGTTTGGCATTACATATTTTCTTTCCTTCTCAAAAATTGTCAAAGAGATCCACAGTTTTGTGAAAAAATCTTGCCTATTGCTTTAAAGACGTGACTTCCGAAGATCTTGAAATCAGAATAGTATAATTCGCAATTATAACAACTTGTAATCATCTTTCTCTCTCCACCCCCAACCCCTACACATTGTTTGCTTCGAAATGTATGTCTATAATTTTCTACTTATCATTTCAACTTGATCTCTGCACATGATATGTTGGGTAATAGAAAACTTCATTAGATCCAGACCAGTTTCATTCCAAAACCAGGGGACTCTGTCTGCCGCTCTCTAGAGGTCCTGCCCTCTTACATTTGTTAAGCATCAACGATTCAAAGACGTATTTCAAGCAGAAGTACATATATTATCTCAATATCTTCCACAATGGAGCTGTTATCGAATCTACGCTAGAAGGGAAGACCAGTGCACAATGCTCCGCTCCTGTCATGTCTATGTTCGTAGTCTTACCCCCTGCATAGAGAGACTGCTTCAAATAGTTTGAACTCATGATCTTTAGTCACAATGGCACGCTTTCCATTGTGCCAATACTCGGCCTTTTGCTATAGGACCTATGCTATAATTGAAGTACTGCCCTGAAGTCTTTTGCAGACGCTATCAACTCAGGCAACTAAAGAGACGAGGCTTCCATGGCTTTCTTCTTTTGAAATGGCCTCACCTGTCACCTGTTATTATTACCTTCATTATTTTCCATCACTCAGAATGTTATAAAACTCTGTTAGGCAAGAATGGTGTTTGTACGTTCAAATCATGAGCCATTAATTTGTGATTTGTTATTGCAATTGAAAAGAGCAAGTGTAGATGCCATGGAAGACATGACCTTGACCGAAGACTGCTCACCAATCACCTTCTATATCAAGTGATGATAAAACTTGTCTTCCCCATTTCACAAAATATTTGCTCTTGCCTTTCTTTCACACTTTGGGATATTTTTGTTCGATAGGGGAAAAGTTATTCAATCACTGGACTCAGAGTGGTGAATTGTAGTTGCAGATTTTCTAAGTCTCTTTTGCTTCCAAGACAGTGTTCAGCCCAGGCATGTTTCCTATGTTATAGACTCTTGACCATTTTGATTTGCGTCCCACCCGAGACAGACTTTCAAGTGCTACTACTAACAGGTATCCTGAATTGAACTTCTTTGGTTTGCATGGTCATCTTTTGTGCATTACCCATCTTTTTCATTTACTTATCTCAAACTAACAGGTAAAAGCTTGGAAGTTAAGGTTGGATGCAGTTGTTTTCACATGCACTATATTTGTCTTCTGTAGAACCCTCGTTGGTTTTTATAGTGTTAATTGTTGGAAACGACAAAGATATGCATTAGCCATCAAAACCTTACTAGAAAAAATCAAAATAGTAGCAAATACCAAGAATATTGATCATGAGAATCAAGTTGATCAAGGTTTGGGCCAATATCCGGTGGACCAATGACTCGTGCACGTGCCAAAAAGATTCAAGAGACTTTGGTAACACTTGTGGAAGAGATTCAAGGCCAAAATAAAGCCAAGATTGATTTGGGAGGTCAAGGGAGGTTTGTTTGCACATTGGAGGCCTTAACGACATCAGAAAATCAACAAAATCAAGTCTGACCAGACGGAGAGGCCACGCCCAGCCTCGCTCCGAAACAGCCCAGTGCAAATTTTGCCTTGAGCCCTCGCGCCGTACAAGCCATGCGGCCGCGCCAAGCAACCTTTTCTGAATTTGTTGTTTGTGACTTTTTGTAAAAGTTCAGTAAATTGCGCGCCTTAGCGCACCATTTTGCGCGCCCTAGTGCACCTCTGCGACCCTTGGACTTTTTTGACGTTTTCTTCCATTGTTTTTGACGTTTTTCTGGAGTCTTTTCTGCAAGGACGAGTTGCAGACCTTGAGCAAGCTTATATTAAGCCATTTCCCTCCTTGTAAACACAACTTTTGATCATTTTGATAGGCAAATAGCATTTGAGAGTCTATCTCTTTCATTTCACTACTGAGTTTATGAGTTTATCTTGGATTTCTTGGACTAGAAATCCCCCTTGAACTTATCAATCTTCAAGAGTTGGGAGATTGTGGTGTTCCGTGGTCGTGGGTCGTTGGCAAACACATCAACGGTTTTCAATCGCACCCCAAGGTTCCTAATCATTGCAATTAGCGGGTCGAGGGAGACTCCTTATCCATAGCTCTCTTCGTTGAATTTCTATAATTTTCACGTTCATTGTTGGGTGCGTATTCTTCGATCCGATCTTAGAAGGAATTCGACTCGATCAACCGGGCGAATTCACATCAAATATTAAAGCAAATACAAATAGGGAGATAAATAGAGTTAACTCCATAAGGATAAGATAAAAGATGGAAAATGCTAGGAGCTTCCTTTTAAAGCACAACCATTTGGAATCCAGTAATTGAAAGGATTGAAAGGCAATTGGCGGGACTTAAGTTGGCGGGATTGAAGAGACAATTTCTTTCCAAAGGTGTTCGATTAACTTTAATTAGAAGTACCCTTTCTAACCTACCACTAATTTCATGTCTGTTTTTACGATTCCTGCTTCCGTAGCTAGAAGGTTAGAGAAGCTAGAAAGGGACTTTTGGGGAAGGTTCTATGGAGGAGAGAAAGTATCATTTGATCAAATGGGCAACCGTCTGCTCCAAGTTGAAAGAAGGTCTCGAGATTAAAGATATTAGAACTTTCAATACTCCTTTGATGGGCAAGTGGCTATGAAGAATTTCGACAGACAAAGAGGCCTTGTGGAATAAAGTGGTCGTGGGTAAATATGGGGAAGGTATTCATATGTGGTATCCCAATGAAGTGTACAGGCACATGGAGTGACTGTATGGAAAGAGATTTGGAAAGGGTGGGATTTATTCAAAAGGTATCTCGTTTGAAATTGGGACTAGAAATTCAATCCGATTCTGGAAAGATAAATGGTGTGGCGATTTTGAGTTGTGAAGAGCTTTCCCCTTGCTCTTTAATTTTGCTGCCAAAAAGGATGCTATGGTCAGTGCTGTCTTACAAGTGAAGGAGGAAGTTGTCATTTGGAGTCCTTGCTTTCAAAGACAGCCTCATGACTGGGAGCTAGACTCTCGTGGCCAGTTTTTGAACACCTTTATGCTCAAAAGGTCCAGAGTGATAGAAAATACATAGTCATTTGGAAGGGGACTAAAAACAGCAGATTTTCAGTTAAATTGTATTATCAGGATTTGTCGAGGGCCAGTTCCCTTGGAAGACAGTGTGGAAGTCCAAGGCCCACGCCAGAGTGGTTTTGTGTGTGTGTGTGTACTGTTGGGCCTACATTTTTTATCAAACTTGTTTACAACTTACATATATCATCTTGACACTTACAACTCTCTCTCTCGCACCTTGACATTTTGCGGGTTGAATTATTGTTACATTACAACCTATTTTTAGGAAGTATGTCACCGATAAAGGAGACCGAGTCAACAAACGTTCCTTCATCAAACAAAGCCAGCAAGGGATCCTTATCTCTTCAAACCAACATTGTGGCGAGAATACCTCAACAACTTCAACCAATTTCCTATATTCTAGGCTTGTTTGTTTCTTTGTATTTGAGGTATAAAAAGGGAGAAACACTTGTATTTTACACACACATTCTCACTAGCTTAAGCTCCCTAGTATACGCTCTTAGTCTTGTATTCAACTTGGTTAATCAATCACTTGGTCAAGGCAGGTTCCCTAAAACCTCCCGGGGTTTTGTGCCGGCGAACAAGCTGTTCAAGGGCTTTCCCTAGTTAACAAAATCCTTTGAGTTCATTTCTATAGCATTTCATAATCATTGTACCCAGATTCAATCCTTTTTGTCATCTTTCTTATTACTAGTTTCCCTCGTAGAAATTTGACCAAAACAATTTGGCGCCATCCGTGGGACACTTTGATTATTTATATAGAAATGGCCAATCCATCGTCTGGTAGCCTTGGTGAGCGGAACCACCGCTTCCTAGTTCGTATCTCGTGCAACCCGTCTTCAAATCCGGAAGCGCCAATATGGAGCTAATGTCTAACATGGTCACGATATTGAAAAAAGTGACCAGTTGGATGCTCAAGAACATACAAACACTATGATACTCAATGCCATTGATTCCATGCGTAAAGAAAAGCAACGAAACTCAAACATCTACTCCATTTTCACCTTTGCATCCTAGATCTTTGTTTGGTGCAGTACGGACCAAGCCATGTTGGAGATATCCCTATGTCTAGTACCTTACCGGAAAGTACAATCATGACGTCAATTCCAACCTCGCGGCCACGGTTCAACTTGACAACTAGCCAACCCGTGTTGACGTCTTGCTATACCTATGCCGCACCCTCATGGGGCAAACAGGAGTTTCTTTAATACTTTTGATACTTCGCATCCCAATTTAATAATAATTCTCTTTTCGCAGAGAGTCAACTTATTAGGGAAATGCAAACCATAAAAGAATTGCTTCGAGGTGTGCCCGGAGTCAACTTGCCTCATCACCAAATTTCCCCAACTTGCTACAACGAATCCCGTTTTGTTCCAGCCATAGCTAATGTGGAAATCCCAAAGAAATTTTCAGTCCCTCATATGAAGAAGTATGATGGAAGTACGATCCAAGAACATGTGTTCTTTGTATCAAGAATCAATGGATATCATAAGTATCCCCCTGTTTTTAAAGAAGCATGTTTTTGCGGGGGCTTTGGCTCAACTCTATCGGGACCAGCTTTAAAATGGCTAACGGGACTTCCTCTTAACTCTATTTCTTCCTATGCTCAACTTATCGGCATGTTCACTAATCAATTTTCATGCAACAGGCGTTCGACAAGTTGACCACGACCTTTACGAATTGTGCAACACCTAATGAGAGTCTTAAGGAATATTTGCACTTTAATAAAGAAGCGTGACCATACCCATCTGGATATGTCCACAGCTACCGAAGCATTCCGTATTGGCCCGAGAAAGAACTCTCCATTTTATAATGAGTGGTGATGACACCGCCAAACAACTTGAAGAAATAAGAACCGAGCCTTACGATTCATCGATTGGAGGAGGACAGTCTAGCAATGGAAAAGTCAATTGGAAGGACCCCTATTTGAGCCATCGGACGAAAATCGAGACTCCCATCATTATAAGTCTAGCGGGGCAAACCCCGTTAAATCGAATCTTCTAAAGTTCATTTTGTAGATGATGATCAAGATGGAGATGATAATGACTACCCTAGAATTTCGACTATTGCTTTTCGTGGACATTGCAGGAGTTCTTTGCGCCATGGAGAATCTCGGAGATAGAGCAAGATGGCCTAAGAAAAGTGACAAGCCCACAACTTGGAAGGATAAGTCCAAGTGGTGTGCATTTCATGAGGAATTCGGGCATACTATCAAAATTGTTTCGCCTTGAGGAAGGAGATTGCTCATCTATTGTCAAAAGGACTCCTCAAGGATCTGTTGGGTAAGAAGAGGGTCGAAGTGAATCCAAAGAACCCGATTCGTGGAGCGATCCGGACAGAAAGTTATACCTCCTCCACCACCAAGGTAGTAAATGTTATTTCGGTGGATCCTATATTTGTGGTACAACTTATTCTGCCAAGCGTCATGCCAAGAGCTCAAAGGAGGATCGCCGAATCGCCTTCAAGATGCCGCGACTTCACGGATGGTCAAGTTATCTCCTTCGAAGATGAAGACAAGGATAACACGCTGGACCCCATCATGATGGTCTAGTTGTCCAAGTTCGATAGCTAATTGTATGGTCAAGAGAATCCCGATTGATGGTGGTAGCTCGTTAATATAATCTTTACCCATGCTCGCAAGAGATGGGCATTCCTTTATCGAAGTTGTGAGGAATTCATCGTACTAGTAGGGTTCGGTGGCGAAGTGAAACAAACAGTTGGAGAGATCAAGTTGCCTCTCTATCTGGAAGGTATGAATTCTATGGAAAGATTCGTGTAATTGAATGTTCTTCTTCGTACAATGTCATTTTAGGTAGGCCGTGGATCCACAACATGAAAGCCGTGCCGTCAACCTATCACCAGTGTGTCAAGTTCCCAACTCCTTGGGGTGTAGCCAAGTTGAAGGGCAATCGCGGCTTTCTAAGGAATGCTACAAGGTCAACATGAAGGCAAGTTCAGTCCCTCGTCCCGCATAGCAATTAAAGAAAAAGGCCCGGGATGTTATTGAAGCGGTGGAGCACGAGACGAAGAGTGTTTCGTTGATGAATCAAATCCCGAGGCCCAAGTGCAAGTTGGTACAGATCTTCCGACCGAAGTTGAGGAAGAGCGATCGAGTTTTTGAAAAGTCGAAATGCTTTTTGCATGGAAACACGAAGACATGACAGAATAAGCAAGGACGTCATTACTCACAAGTTAAATATTGATCCAACTATTCGTCCCGTCCACCGAAAAGGAGAAAGTTTGCCCATGAACGCAACAGATTATTAAAGATGAAGTTGAAAGGCTTTTGAGAGCCAAGATGATCAAGGAAGTATCCAAGATGGTGGCCAATGTTGTGGTGGTAGAGAAGAAGAATGGCAAGTGGCGAGTATGCGTAGACTTCACGGACTGAACAAGGCCTGCCCGAAAGATCCATTTCCTCTTCCTCATATTGATTCTTTAGTCGATGAGACAGTGGCCATGATATCTTGACATTCATGGATGCATCCTCGGGATTTCAAAAATTCAAATGGAACCCTCGGACCAAGAAGATACGGCATTTATGACTCCGAAGGTATATATTGTTATATTGCTATGCCATTTGGTCTCAAAAATGCAGGGGCAACTTATCAAAGACTGGTAAACAAGATGTTCAAAGATCAACTTGGCAAGACAATGGAAGTCTACATAGATGATATGGTAGTCAAGTCTAAGCATATTGAAGATCACGTGGAGCATCTTGGAGGCATTCAACATCTTGAAAGCTTTCAACATGAAGCTCAATCCAGCGAAGTGCAACTTCGGTGTTAAAGCGAGGAAGTTCTTGGGCCATATGGTGACTAAGAGAGGAATTGAAGCCGATCTGAACAAATCAAAGCTATTCTCAACTTGGAATCTCCCAAGAATATTAAAGACGTCCAAAGGTTAACCGGTAGAGTAGTGCCTTAAATAGATTTATATCTAAATCATCGATAAGTGCAGGTTATTCTATGAAGTGTTAAGAAAGAATAAACTATTCCAATGGACTGATCAACATGAGGTAGCCTTCAAACAACTTAAGGAATACTTGATGACATCTCCCTACTTGCCAAACCAGAACGTGGTGAGCGCCTCTACTTGTATTTAGCCGTATCTGAGAATGCAGTTAGTGCGGTGTTAGTGAAAGAAATTCAAGGTGAACAACATCCTGTGTATTATGTAAGCAAGTCTCTACTAGATGCTGAAACAAGGTACTCTCATCTTGAAAAGTTAATCTTAGCTTTAACTACTGCCGCTACAAAATTGCGTCATTATTTTGAAACACATTCCATTACTTGTTAGAACTAATTATCCTATAAGAAGTGTGTTGAGAACTCCGAAATGTCGGAAGATTAGCCAAGTGGTCGGTCAAGTTGAGCACATATGACATTACATATGAGCCCGAACGCCTATCAAATCCCAAGCTCTGGTGATTTCGTAGCGATTTCAGTCCAAGTCCGCAACCCGAGGTAGAACAAGAGGTACAACAGCTTGAAGGTAAAACAACTCCTAGATTTTGGACACTTTACAGGGAGCTTCAAACTCCAAAGGGATTGGCTTGGGAATTGTTCGAAGTCCCCCAAGGCGATATCATACCTCAAGCCGTATCCTGTGAATTCAATGCGACGAATAATGAAGCGAGTATGAGGCTTTAATCATGGGTTTAACTACTGCTTTAAGTTTAAATATTACTCATATAAATGTATATGTTGATTCTCAATTGCTCGCTAACCATTTCAATGGCAGCTACATGGCAAAACATTCCAAGATGACTCTATATCTTCAACATGTTAAAGCTTTGGCTTCAAAATTTCGTCATTCTCATTGGAGCAGTCCCTAGAGAAGAGAATACGAAGCGGATGCAGGCCAACTTGGGATCAACTTGCAAATCTATGTTGCATACTAATATCCCCATTATTTATGTTAAGTACCCAGTATAGACCAAGTGGAAGAAACTCGAAGTGACTCGGTCTAATGGGACACAAGTTACAAGTCCATCTTGGACCCAACCTATAATTGAGTTCCTTCAACTTGGAACTATACCACGATGTTAAGAATGCTAGATCCTTTAAAATGCGTACTTCAACTTTTGTTTTAATAGATAATGTCTTGTTCAAGAAATCTTTCGCGGACACTATTTGAGATGTATTGACAATGAACAAGTTGAACTCGTCTTGAAGGAGATCCATGAGGAACGTGTGGAAATCATTCGGTGGAAAGGCACGGCATCAAAGGCCCTCGGGTGGTTATTACGGCCAACAATGCGTCGGGATGCTATGAGCTACGTACAAAAATGTGACGCGCCAAAGGCACGGTAACATCTTGCATCAACCTGCGAACCTCTACATCCTATTGTTTCATCTTGGCCCTTCATGAAATGGGGCATGGATATTGTGGGAAAATTGCCTAAGGCTCCTGGAGGCAAAGTGTTCATGTTAGCAATGACCGACTATTTCTCAAAATGGATCGAGCGAGGCCTATGTGCAAGTAAGAGACAAAGAGGTAATTTCATTTTTAAAGAAGAATATTATTAGCGGTTCGGTGTACCATCGAGATCATATGTGATAATGGATCCCAATTCATAAGTAAAAAGCTGGAGATTTTTGTGCTCGTTGGGGCATCAAGCGATCACATCCACACCGGTCCATCCTCAAGCTAATGGTCAAGCTGAGTCAAGCAACAAGTTGATTGTCAACAACTTGAAGAAACGCCTAGATCAAAAGAAAGGAAAGTGGGCTGAAGAATTACCACTTGTACTTTGGGCGACAGAACAACTACAAAAGGAGCCACGGGTAGAACTCCATATTCTTTGGTGTTTGGAGCGAAGTGTAATTCCGGTCGAGGTAACAATCCCAACAAGGTATGGCTTATTAACTCAGATGAGAATAACATCTTGTTAACCCAAGATCTAGATACAATTGATGAGATCGGGGATTTAGCCAAGATAAGAATGGCGCCTATCAACAACGGATTGCTAGAGCCTACAACAAGAATGTCGAATAAGAAGGTTCCAGGTTGGTGATTTAGTTTTGAGAAAAGTATTTCAAAATACTAGAGAACGAATGCGAGTAAATTGGCTCCCAGTGGGAGGGACCATATCTCATTGATCTGAAGGCGGCAAAGGTGCATACGGTTGTCAACCCCAAGTGGAGACAGGGTCCCTAGGAGTTGGAATGCCATTCATTTAAAGCTCTATTTTATGTAAGTCAAGTAGTTAACAACTAGACTTCTCGGTATGAGTTAATTTATTTCAAGTTCATTCATGCGTTTTCATCCTCAATTTTATTAAAAATCCTTACTAACTTAAGCATCGGAGGGGTGTTGGCTATGCTAACACCCAACCCTAACATGAATTTGTTTTGCAAGGTATACTAGCAAAGTAGGCTCAACATGTGAATACGCCGTGCGGCTCGAACATGTTGAGACCTAAACTGGAGCAGGTTGAACATGTTAACACGCCGATGCGGCTCCAACATGTTCAGACCTGGGACGAAGAAGTCCAACATGTGAACACGCCGTACGGCTCCAACATGTTGTGACTTTAGGCGAAGAGGATGGAACATGTTGACACGCCAGACGGGCGATACTTGTTCTATCTCTTCAAACGACTTACCTCTAATCAAAGGTACATTTTGGTTAAAAGATTTACATCTTTTCTAAAGAGTTAAGGTTTTTACACCTTCGCCGTGCGCACGATTTCACATCTATACAAGATGTGACTATTGGTTGTAACATTAACATGTTACCTATTGCTTAAATCAGTAAACATTCTTATCTCGCTAACACAAGCAAATGTTTCTAAAAGAAACCTAGATTACTTCAATAAAAGTTCGAATGTTCCCAAGATTAGTGGATGAGTTGGTTAAGCCAACAAATCCTATCAACCTATGAAAAGCATAGAGTACTAGACCAACCTAGTACCCCTAAATAGATTGTTTGTGCTCTTATGAGCAGGTTACATGACCAACGAATAAAAAGCATAAATTGTTTATAACATTCCCCAAAACCTCTAAAGTATTCAAACTTGATCAACATTTTGGCCTCTGCCGTCGGTGTTACTTGTTTCCTTTTCTTGATTCTCGCCTTCAATTGGTTTTCCCACCATCTTGCTCGGCACCTTGTTGGCATCCTCAATCAACTCTTCTAAGGTGGAGAATTCACCTCTTCATCCACCGACTCGCCAATGAAATCTTCCAGGGTTCTTCTTTCTTCTTCTAGGTCCCAATTCCCAGCTTGTCCATTCTTAAATTCCTCCATCATTTGGATCCTGGTCTCTAGCGGTGCTTTAGTGGCATTGAACTTGAAGTCTTCCTTGCGGCCTCAAGTTCCTTGATGTGGACTTCATTCTCCTTCATCCTTTCGGCACGACGTCGCCAATTCTTTTCTTAACTTCACCACACGTACTTTGGCTTCTTTCTTCAACTTGTCTACTTCCCCAGTGCTTTGCTTCTTTTTGTGCCTCTTCGGCCTCAACACTACTCCTAGCCACCTTGATCTTCGAATGGCGGCTTGATCCATGATGGGAGTCATTATGCCCGAAAGCTATATAAAATAGAGTGTTAGTACTTTATGAGATCCTTTGATACATAGTCCGAGTGTACACATTTTTACCTTATCCGCAAAATCCTTCATTACCACAACAAACTTTTCTCTTGTTCTTTCACCATCCAGGATATCACTTGCATCGATATCATGACTTCCACCACTTTCTTTTCTTTGATTCTTCTTTATTCTTCGAGACAGCTGGAAGCCATAGATCCGGAGTTGGAGGCGCTTGCTATCTTTCCTCGAGACCTTCTTGCCTTAGCTCCGGCGAGCAAATCGCGAGACTAACGAGCTTTGGAGCAGTGGTGGCTGCAATATAGGACATGGAGTTAGGAAAATTTGAAAAAATAGAACGACTTGCAGATAGGCAAAAACTTTGGGATAATAAACCCGTGGACATCTTGCTTGGATTTGATGGAGACTCTTCTTCAACCCTTTCTGGAGAGAACAAGACTGGAAATGCCTTGAAGGACCTGACGAGAGGGTCTAACTCGAAAATCTTCTTTACGTTAGCCTCTGTATCCTCCTGCTCTGGGAACAAAACGCAAAGCTTGGCGACTTCTACAAAGGAAATTCAAGTTTGTTAAGGGCTAAGATGAACAAAGATGTTGGTAATAAGCGAAACCAGAGGAAATTTCCTCTACCTTGAGACCTCCACTTTGAGACTACGCCAGCCTCTTGGCTTAGGCTGTCTTTCCTAACAAAGAAAAATCTGTTCCTCCACCCCCTGTCAGCAGGGTCGTTGTTAGAAATCAAAATAGGGTCACCACCGCTCTTGACTCTAAAACAATATCTTCCCAGACCAAATCCCCTGATCTCAGTGGTATAAGCGAACTCCTCTAGGTCTACATTCAAACCTATCTCATCCCTTAACCTAACTAGGGTTTGAAGACACCTCCAACCCTGAGGCATAAGTTGGGCATAGTTCAACTTCGCAGAAGCAAAAAACCTAGTAATCAGGACAGGGAAAGGGAATTTAAGGCCAATGGTGAAGGGATATTCAGGAAAGCACACCCACTCGTGAGAATAACACTCGGAAGTTAATGAGGGATGGGTAAAGAAGATGGTTTCGGGCGGTGCGTGATTTTCTTGACAACTTCTAGATCCGCTTCGGAAATCGAACATTTCTCTTTCTCGGGCTCCTTTAACGGGTTTTGGGTTGAGAAACCCTCCGTAGACCGTCGTCACTTTCGATTATACATAGTCTCTTTTTCCCCATTTTTGCAACTTGAAAAATAGCAACAAGAAACTGAGAAGAGTACGAGGAACTCACCGGAATTGCTACACGTTTTCCTTCTCCACACGATCTTCTTTGATATCTTTCGGAAGGAAACCTTTGTTGTTAACAACTCTGTGAGAGGAGGAGTTGGAGAAGGTTCGGTTTGTTCAAAGAGAGAAGTTGTGAGAGTTGTATGTTTGAAAACGCAAGGGTAACCTTTTTGCCTTGGGAAATCTCAAAAACCGTCCCATCAGTACCTTTAGCATTAATAACCGCCGTACGTTGTCAATTCTTGGCAAACTTTTTAAATTTTTGTCTCTTTATATTCTTTTGAAAAATTTGAAAAGTTTGGGGGCAATTGTTGGGCCTACATTTTTTATCAAACTTGTTTACAACTTACATATATCATCTTGACACTTACAACTTGAGCTCTCCTACGCACCTTGACATTTTTGCGGGTTGAATTATTGTTACATTACAACCTATTTTTTAGGAAGTATGTCACCGATAAAGGAGACGAGTCAACAAACGTTCCTTCATCAAACAAAGCCAGCAAGGGATCCTTATCTCTTCAAACCAACATTGTGGCGAGAATACCTCAACAACTTCAACCAATTTCCTATATTCTAGGCTTGTTTGTTTCTTTGTATTTGAGGTATAAAAAGGGAGAAACACTTGTATTTTACACACACATTCTCACTAGCTTAAGCTCCCTAGTATACGCTCTTAGTCTTGTATTCAACTTGGTTAATCAATCACTTGGTCAAGGCAGGTTCCCTAAAACCTCCCGGGGTTTTGTCGCGAACAAGCTGTTCAAGGGCTTTCCCTAGTTAACAAAATCCTTTGAGTTCATTTCTATAGCATTTCATAATCATTGTACCCAGATTCAATCCTTTTTGTCATCTTTCTTATTACTAGTTTCCCTCGTAGAAATTTGACCAAAACATGTACGAAGCTGTGAGCAAGCTATCTTTACAGGTGATAATCTGTGGGTTCGGAAGAAGATTTATGTAAATTGGTGCTATATGTGCAAGGGAGATGGGGAGTGTGTAAATCATCTCTTATTGCATTGTCCTAAGGAATTGTGGAATTTTCTGTTTAATTTATTCCACATTTCATGGGTAATGCCAAGCTCTGTTTGGGAACTCTTTCTTGGCTGGTCTTTATATAAGCGGGGAAGGAGAAATAGTATTTGGGAGGCTGCCCCGTTAGGTGTTTGCTGGGTTATTTGGAGAGAGAAATTGTAGAGCTTTTGAAAACAAAGAGATGAATGCTGATAGATTGAAGGAGCTCATCCTTCAGACTCTGTTTTTTTTGTGTGCACAGAGTTGGAATCCCTACAGCTAATTCTTTGTTGAGTTTGTGAATAGCTTTTCAGTGTATTAGGTTTTGTGTTGGAGTATACTTCCAGTGTACAAAGGATGTGTCACCTATTTTGGCGCCTCGTTTATATATTCATTATTACTTATCCAAAAAATAAAAGATGGAAAATGCTAACAGGGTCACTGGGCATCTCTAAGAGGCTGTTTACATAAATATTTTGCATTGGGTATCCTTCCCAATTCATAGGGAACACTCACTTTGCCAACGAAAAAGTTTTCCGGAAATAGATTTTGACACAAGTAACTTGCGGTTAGCAAGACCAGTAAAAGATTCAAATATCCCACTCTTCTCCCCACACCTTTGTAACAGTTTTGGGGGCCGTAATGGCCTTGGTCTTCTTTATGTAATATTTCAGTGTCATGATGTGATCTTATGACCTGTATATCCAGATTTGAAATGTGAGGTTCAGGCTCAAACTGAAGCAGATTTAGGTGTTATAGTGTCAATTTTTGGAGCCGGCAAAAGAAATTTACACTGACGACAACTACCTGGGCAAATCCAATAGACCTGTGTTGGATGTGATGGCTCGATGTCCTGGCAAGAGGCCGGCGCCCTCTGAGGGCGCGGCCTGACGGGCGTGTAGACTGGTAATGAGCCTCAAAGGGGGGTGCGGGGGGCTCCGCCCCCCGCAGTACGGACTATTCGGGTTTTTGGATGGTATGCGGCCGCATAGGGCGACCGCGTGGCACACTGGAATGTATGCGGCCGCATAAGGCGTCCGCGCAGGTATTCTGGAAACCATGCGGCCGCATAGTGCGTCCGCATGGAAATCTTGTAAATCGCATGCGGCCGCATAGTGCGACCGCATAGCGGCGGTTTTAGGGTTTTCTATTTTGTTGTATAAATAATTGTACACCTAAAACGTTTAAAAGGTTAAGCCTCTAATAAAATTTCGACAGTCCGTTGACCCCAATCTCTCTCTCTTTCGATTCCCAACTGCTTTTGTGTGTTGTTTTTGTCAATTATTTCCACTGCGTTGCACAACAACCTGAGAGAAAACAGGTACCAAAACACCGCCCGGCCGACATTTGACTTCATGCCAACCTGACCAAAACACAAAATTAATGAATACAGAACACCCAAAAACACTCCTATTTAAAACCAAAAAACACACCAAGTACTAACCCATTTAGTTTTTAAAGTTGATCATTGTACTTCACAGTAGAGACTTAGTATTGCATGAAGTGTTTGACTTCTAATCCTAGAAATTTGTTCTTTCTGCAGGAGTACGTTGTATTTCCATTACTTATTTTGTTCCAAAGCTTCGTAGGTGCTCTTTGTGGGTGTAATTAATTCATCATCTCTATCTTTCTGGAATTTAAGCTACAAAGACAGTTCTTATTCGTATATTATCAACCTTCAGTTTGCGACCTTGCAGCTTGATTTGACAAACCTGCATGAGAAAACTTCCTTTTATGTGAATTGCAAAACCTATATTCACTATAGATTCATTCTGAAGCATCTAGCCTTACTTGTATTCCTTGCCTTCGGATTGGTAATTCCTCCATGGATATCATAATGTTGTAGAGCTCGTTCCTGTATCAAGTACTGAGACAGCCAATATAGGATCGGAGCTTCAAGGAATGCATGTTCCTAACATCTAAGAAACGTGTAGTTTGAAAGCTGTTTTTCAACACTCCAGGGAAATGATTGCCGGGAGACATTGTGTTTTGTGAGTTTTGTGTTTTATGTGTGCTTAACTTGATAGGGTGACCGCGTTGCTGGTTTGCGACCTTTTGTTTACAGCTGAAAGTCAGTTTATACAAATTTTTGAGTACATAGTTTTATGTTCTCTTCAGGTCAATGTGTAAAGATGCCAGACATTCTAAAGCTAAAGGCAGCAACAATCCCTTAGCTTTGTCCAGAATATGGAATCAGGTAGCATGACACTCTTTCCTGTTGCTGGTGTTCACCATAGAAATGTTCCAAGGCTTTGCCTTAAGCTTCATGCCTATCATGAAACATATGTTACATATCATATCATCCAGCAGGACTGTTTGAGCATTCTGAAAGATTTCAGTTACACCCTGGCAAGATATTTTAGTATTTAGGCTCTGAAGTGGGTTTTGCGAATTGACCTCCATTATATAAATGTTAAAAAGAAAGCACTGAAACCTTGAAATTTGGACTGCTGTAGAAACAATTTTCTTGCTTTCAGTTTTCACTTAATTTTACAGTGACCAACATACACACTTAATACATTCGATTTCCACGTAGTATTACATTACTATTCAACAAAATTATGTATGCTTTATAAAGATATTCCAGAGATCCCTAACTATATCACAGATAATGATAAATAGACCATGAAACATAACGATGTCCTAGTCGGGAGAAGATTGTTTATGTGGACAAAGAAAAAAAGATAAAGAAAAGAAGGTGGTGTAAATCTGCTTACTTGTGCTCGTTTCCATCTATGAATAGTAGTTGCAAATTCTTGAGACTTTCCGTTTATGTGCTAAACATTTTTCTTTTAGCTAGTTGTGGTGCTAATATATATTGTTGAAAGTAGAAAAGTACCACAATATCCCTTCTGATTTGAAGGGACAATGTCCAATTCTCAATCTGTGATCCTGTGGTCCCTTTTCCGAGAAAAACTTGCACATGCAGGAATTACGTTCCCATGTGGTAGTTCCATCCAATCACATTTCAAGATTTGTGTAGGGACCACGTATGACACACTGATAAAATTGCATCAGTATTCGCCTCACACTTGTATTGTTTTTCACCCAAGTTGGTCTATGATAGAAGATGCATTATTATTGATGATCAAAACTTCCATACAAATCAACATGACTTTAACAAGGGCCTAAATGATATCCAACTTCTAGGGGCCAATTTGGGCGCACCCACGCACACATTTAATATATTGTGCCCATATTATTGGTTCCTATACCAGGAACATGGTAGAGTTTACCGGTGAAGTTGTAGAATCAGGTATGTTGTATCACCGTCATTGGAGCTTCTGATAGGACTGAGCTTGGTTGAGCAAAGTATTTCTTCTTCCTTTCTCTTTCTTTTTTTTTTTTCTTTTTTTTTCCAATGCAACGCTGGAAGAAACATCTTCGATACTGAGACCGGAAGAAACAGGTTACTGAACTTTAAAACTAAGTTATGGATGTAGAAAAGAAGTCCTATAGTTTCCAAAAGCCACTAAAAGGTCATCTAGTTGCACCATTTCTCAAAATCAAGAAACAAAAGATGATGTGGATAGCCAAGTCAATAAGGAAGTTCACAAGGCTCCAACTCAGAATATCTACATGGCACAGCAAAATCAGCAAATGGATATACCAAAGGAGCAGCACACCAGATTATAGCACAGAGGACAGGTGGTATCAATTCTGTTACAAGAGAGAGAAGATTGTTTATACAATCATATATGTATAGATTTAGTAGTATATATAGGCTAGATCCTTTTCCATCCTTTGTACAGATTATTATCATTATCAATACACAACAAGGTTGAAACATCAATTCTCATTCTCTGCATTTGATTCTGTTCTTATTTACAATTCCCTTTTTATTGTTTCTTAAACTGGATCAATCAATATCAATGAATTTGTGAACAGCTCATATCTTCAACATGGTATCAAAGCTTCCATAGTTGATTGATCACATTTTATTTTTTTGCTGTTATTCATCTGTTTCACACTTCAATCTTATATCTCATTCAGCTCAACTTCAATCAATTACTCACAATCATTCATCATCATATATTCCGCACAACAACCGTTTGTTATAATTCTTCCACTCTTTTTATCTATCAACTATATATATATATATATATATATATATATTTTTTTTTCGCCTATTTTTTTTCTCTCTGCTTTCATTTCTTAATTACATTCGAATATTTCTCTTGTTATTTATTTACGATTCATCATGTCGATAGCATAAGTCAAGATGATGTTGATGCTACTATTAGATCGAACTTCCCCATCTCTCTTCATCCTCATGAAATTCCCAAGTAGTCCCTATTATTTACTTCCTTCGATCATAACACAAATCTTGTGATCATCACCCTCCTCTGGATGGTACTAATTATCTCACTTGGTCCAAAAGATTCATAAGAAGTATTATAGTGAAAAACAAATTAGGTTTTCTTGATGGCACAATTCACCCTGATTCACTTGATCCACTTTATTCTCCATGGATCAAATGTAACACTGTCATCACTTCTTGGATGATAAACTCGTGTCTAAAGAAATAGCACCCTTTGTTTTTACATTGATTCGCCAAAGAGATGTGGGAAAGGCTCGGGGATAGGTTTGATCAACCGAGATAATGTTAGGATATATCACCTCCAAGAACAACTCGGTTTGTTGGAACAAGGTTCCATGTCGATCACCGATTATTTCACTAAACTTACGGTATGTGGGAAGAATTGCATAACTACGAGACCTCTTCCTGTTTGTTCTTGTGGTCTCGCACTTGTAATGCTCTTAAAACCATAAGTGAAGTCCACCAATCGATCATGTTTTCAAATTTCTCATGGGACCGAATGATGCTTTTGAACACATTAGAGGACAAATCATTCTTATGTCCCCTTTTCCCTCCTTAGATAGGGTATATTCCATGGTTTTAAGAGATGAGAAACAGAAAATGACTAGAGTTCAAGCCACTCCTATTGTTGAGTCATCTGCAATGATTGTTAACAAAAGGAAGGAGAGGGATATTCTTTGCACTCATTGTGGAAAGACCAATCACACCAAGGAGAAATGTTATAGGTTGATTGGTTTTCCTCCTAATTTCAAGTTCACAAAATCCAAACCTGGTTATAGCCCTCGCCCCTCAATACTCGCCAATCGGGTTTCGTTAATGATCTCCAAGGTTCTCATCCTCATTTCAACATCACCCAAGATCAAATTCGAAACTCCTATCCCTTATTCGGTCCTGTTCAATCCAACTCGTTGATCCTTCTCATCAAATTAGCTCTCCCATTAATCAAGGAACTCCTTATGGTACTCCAATGACCGAGGGGAATCATCGTAATATGGCGGTATGATCGTCATACCTCTTTTCTTTACAACACATTCCCTGGATTCTTGATACAGGGGCAACAGACCATATGGTCTGCTCCTCTTCTTTTTTAACTCATAACAAAAGTCCTTTAAAACATTTTGTTCAACTACCAAATAAAACTAAAGTGCCAGTCACACACACAGGTCATGTAAAACTCACAAATGCAATAACATTACAGAATGTTTTATGTGTTCCCTCTTTTCATGTTAACCTTATTTCCATTAAGAAACTTATTCAGGATAATTCATTTCAAGTCTTGTTCAAAGATAACAAAGTCTATATGCAGGACTCGCATTTTTGGAGAATGATTGGTCAAGTTGATACCAAGAGTGGGCTCTATCACTTCAAGAACAACTCAAGAACTTTCTCAATCAAGTCATCTTTGACAAATCAAGTGCATACTAAAGCACAAATTCCTTTCCAATGTTTTAGTTCTTCTTTTAAAGAGCCCTTGTTATGGCACTATAGATTAGGTCACCCTTCTAAACAAAGGATGAGTTCAATTCATGCTAGATCGATTATGTAATGAAGACTCATCCGAGAATTGTATTACTTGCCAAATGAGTAAACAAAAATATTTATCATTTCCTCTCAGTTCTATTGTGTCTCCTTCTATTTTTACTCTTATACATTGTGATATTTGGGGACCATACTCCCAAGCTACTTTTCAAGGCTATCATTATTTCTTAACTATTGTTGATGATCTTTCTAGAATGACTTGGGTTCATTTGTGAAGTATAAATCGAAGTCGACCTTTAATTAAATCCTTCATTGCAATGATAAGAACTCAATTCCAAAAGGATGTAAAAATCTTAAGATCGATAATGGTCTTGAATTTGATATGAAAGATTTTTTCGAAACAGAATCATACATCGACTTCTTGCATTTATACACGAACGTAATGGTGTGGTGGAAAGAAAACACCAACACATTCTTAATGTAGCAAGAGCCCTCTTATTTCAAGCATCATTACCATTAAAATTTTGGGGAGATGCCATTCTCACTGCTGTATATATCATTAACAGGATTCCTAGTCCTTTTTTAAAAGGTAAATCCCCGTATGAAATGATTTTCCATAAAATTCCTGACTATAGTCACCTAAGGACATTTGGAAGTCTGTGTTATTCTTCTACTATCAAAGAACAAAGACTTAAATTTGACCATAGGGCTGACCCATGTATCTTCTTAGGATATCCACCTAATGTCAAAGGATATAAGGTATTTAACCTTTCAACTCAAAAAGTGCAAATCAAGAGAAATGTTGTTTTTAAAGAAAACATATTTCCTTTTGCACATTCCCATTTTCAAACATACATCATCCGTAGCGTATTCCCACTCCTCACGATCCTTTTTGTATAGATGACAATGATGTCCTACATCACTTTGATTATATGCCTTCTCAAACTACCTCATTACACAATAATTCATCTTCAAATATCTCTCCTTCTTCTCAGCCTCACCAAGGTATTTGCAATAATCAAAATGAGCCTGCATCTCCTACTTGGACTCATCATCTCTTTCTTCTCCTTCATCTCAACCTCACCAAGCCACTCCCAGTGATCATAATAAGCTTGCATCTCCCACTTCAGACTCAACACATGCAATCCCTATACCAAGAAAGTCAGAAAGAATTAAACATGTTCCAACTTACCTACAGGATTATAAATGTGATTTAGTTTCTCATAATCAATCTAAAGTTGCATTTCCTTTATGTAACTTTATCAATTACTCCAGAATTTCATCTTCTCACAAGTGTTTTGCTCTCAATATAAGCTCTCACAAAGATCCTCAAACTTATAATGAGGCAATCAAACATGATCATTGGAAGAAAGCCATTGACTCAGAATTACAAGCTCTCAATCATAACAAAACATGGTCTATTGTCCCTCTCCCTAATGGCATAAAACCAATAGGCTGTAGATTTGTTTTCAAAACTAAATTCAATTCAGATGGAACCATTGATAAGCATAAAGCTAGATTAGTAGCTAAAGGTTATACTCAAAAATATGGGATAGATTATCTTGATACATTCAGTCCAGTGGCAAAATTAACTTCAGTCAGAGTTTTCTTTGCTTTAGCAGCCATTAATCATTGGCATATCACTCAGTTAGATGTCCATAATGCTTTCCATAATGGGGTGTTAACTGAAGACATTTATATGGATCTTCCTCCTGGTATTCATATCAAGGGGGAATCATCTCACCAAAAATTTGTATGCAAACTACACAAATCCTTATATGGCTTAAAACAAGCCTCAAGACAATGGAATTGTAATCTAACATCAACTCTCTTATCTCTTGGCTTCATTCAATCCAAATCAGATTATTCTCTATTCTCAAAACAAGATAAAAATGTTGTTATCATTCTTATTGTGTATGTGGATGATATTCGATAGGAGGAAACAACATTTCTTCCATCAACTCAATAAAAACTCTTTTACGAGTAAATATAAAATCGAGATATTGGCCCAAAGAAAGTTCTTTTTAGGAATTGAAATAGCAAGATCGATAAAGGCATTCATCTCTGTCAAAGAAAATACACTCTTGAAATTTTAGAGGATCTTTGGCATGTTGGCTTGCAAACCAACAGCTTCTCCAATAGAATTCAATCATAAACTCTCAATAAAAGGTGAGGATCCTTTAACAGATCCTATTTTTTTCAGAAAAATAGTAGGAAGATTGATTTATCTTAGCCTCACTAGACCAGACATATCTTACTCAGTAGGAGTAATCAGTCAATTCATGGACAAACCTTGTCAAAATCACTTACAAGCAGCTTTTAGAATTCTTAAATATCTAAAAGGAACTATAGGACAAGGTATCCTAATGCCAACTGATTCAAACACTCAGTTGAAAGCCTTTAGTGATTCGATTGGGCCACTTGTCCGACACCGAAGATCGTCACAGGCTTTTGTGTTTATTTGGGAAATTCTTTAATAAGTTGGAAATCAAAGAAGCAACAAAGCTGTTTCTAAATCTTCAACGAATATAGAGCTTTAGCTCATGTTTGTACGAAATCATTTGGCTCAAGAATCTTCTTAAAGATTTCTTTATTCAAAACAAAGAACCTGTCACTATCTTTTGTGACAATCAATCAGCAATTCACCTTACCAAGAATCCTATGTTTCATGAAAGAACAAAACACATCGAAGTGGATTGTCATTTCATAAGAGAAAAAACCCTATCTGGTATTGTTAGACCTATTCATATAAGTACAAAACATCAGTTAGCAGATATATTTACAAAAGCCCTGACTGGAACCACTCTTAAGTTTCTAATATCCAAGATGGGCATGATCAATATCTATGCTCATCTTGAGGGGGAATCTCAAAATCAAGAAACAAAAGATGATGTGGATAGCCAAGTCAATAAGGAAGTTCACAAGGCTCCAACTCAGAATATCTACATGGCACAAAGAAAATCGGCAAATGGATATACCAAAGGAGCAAGACACCGTTATAGCACGAGGACGGGTGGTATCAATTCTGTTACAAGAGAGAGAAGATTGTTTATACAGTCATATATGTATAGATTTAGTAGTATATATAGGCTAGATCCTTTTCCATCCTTTGTACAGATTATTATCATTATCAATACACAACAAGGTTGAAACATCAATTCTCATTCTCTGCATTTGATTCTGTTCTTATTTACAATTCCCTTTTTATTGTTTCTTAAACTGGATCAATCAATATCAATGAATTTGTGAACAGCTCATATCTTCAACACCATTAGCCAGTAGAAAGCAACTGTCCTAGTAGTAATTGATTATTTCTTGGGTATATTATTGGGCAGCTCTAGATTGACACATTTGCAAAATCCTCAGTAACTTAATATGAAATGCAAGCAAACTAAAGATGGGATCCAAAGAAAGAAGTATTCTATTCAGGACACAAGTCTGTCATTCAGATATAATTAAAATGAGCATGAGCTCAGACATATATGTATATGCGTGTGTGTGTGTGTGTGTGTGTGTGTGTGTGTGATTCCAAAAGTCCAACTCTAGTCATTGGGTAAAAGTTCTACTAGAAAAAACTCATCTTACAACCCAAATGCTTAAATAGCTCAAATTTGCTTATTTCCGAATTAGCTCTATCTTGTGCCTCTCTTGCTGTGTGTAATTCTTTTCCAAGGAAACCTTCAACGTCAAGATGCAAATTGCAGGATAATGTATGAGAAGTAAGCAATCAAACTACAATTACTGTTTTGTATGCTGTGTGTATCGCATGTTTTATTATGCTTAGTTGCACACAGCTCAACAAAATAGTGGGACAGGGTAAGTACAAGAGATTTCAGTCTACATATCATGTTCACTTTTTCTTATTTTGTTGGGTACACATGTATTCATCTGAGACATGAAGCAGCCAAAGCAACTGGAAAGGCCATGGAATCCTAATTTTACAGTACCCGAATACTTATGGTTTCTTCACTAAAAGTGCAAACTATTTATGCTAACATTCTCGTTATTCCAGAATCTAGAAAGTTTTGGGTGGTAAGGTGGTCTAACAATCTTTCACAGGTTTAGCTTTAATCTTCATATTTTCCTGAACATACTATCATTTCCTGTCCTTGGCATGGCAACTGAAGATTGTGCATTACTCTTGGGAACTTGTTTAACCTTCTTTGCTGGCGAATGACATGTTGCCTATCATTCGAGAAAGAATTTGGAACCTATAAGTTACAAACAATACTGCAGAGTACCCTCCCAACATTGAGTATCTCCCAGTTACTCTTGACTAGATTGCGGATCAAGTTTTCCTCATCATGAGTTTAGAAACTGATGCAGGAACTTTTCACGCGGATTGGACAACAAGTAATAAACAAATTTAAGAAACATGTCGCGACAAAAACCAGATGTCCTTCAAGGAACTACAGCACACTAAATCATCATGATAAATGAACCATGAAAAGTCACTTCTCCTAGTCAGTGGACGATATATTGTACAGATATTATTAGTTAAATCCAAAAGAATAACTGTTAATCTGCTTCTGGAGCACTTTTTCATTCATAAATAGCAGCCGCATCTTCTTGAGACCTTCCCCTCATGTACCTGACACTATTTGTTTTTAATCAATTTTTTATCACTTGTATTCTTAGCTTTGCTGGTTGAGCTAGGTTTTATTTGAACATTGAATGTCCAAAGTGAAGAGGAGGGGGGGACCACAATTTCACTTGAGATGTAGAGGGACAATTTCCCATTTTCAAGCTGTGGTCCTTCAACCTTTTCTGCTCCTCTTATGCTCAAAGTGGATATCAACATTCTTAATTCTCAAAGGTGTCAGAGCAAACTGCAGGCTGAGAGGAATCAAAATTTTAAACTAGATACCTCACCCCAGTCTGATGCGAAGTTGCAGATTTGGATTTAGATTATCGAGTTATAACCACAGTCGAGTATTGACTTCTTAGTCTTTCCCAAAACTCAACATGAACGCTGCATGTTGCATAAGACCATTTGGTTTATGATAGAGTAGAGCTATATATGTTTTACTTGCTAGAGAAAAATATTAAGATGGCAGGATAAAGTTCATAATATATATGAAATCTAGGATTTGACTCCTCTCTGCTACCAAATTCTCTCAGTTCCTTGGTGTACCATTGGATGCTTGTTACTTAAGCATTTACATTTTCACTAAATACGTGGCGATGATCGAATCATGCATTGAGGGGATCTAGTAATGGAGGATCCCAGTTCTAGAATCTAAGACATATATACAATGATAAACAGTGGTAATTGGTTGGAGGAAAAAAAACAACCCCTGCAGATAGTTGGAATAAATCGATGCTGTGTTGCCATCTTGCCAGCTAATTAATATGATGGTAAAGAAAATTAGCCCTTGCATTATGTGCATATGAATTGCTTTTGCTAGTATAGATGAGATAATGAAGAACTGTTTCTTCTGTACGTTATGTACATATGATATGAGGGTTTAACTGCAATTCAAGTTCACCAAGAAGCGACAAATTAAGGCTCTGCACCCCTAAAAGAAAAAAGAAAAAATGGGGAGCAGGGATCTTTGTTGTTATAAGATTGCATTTGATTTGAATTGACTCATTATTATCAATTATCTTTCCCTCATTGACTGCTAGTTCTTAATTCTGTGACCTATCTAATCTAATTCATTCTTTGCTCAGACAAATTTAAATTAATGTAAACCCTTTTTATGCCCCCTTAATTAATCACAGTGTGGTTTGATCTGCAATTAGTGATAGTGACATTCATGATACACCTCCCCTAATACAAGTTGTTTAAACATTAATTAAATGTAGAGTGGCATACACTTACAAAATTTTAAATTTAAAAAATGTTGCATATATAGGTATAAGTCTTGTAATGCGCGGCTGGCTCTTTTGTCACCACACAAGTAGGCCAACTCCCACTAGCCTCTTCAACTTTCTCCCCTTTCAATTTTATTTAATACACGTTAAACCCTAAATCCTCCTATCCAACACCAAAATCAATCTTTCCTCATTAGTCATACTGGCTTCTCAAAAGAAAAAGGCAAAAATGCCTACCACCACCACTACCACTACCAGCACCACCACCAGCACTTGCACTAAGCCTAGTTGTTTCTTTTGCATTGTGAAAGAACCAAACTCAAGTATTAGGAGAGCAGGAATCGCAAACTACTTCAAAGATATGCTGGTGATTGACGGCCAAGAGCGTGTTCTTGTGCTGAGCAGTTTATGGAGCATTGCCATGACACAGCCTGATGATCCGGAGTTTCCATCTCTTGGTATTTTCGAGTGCATGGTGAGTTTACTCTACAAGGGCATAAGTGATAGAGATTGGCTTCTCAGGGACCAAAATGTATATCTTCCATACTATGCAGCTCATATTATCGGTTCTTATACCATGAACACGGTCGAGTTTGCAGAAAAGGCTGTGGAATCAGGTGTAGTACCATTGTTGATGGAGCTTATGAGAGGAAAGGTGAGTTGGGTGGAGCAAAGGGTTGCAGTTAGAGCACTTGGACACCTGGCTAGCTACGAGACTACCTTTCAAGCAATCGCTGCACATGAAGAAGAGGTAGTGAAGTTAGCTATGCACTTAGCTTCGACATGTCTTGAAGTGATCTTTAACCTGTTTGTCGACGTTAAGGATGAGAACGAGAGGTTGAAATATCATTGTGACTTGCTTACTAGAGGTGTCGGAGGGTTCGAGATGCAGAACCGAAAAGCCGAGGAATGGGCTAGTCAAATTCAGTGCTGGTCTATACATCTTTTAAATTGCTTTGCCATCAAAGAGAGGTCAATAGATCTCATTTGTGATAAATATTTCTTGAATGACTTGTGTGAGATTTGGGGTGGACTAGTGAATCATGCATCGCCAGCCGGGGTTGGACTAATTAGAATATTGTGTTACAGTAGAATTGGAAGATCTAGAACTGCAGAATCGAATAAGGTTATAGAGAATCTCTGTAATCTCTCAAGATCTTCGGATGATTGGCAATATATGGGAATTGACTGTCTTCTATTACTTCTTAAAGACTCGAATACTAGGTACAAGGTTCTTGAAACTGCAGCCTTGTATCTGATAGATTTGGTTGAGCTTAGAAACCTCGGAGGAAGGTCAAACTTTGGTCAAACAATCACACGAGAACTACTTCGAGATTTTAAACTGAGAAAGACAAAAATCAAGAATGCTGAAGTACAAAGAGCACTAGAAGAAATATGGGTGTTGAAGGTAGAGAGGGGGAGGAGAGAGAAATCGATGCCTGATGAGAAAGTTGAAGAGAAAAGGGTCATGGTGAGTTTGATAAAACAACAAGGTAATCATAAATTTTTGTTAGGAAAGATTAAAGCAGCATTGTTGAAGTACACAGAGGCTTTGAAGTTGTGCCCTTTAAGACTAAAAAAGGAACGAGTTGTACTTTACAGTAATAGAGCTCAATGTCATTTGTTACTCGGGGATCCGGATGCAGCCATTAGCGACACAACTAGAGCACTTTGCCTGACAAATCCTCCTAATTCCCATGCCAAAAGCCTATGGAGAAGATCGCAGGCATATGACATGAAAGGGTTGGCTAAAGAGAGCTTGATGGATTGTTTACTGTTCATCAATGGATGTGTCGAAGCAGATAGAGAAAAGCAAGTCAAACCCCCATACTATGCGGTGCGTATGATCAACAAGCAGATGGAATCCACATGGCTTTTTGCAACTGCCAGGTCTAAGTTATTGAGTAATCATCCAGGTATAACACAAGCTTCAAATGGTTATGATGAAAGAAGCAATGAAGAGCTAACAAGCGAAGTATTAGTAAGAATGTTTCTTGAGAACAAGGGGTTCATGTCAAGTAAGGTTCTTTCTCTTTAACGCCTATAATACAGTATCAAGAAAAGAATGAAGTCGTAGCATATGGTTCCATGTTTGTTTGTGCGAGTGTGTATGTGATAGTATGAAGTTTATATAATGGACATTCAATTTCTTCCATAACATGGGGTGGTCTATGTATATCATATAATAACATAAGCCTTATAACTTTTTCAGGTCCGTCAACTATTTCAGAAGTGTATGTTTGATCATATGAAATTTATATAGACATTCACTTTCTTCCATAACATGGGGTCTATGGATATCGTATAATAACATTAGCCTTATAACTTTTTCAGGTCTGTCAACTATTTCAGAAGAACCAGTGATTGGGAAAGGTAGAAGAAATATGAGAAAAATGGAGAAAGATGGAAGGAAAAAGTAAACAAGCTTTGATCAACCGATTAATGTAAGTTCAAAATGGATTTGTTGTAGCAGCGCAGAACAGATTCATAACTTTTATTTCCTCTCCGAGCCTAAAAAGTTTTGTTAGTCAGATATTGAATCGGCATCAAGGGGTTGATAAATCATCCGTTATTTAATTTATGACGAGTTTCCAATTATTTACAATTAACATAAACTATGATACTTTGGGTTTTTTATGTTTTAACTCCACCATTGTGAGTGCGAGTGCGAGAAGATGGAACAAGGTGACAAGAGTGGACCACAAATCCATATTGAAAAAGATGCAAACAGACAGAAGCAAAGAAGTTTTCTTTTAGAAAAAAAGTCGTATTTTGGCTCAACCTTAAAGTTCTGGTTGCCATTAACCTATTCCTTATGCTCAGTCTAATCATCCACTAAGGTAATTTAAGTATTTCTTTGCAGTAAACTTAATCTAACAGATTGAAATTATTGATGAAGAAGAGTTTGCATACTTTGACGGGAAATTCAATTAGATCTTGAGTTTCTTTTTTGAAGTGAGTTATTTTCTTGCCCTGAAGCATGCTAGATGCTATTATTCTTCAACTGATCGAACAAGAAAGTGGGTATCCTTTATCTCTTCAGGCATGCGTTATAAATTATTTGAATAACAAGAGAGAGCAGAGAAGATCACAAGCTCAAATTATGACGTGAAAAGGGTTGGCTAACGAGACCAACACTGTAGATGTACCAGCCGTAACTGGAAAGACCCACCCTAAAACTAGGAGAAAGCAAGAAAAGCCATGGAAGAACAAAGAAAACTACCCTGCCAGACCAGATCACTGTAAGTCAAAATTAATGGACTTCGTTGATCGTATGTAAGAAATAGAAGCAGCAGTTTAAAGTTGCATCAGTCTTGTTTTCTGTCTGGGTGGAAACACTTTCGAGCTTTCGTAACTTAATAAAATCAGCATGCACCAAGCTGGGTTGATAAATTATCCAACATATTATAAGATCAATTTACAACATATAAACTATGATCAACTACTCAACTTGGTATTTTCTTTTTTAATTCCTTCTTCAGTTATAGTGCATGCAAGTGAGAGAAGGTGGTGAACACACAAACCCACATAAGAAAAGTTTTCCCCTTTATTTATTGGAGAAAAGTTAGTTAAATCTATATATCTTTCCAGGTTGCTACTCATGACCGGCCTTACTTTTCTTTGTGCTCAATCTATACTATCCACTAATCATAATATTAATGAACTAACTATAGCCTGCTTAGTTAGTTAGGCAGAACTTATAATTATCATCGATCGCACTTACTTAGAAGGAAATTAATTACTTAACGAGATTAATTTATTCACACCTGCATCGTGTGATGTGGTGTAACGTTCCACAGGCAGTTTGTTTGTGCCGTTTAGCTAAGTAGCTTGAATATAAGGAAGAGCTGCAGGTATGAATGGCCACAACCACAAATCCAAATTCCTTCAATATATATCTAATAGTTCTGATTGCCGGCCACTTTCCTTTTCTTTATCATCCATCAAGTTAAATGATCTTTCAAGTTTGAAGTGCACAGATCGAGATCTTTGACAAGTCGACTTCATTCATATATATACACCATCGTTATGATAGCATCAGGCAATTAATTTGTACGTACGTATACTTCCCACCATTACCAATATAGTTTTTTTTTAAGTTGATCATCAAGAAAAAGAGAATCCTCACTATATGCTGATGTCCCCTCCCCCGGGCCCCAGGGGAAACTTTCATCTTCAATTTGTTCTGCTTCCTGCAGAGTTTACGCGAGCAGAAAAGATGGTTAGATTAGGCGGATTTGCACCTGTTGGTTTCATAGCTTTAAATTAAAAGCTCTTCTCCTTTTTAGGCTGCCTAACCTTAACCTTAGCCTTTAGCTCACTTAAAGCTCCAACTCCAAATAGTTGATCAACACTACACTACTGAGCTAGACATGGCTTTCTTATGCATAAATTACCAAAATAGTTCGTTATCTGTCATATGCTACGTGTGTTGTCACAGAGACAAATCCTCTTGTTCTTTTTCTTTTCTTTTCTTTCTTTTTTTTTTTTTTCCTTCAAAACTTGATCAAATTGTTCATTAGAGAGGATAAATTGTTGCCATTTTAAAAAACCATTCACCTATTGGACCTCGGCCGTGAAATCATGCTGGGTGTTACTGGGTCTTCTCAACACCAAAAGCTAGGTGAAACTTTCCTTCACACTTTTAACTTTTAATCCAACAATCTTTCCCTCACATATCGGGTCCTGAATTGGGAGCACCAATTCGATCTCCAAGAACTATAGAGCGAAGATGTTGTAACCAAAGCTCTAAAACTTCCGAATCCCAAAAAGCTAACTCAAAGGTGAGATTTTTCCTCATATTTATTATCTGAACATTAGACAGGATCCCCTATTCCAAAAAGGTATTTCATCTCCTATTCCAACCGTCGAATCTTCGCCACATGTCCACCAAAAATCACGGAGTAATTAATGTTATTTATTCCCATGCACACGTGGCCAAGATCCGACTGTTGGAATAGGAGATGGAACACCTTTTTGGAATAGAGGATCCTATCCGTCCAAACATATGCATCTGATTGTTGGATTAATATTCCACATCGGTTATAAATAATTTTTTAATAAGTATGACGGAAAGTCTCACCCTTTGAGCTAGCTTTTATCCCAAGTCAGTTATGGAAGGGGTGTGTTTGGTAAATAACACCCAACAAATCAGTCATGTCTTTCACTTGAACCAAAAGGTTGAATGTTAGGATTACAACTAAATTATGTTTTTCTTTCTGAAATAATTTAAAATAATAAATCTCATTTTTCAACTTCTACGATCTTATATAGTTTATTTAATACATTTGGAAAGGGTTTTTCAACAACAAAAAATGTGGCATGCATATATGTGGGTGACAATGGCTGACACGACATGATTATAAATATGATTTACAGAGATAAATGACACGATAAGACACGACACTACACAACACGACCCGAAAGCACAAAATTATAAATTTTGTTAAAATAACATTTATTATTATATTTATGATCAAATTAGATAGATAACACGAAAACACGAATACGATACGATGACACGAATCGCCACACCTATGCATATAGCAAGTCAAACCTACAATAATCTGATAAAATGAAAGTTTCCATAAGACTTTAATCCAATTATTGTTTACGTCAAGCATTGTAATATTGTATAATACAACTATTGATACCTCGGTAAGTTAAACAGGTACAACATCTTAAAACACAATATAAATCAGTTCTGTTAATAAATTCTAGGAATAATTGCGGGCCGATCCACTTTCTAGGATTTTCAACCGCTTAAGTCCACTATAATTATTTTCAACCATTTAAATTCATTTTAAGTGATAAATTGGTTATTTGTTCCAAAACTGTCCTCATAATAACATATGACGTTTTAAATTTTTGTGTATCGCGATGCAACAATTTATACTCCTCTCTCCCCCCATAATTCTCATTACTCTCATTCTCAACGCTCTCTCTCTTTTTCTCTAAAACTCAATTCGTCTTTCCAACACTACAATCACCCCCTTCACTTTCCAAGAACCCACCACATTGACCTCCTCCAACATCATCTCTCTAACACTACAACCACTCTCATTCACTTCCCAAGAACCCACCATGTACATCCACCTTTGACCTCCTCCAACATAGGCTACAAAATAGTAGATATGGTAAACAACAGTATGTACATGGCCGAACCATTAGATTACATCTGAGCCATGCAGCAGACTGGGAAGTAGAAACCGAGCCGAGTTTTCTGCTTGAGACCTCTACTAAATTGTCTTCAATGTCTGCCAGGACTACTGCTAGCTGGCGACTAGGACAAACTGCAATTGCAGTTTTGCTTATACTCTTTGAGGTAGATTTTTGGTTGTAACTTGATTTATGGCAAAAAAAAAAAAAAGGGTAAGAAAACACGCAAGTTTTTTGTCGTAAAGTACACATCTTGGTTGAATAACGTAAAGTTCTTAAGAAATTCTATCCCTTTTCTGAGAAGCGAAGCATCGCAATACAACAATTTTGTCCATCGCAATGCACAGTGTCGTTCTGTATTTTTTAATGGTATAGATGACATTTCGCAAAAAAAATGTCATTTTTCGGTTTGAAATAATTATGGTTGACTTAAGCGGTAAAAAAATGTCTACCGACCCGAATTTCTCCCTAAATTCTAAGAAAAATGCGGGCCGGTATCTTTTGTGGAATATTCAATCGCTTAAGTCTACAATATTTGTTTTCATTCGCTTAAGTCCCTTTGAAGTGATAAATTGGATTTTTATTCCAAAACTGCCCCCGCATCAACATATTACGCTTTTAAATGTATTTTGTGCATCGTCATGTGTGTGAAATGTACATCGTCAATGTATTTTATGATTTTTGAGTTAAAAAATGTGCATCGTTTGCCACGTCAACTGTAAGTGTGCATCGTCAATGAAATTTTGTGATATTTTATGTTAAGAAATGTGCATCGTCAAGTATATTGTCATGTATCGTCAAGTATAACAGTACTGTTTGTTCAATTTTTATTTTATTTTTTGTAAGAAATGTGCATCGTCAAGAATAATTTTGTGCATCGTCAATTATAACAGTACTATTTTTATTATAATTTGTGCATCGTGAAGAGGGCTATTATGTGCATCGTCAAATGTACTAACTGTAAATTTATGTTTTGTTCCCAAACTGCCCTGTAACAATCTATCACGTATTTTTAGTTGTGCGATTTCCTTAATTTACTCCTTTCAATCTCGTATTTATCTTCATTGTGATTTCTTACTAAAATTCTCATTCATATCAACTTGAAGAAACTTAAAAAATACCAAAACAGTTCAATATCGAATTCATTTTGAAATTGAAATCAATGGATTCAACAAACAAAATTGTTGTCATGTTGTTGCTGAAATTCAGAGGAGATACTATTGTTTCAACAATTTCAGAGAATTTTGGTTTATTTGAGTTGGTCAAATGCATTAGAGGTAAATATTTCAATGGAAGCAATACGCGACATGTTTGGAAGTTCCAAGCATTTCTTTTGCTTGGTGCATCTTTATCGAAACTTAAAAGAAATTTTTATCAGAATTTTCTTTTGCTTGTGTTCAAGACTGAAGGACTTTGCGTATGCCCCTAACATTAGACTGTTTAATGAGAAAATTTATATATTCAAAAAAGAAGAGGGACAGCTTGCATGTGATTTCTTGGCTACCATTCCATACGAGAAGTGGGCGATTGCACATTGCCACGAGAATAGGTATGCCGAAATGACCTCAAATTCTGCTAAATAGTTCAACAATTGGATTTTAGAGGCTCGCGGTCTTCCCATCACTCACATAGTGGATTGTATAAGATCGAAAATATTGAAATGGTTTAATGTGAGACTTGGGAATGAAAAAAGATGGAATAAATTGATATGTAAAAAAATGGATACAAAGTGGAATGAGTACCTTAATATTGGGATCACGTGGCAAATTCACATGGCACTCAACTCAATATACAAGGTTTTATCCGATCCAAGTTTCCAGGTTGACTTGGGGAAGCAGACATGTTCATGCTATTAGTGGTAAATTCAAGGATTTCCGTGTTGCCACGCAGCTATTGTGATTGTGAAATCCAGAAAAAATATCAGTGATATGGTTGATAATTACTTTTTAACAAGCAATTACATCAAGTGTTACGAGGGAAGCTTGATGACAATTGCAACTACAAAAAGATACGAGCTTCAGAATTCTTGTAAGGGTGAGACCATGTTACCTCCTATAATGAAGAGATTACCTGGACGTTCCAAGAAGATAAGTATCTCATCAAATGGTGAATCAAAAAGAAAAAAAAAGAAAAAGATATATAGTAGATGTCACAAACTTTGTAATCATAATTCTAGGTCATGTCAAAAGGCTATACAAAGTTGATTTTTGTTATGTTGTAATTTTTGAAGTTCATTTTTGTATATATACAAGGTTGATTTTTGTGAATGGTCATGTGTGTGAAATGTTCATCGTCAATGTAATTGTGATTTTTATTTTAAGAAATGTGAATTATGTGCATCGTCAATTGTTGAACACACATCGATAAAATTGCATATAAAATGTGCATCGTATGCATGGCGATGCAACAAACAACACTCTTTTTTTGAACTGTTTTTGTAGTTAATATGATTTTTTCTCCAGTGCAATGCACAACTTTTTTTGGTGAATCACAAGTGAAAAAGGTATTTGTATTACATCTTTTTTGTTTTGTGATGCACATCGTGTGCTTCCGTATTTTTATGTGTATCGTGTTGTGTTGCGATGCATCGTGTTTTTGTTGTGTGATCCATAGTGTGCATTGTTTCGTATTTTTAAAGGGCATAGATGATATTTCGCAACAAAAGTGTTCTTTAACGATTGAAAACAATTATAGTGGACTTTAGCGAATGAAAATTGTCTAAAAAGGACTGGCCCGAATTTGACCCTAAATCCTATTGGTCTAGCATTGGTGTTTGGGACGTGGAAATGCCCTATCGGACTGCTATGGAATTAGATCGATAATTGTTGGGTTATATTGGTTGAACTAAAAGCAAGCCCAAGCCCAAGCCCAAGCATATACATTATTTATTAGCAGACCAGCCGAACTAGACCTAGCGAAGCAAGGAGATATTTATTGGTCAATGGACTCAAGCCGATTGTTTCCTACTACGAAGTACTTCTTATCCAATGGGCTTTGTACATTGTATGGGTCCACTGCACACTTACAGAGACCAAAAGTGAAACAAGTCCATCAATCCAAAAGCCTGGATGCCATTGCGGTGAAGAAGAAAGAGCTCAGGTACAGGAATGGTGCTAACGAACTTCGATGGAGTTGGTATTGGATTTGGTATGTGTTTATCTTCACTACACTTCAGCATCATCATCTTCATCTATTATCTAACTTCTCGCTGTAGACATTTTTCTTTTAATATAATTATTCATTATTCATGTTTTAGGTTTTGGCTTCAGCAGTGGTTTCGGCATAGGATGGGGCTTCGGAGGTCTCTCTCTCCTCCTCTCTCTTTGTCAAATGCGATTCTCTTTTTGTATGACACGATAGAGAAATATCATAATTTTGAAAATAAGGAAATTATTTTGAAAAATAATGTAAATTTAAGCTTAAATTTAAGAAATGTGACCCCTTTTAGTGACAGTTGACAAACCAAAAAATAAAATATATGTCTCTCACTTTTTTTTTCTTTTTTTTCTTTTTTTTTTTTTGTGTGTGTTGTAAAAGAGGGATTAGTACTCATCTCCAAGAACTATAGATTGAAGATGTTGTAACCGAAGCTCTAATACTTCTGAATCCCAAAAAGTTAACTCAAAGGTGAGATTTTTCCTCGTACTTATTATCCAAACACGTGCCTCTGATTGTTGGATTATTCCACATCGGTTATGAAAGGACAGATGATTTTTTAATAAGTGTGAGGGAAAGTTTCACCCTTTGAACTAGCTTTTATCCCAAGTCGGTTATGGAAGGGGTGTGTGTTTGGTAAATAACACCCAACAAATCAGTCATGTCTTTCACTTGAACCAAAAGGTTGAATGTTAGGATTACAACTACAAAACGATTATGTTTTTCTTTCTGAAATAATTAAAATAATAAATCTCATTTTTGAACTTCTACGATCTTATATAGTTTATTTAATACATTTGGAAGGGGTTTTTCAACAGCAAAAAAAGTGGCATGCATATATAGGGGTGATAATGACTGACACGATACGATTATAAATACGATTTACACAGAGAAATGACATGATAAGACACGACACGACACAACACGACACGAAAGTACGAAATTATAAATTTTGTTAAAATAACATTTATTATTATATTTATGATCAAATTAGATAGATGACACGAAAACACGAACACGATACGTTGACACGAATCGCCACCCCTACGCATATAGCAAGTCAAACCTACAATAATCTGATAAAATGAAAGTTTCCATAAGACTTGATCCAATTATTGTTTACAGCAAGCATCGTAATATTGTATAATACAACTATTGATACATCGGTAAGTTAAACAGGTACAACATCTTAAAACACAATATAAATTAGTTCTGTTAATAAGTTCTAGGAATAATTGCGGGCCGATCCACTTTTTAGGATTTTCAACCGCTTAAGTCCACTATAATTGTTTTCAACCACTTAAGTTCATTTTAAGTGATAAATTGATTATTGTTCCAAAACTGTCCACATCATAACATATGACGTTTTAAGCTTTTTTGTGCATCGCGATGCAACAATCTGTACTCCTATCTCCTCCCATAATTCTCATTACTCTCATTCCCAACGCTCTTTCTCTTCTTCTCTAAAACTCAATTCATCTCTCCAACACTACAACCACCCCCTTCACTTTCCAAGAACCCACCACATCCACCTTTGACCTCTTCCAACATCATCTCTCCAACACTATAACCACCCTCCTTCACTTTCCAAGAACCCACCACATCCACCTTTGACCTCTTCCAACATAGGCTACACAACAGCAGATATGGTAAACAACAGTATGTACATGGCCAAACCGAGCCGAGTTTTCTGCTCGAGACCTCTACAAAATTGTCTTCAATGTCTGCCGGGACTACTGCTGGCTGGCGATCGACTAGGGCAAACTGCAATCGCATTTTTGCCAATACTCTTTAAGGTAGATTTTTTGTTGTAACTTGATTTATGGCAATAAGAACGGAAAGAAAACACGCAAGTTTTTTGTCGTAAACACATCTTGGTTGAGTAATGTAAAGTTCTTAAGAAATTTTATCCCCTTTCTGAGAAGTGAAGCATCGCAATGCAACAATTTTGTGCATCGTAATGCACAATATCGTTCGGTGTTTTTTAAGGGTATAGATGACATTTCACAAAAAAATGTCATTTTTTGGTTTGAAACAATTATAGTTGACTTAAGCGGTTGCAAATTGTCTAAAAGGTACCGGCCAGAATTTCTCCGTAAATTCTAAGAAAAATTGCGGCCGGTATCTTTTGTGAAATATTTAATCGCATAAGTCCACTATATTTGTCTAAAATGTACTAACTGTAAATTTATGTTTTGTTCCCAAACTGCCTCTGTAACAATCTATCACGTGTTTTTAGTTGTGCGATTTCTTTGATTTACTCCTTTCAATCTCGTATTTATTTTTATTGTAATTTCTTACTAAAACTCTCATTCATATCAACTTGAAGAAACTTAAAAAATACCAAAACAGTTCATTATCGAATTAATATTGAAATCAAAATTAATGGATTCAACAAACAAAACTGTTGTCATGTTGTTACTGAAATTCAGAGGAGATACTATTATTTTGACAATTTCAGAGAATTTTGGTTTATCTGAGTTGGTCAAATGCATCAGAGGTAAATATTTCAATGGAAGCAATACGCGACGTGTTTGGGAGTTCCAAGCATTTTTTTTTGCTTGGTGCATCTTTATCGAAACTTGGAAGAAATGTTTACCGGTAAACGTTATTCCAACACGTTCTGCAACAACTTGTATTCAAGACTCATGGACTGTGCGTATGCCCCCAACATTAGACTGTTTAATGAGAAAATTAATATATTCAAAAAAGAAGGGGGACAGCTTGCATGTGATTTCTTGGCTACCATTCCATACGAGAAGTGGGCGATTGCACATTGCCACGAGAATAGGTATGCCGAAATGACCTCAAATACAGCTGAAACGTTCAACAATTGGATTTTAGAGGCTCGCGGTCTTCCCATCACATAGTGGATTGTATAAGATCGAAAATAATGAAATGGTTTAGTGTGAGACTTGGGAATGAAAAAAGATGGAATAAATTGTTATGTAAGAAGATGGATACAAAGTGGAAGGAGTACCTTAATATTGGGATCACGTGGCAGATTCACATGGCATTCACTCAATATACAAGATTTTATCTGATCCAAGTTTCCAGGTTGACTTGGGGAAGTGGATATGTTCATGCTATGATCAGTGGTAAATTCAAGGATTCCCGTGTTACCACGCAGCCATTGTGATTGTGAGATCCAGAAAAAATATCAGTGATATGGTTGATAATTACTTCTTAATAAGCAATTACATCAAGTGTTACGAGGGAAGCTTGATGACAATTACAACTACGAAAAGATACGAGCTTCAAAATTCTTGTGAGGGTGAGACCATGTTACCTCCTATAATGAAGAGATTATCAGGACGTCCTAAGAAGACAAGGATCCCATCAAATGGTGAATCAACAAGAAAAAAAAAGAAAATAATATGTAGTAGATGTCACAAGCTTTATAATCATAATTCTAGGTCATGTCAAGAGGCTATACAAAGTTAATTTTTGTTATGTTGTAATTTTTTAAGTTCATTTTTGTATATATATACAAGGTTGATTTTTGTGCATGGTCATATGTGTAAAATGTGCATCGTCAATGTAATTATGATTTTTGTGTTAAAAAATGTGAATTATGTGCATCGTCAAGCATTAAATGTGTATCGTCAAGCATTAAATGTGCATCGTCATGCATTAAATGTGTCTCGTCAATTGTTGAACACACATCGATGAAATTGCATATAAAATGTGCATCGTGTGCATGGCGATACAACAAACAACACTCTTTTTTTTAACTGTTTTTATAGTTAATATGGTTTTTTCTCCAGTGCAATGCACAACTTTTTTTGGTGCATCACAAGTGAAAAAGGTATTTTTATTACATCTTTTTTGTTTTGCGATGCACATCATGTGCTTCCGTGTTTTTATGTGCATCATGTTGTGTTGAATGTATCGCTTTTTTGTTTTGCGATGCATAGCGTACATTGTTCGGTGTTTTTAAAAGAGAATAGATGACATTTCGCAACAAAAGTGTTCTTTAACGATTGAAAATAATTATAGTGGACTTCAGCAAATGAAAATTATCTAAAAGGGGTCGGCCTGAATTTGACCATAAATCCTATTGGTCTAGCATTGGTGTTTGGGACGTGGAAATGACCTATCGGACTACTATGGCATTAGCTAGTGATGTCAAACGGGCTGGCCCTAACAGGCTGCGAGCTAAACGGTTTAATTTTTTCGGGCCACTATTATTGCGGACCTAACCCTAACCTTAGCGGGGCTAAACGGGCCACTATCGGGTCACAACTAAAAAAATAAAAAATAATAGATGTTAATTTTATCTTTGTAAATATCTAGAAAAGTGGGCATTGTTATTTACAACCCATAATTTAGATAGGTTATTATGTTTTTCATAAGAAATATAAATTAGATATTTTTACATCACTGTATTTAAATTTTAACATGTTTTACCTCAAAATAAATATTGAAATAGCTCTACTCAGTAGTCAACTCTAAGAGTTTCGTTGATATTTCAGTATTTATTTACATGAATACAAAGAAAACATGTAGTGCAAATGATAAGTGTGTTTGACTTTAGATTAGAAGGTTGTGGGTTTAATTCTCATGGTGGTTATTTTGTGTATATCCAAACTTTTTATGGCATAATTAATATTACACGGGCCGGTGGGCTAGCTCTAAAACCTAGCGGGTCAGCCCTAACGGGCCGCGGGTTAAACGGTTCGGGCAAAAAAAAAAAACTCTAATTTTAAACGGGCCAAAAAATGAGTTCTAACCCTTTTTTCGATTTAAATGAGTCAACTCTACGGGCCGTGGTTCTTTTAACATCTCTAGCATTAGCTCGACAATTGTTGGGTTATATTGGATGAACTAAAAGCAAGCCCAAGCCCAAGCCCAAGCCCAAGCGTATACATTATTTATTAGCAGACCAGCCCAACTGGACCTAGCGAAGCAAGGAGATATTTTTAGGTAAATGGACTCAAGCCGATTGCTTCCTACTACGGAGTACTTCTTATCCAATGGGCTTTGTTCATTGTATGGGTCCACTGCACACTTACAGAGACCAAAAGCGAAACAAGTCCATCAATCCAAAAGACTGGACGCCGTTGCGGTGAAGAAGAAAGAGCTCAGGTACAGGAATGGTGCTAACGAACTTCGATGGAGTTGGTATTGGATTTGGTATGTGTTTATCTTCACTACACTTCCGCATCATCATCTTCGTCTATTATCTAATTTCTTGCTGTAGAGATTTTTCTTTTTATATAATTATCCATTTTTCATGTTTTAGGTTTTGGCGTCGGCTGTGGTTTCGGCATAGGATGGGGCTTCGGAGGTCTCTCTCTCCTCCTCTCTCTTTGTCAAATGCGACTCTCTTTTTGTATGTCACGATAGAGAAATTTCATAATTTTAAAAAGAAGGAAATTATTTTGAAAAATAATGTAAATTTAAGCTTAAATTTAAGAAATGTGACCCCTTTTAGTGACAGTTGACAAGCCAAAAAATAAAATATATGTCTCTCTCTCTCTTTTTTTTTTGTGTTGGAAAAGAGAGATTAGTACTCATCTTACTTTACTTGTTTGTAATTCTATCGGTATTGTTGAGATTGCTTACCATTTGGGATGCACTGCCTATGATTTTGCCCCAATTTCTTATCTAATGGAAGCAAGAGTTTATTAAATATATTTTAATTTATTATCGCATAATGTATTGAAAGAACATATCATGTTGACAACAAAGCTTGTTTAGTTGACAATCGGGCTTTACCTCTCATTTACATAATCAAATGGTGTTTGTTATGATGGTTACTTCTAAGGGTAGGGATGTAGTATCACTTTAATATGACTTTCTGATTGGGGCTCTTTGGGTGAATCGGCGGAAGTAATTTGCTTAGGATACTTCAAATATGGGAAGTAGCAAAATTCTGGAATTCTTGATTTCAACAGTTGATGCTAAGATAGCATAGTCATACTTAGGCCATAGGCACATACGGATAAACTGATTTAGAATGCAGCAAAGTGCTTCTTCTACATGAGTTTGAAACTAGGAGAGCAAATCCCCATGCTTACGTGAATCTTTTCCTTTTTTTTTTTTTTTGGTGCAAGAATCTTTTTCCTAGAGAGTTTTTCTATTGGGTTCTTTGACTAGTTCAATTAATTGGCTCTTTTCTTTATTAGCTAAAGAATGTTTGTGTTGTGACCGAAAGAGACTGGTGACCGTTTAACTGTGAAACTTGGCTGCTCCCATTAGATATCTAGCTATCAGTATATGAATTAGACCTCAACTAGGTAGCTCAACTTAAATAATGGAACCTCCAGCTTTATACTTTGCAAGTTGTTATGAATGAGTTTACTTGAGTGTGTTGTGGAGAAAAGAAATTACCAAACTTTATCCTAGAAATTCAATGGCCAAGTATGCTTGTTGCTTCAGAATTCAGATGATGAATTTCGTGACTTTTCCATATGCGTGATTGAAAAGATGATATCCGTTGCACGTACGCAAAGAATAAGCATGTGTGATGATTAAAGCTTTACATATGTGTCTAAATGCAATGGATAATTTATGAACCAAGAGAAAGATATTTGGCATAGGCTGAATGACTGAAATTACTTCGATACTTCCACATATTATGAATACATACATAAGGGATATCTCTATTTCCCCCCGGGAATCTTTTGAATTACTTAATTCTTCTTCATTCTGTAGGGTTGAATAAAAATTCAACTGGCCGTTTGATATAGTTGCTGTGCTTTGTGTGTTTACTTACTACTATGGGTCTCTTCGGGCTAGGATTCTCAATGAAAAGGGAAGGAAAATGATAAGGAATCTGTTTGTATATTTTTTATTAGCATAGTAGATGAGATATAATAATAATAATAATAATAATAATAAGAGGAGGAGGAGGAGGAGACAAAGCAAGTGAGAAGAATGTAGTCTTGCATTCTAATAATAATAATAACCATAATAATAATTGAGACGACCACGAATAATAATAATATTTAGCAGCATATGTGATACGATCTTCGCCAAGGATTCTCGAATGGAAGCTAAGATCTAGGAAGTTGATGGAAGGTGACACCTCAATCCGACGAACCTTGGCATGTACAGCCGCAACCCGATAATTGAAACGACCACGAATCTTGGTATAAGGATTAACGCCACAATTGGTATAGAATCCCAATTGATAAGTTGAAACAGGTGAATTCCACAGAACAATCCTGATAAGTTCGAATAGTTCGCAAAGAACAAGAAGAATTGAAGAATTCTCTCAATTTAATTTAATCTCAAAGTTGTGAATAGAGTTCTATTACAATGATGTTTTGCACCTCTTTTATAGGCCAAAAAGCTGTAAATTAAGTTCCTAAATTATTTAGGGTAAATATTAAAGCAATAAGGAAAGAGAATCCTAATAAGAATAGGAAAAATATCTAAAATCCCACCACTCTTGCTGGAAATCCCGTCATTGTGTTTAAGGCGCGGGCACACCTTATGAAACTTTACAAAAACAGCACAACACTTAGTTTAAGGCGTGGGCACGCCTTATGAAACTTCACAAAAATAGCACAACACTTTGTTTAAGGCGTGGGCATGCCTTATTTGTTTACACCTGTTGTCCAACCGAAAGACTTATCACGTCTGGGCACGTGGTGAAACACATTAATGAGTCTCCATAACATCCAAATAGCATTGAATCAAGTCGAGACCTACTCCTTGAGTTCTCCAATCATCATCCATGGGAACCAAACGCTTTTTTTGCTTCTTGACTCGAATAATCATGAACATAACAAACCTTGTTTCAACTTCCATGCCCAATTCCTTGCCCTCGAACCACTTGACACGTGCATCAACAACGGACTTGAGCTTGCTCGAATCATATCAATATGAAGAACTCTTGATCATGAGTTCGCATGTCCACTTTTATTTTCTTAAGGAATTCTAGATCCAAAAGGAATTTATATGCCCATGAAGATGAGTCAGGAAAACAGATTGTGATACACTTGTTTAAGTAACTAAACTGTTCATAGAGAAGAAGATTTGAAAACCTTACCCTCGTGTGTCTGGTGAATTTTTCGTTTGAGAAGCTCAAATCTGAGCGATATCGTGTGCGGATGCAAATGAAACTAAAAATTTATCTCCACATATTGCCTTTGTTTGTAAACTGCATAATTGTAAAAGCTTTACTTTCTGTCCCTTAATATAAATGGTGTCACATTTAGGATTCTGCTGAGATGGTAGGTTCACTTCGTAAATTACAATTCACAGTGGGTGCGAGACACATTCATTAATCAGATGTTATAATATAAATCCTACATTGTTTATTACACGAAACAAAAACAATTTTTATACTGAATGGGCGAGTAGTATTTATCTCTATTTCTGGGACACTCACTCTTTGGGGTTGTGTTGTTTCTCCATATCTCAATTATATGTTGAAAGTTACATGTTGTATATTACACAGTCATTCTAGTTGACACTGCTATCTCAACAGCAAAAAATTTATTCTTAAGGTAGGGAACCTGTTTAAGTGTGGAATTCTTCTTGGAATGGACGGTTTCTTATATTGTTGTCCAGCTCTTTTCACAATATATTACAGCGGTGTTCTTATGTTTAGTCCATGCAGTTCATTGGCTAATTGTTGTTGTTTATTTCATTCAGGCATGCCTTTGAATGCCTTGGGTCTTGGAGCGGGTATGTATTAAAACCTACTCTATCCAGAGCAATTCTTAGACAATTCATATCTTTTGTTTAAATTACTTGGCTGAACGGTTCATTGGCACTTCTACTATGAAGGTGGTGGCTGTGGAGTTGGACTAGGCCTTGGATGGGGTTTCGGGACAGGATTTGGTAGTCAGTACCGGTCTTCCAGAGTCACATTCCAGGGAGTGGAATTCAATAGAAAGAGTGACAATGAAGGTGTAGATTCAGATCTATCAAAACCCAAAGTAGGCTCATCATAATATTATTCCTTTAGGCTTCCCTCTTGAAAGAACGCGAGGACATTTTGAACAACATTCTGCTTGTGTTGCGTCTTAGTGGCACGAGCAAAAAGGTACAAATGAAGTCTTCATGTACTAGATTTGTAAAAGTAAGGTGTTGTGAAATTCTTATTCTCAAAGAATAAAACTTTAAAGTCATTCCGATTCGGTAAATTACTCCATATTTTTTGCTCTGTGAGTCCTAGTTTTTTTCTTTTTCTTCTTGAATTTGACCATTTCTCGTATGAAGGAATTGCATGAATTTATTTGCTTTGTAAAACAAAAAAAAAAAAAATTGTTGATGTTATTTATAATGGATGGATAAAGTAGATAGTTTTATGTGAAAAATACCGAAAAGTTCCAAAAATACCTATAAATAGAGTTGTTGTAAAGTGAAGTGCAGGGGCTTACTCAGAAGCTGGCCCTAGCTGCTGCTGCTGCTGTTGCTGTGGAGGGAAAGAAATAGTAAAGACTTTTTCAAGACAAAGCTCGAAGCCATGAAGAAGATTTAACATCCAAAAGTAATTTGATTCGAAGGAAGGAGGTTTGTATCATTATCATGTCAAGGAATGGAAGAAAGTAGAGAGAATTGGAGTGTTTATTAGTATTATAAGTGCTACTGCTAGGCCTAGGCTTAGGGAGGAGGGAGTGTTGTGCTGTTAGAGAGAGAGAGAGAGATTGTTCGTCGGTTAGTTCCTTCTTGTTTGCTGTATCCTTGTTTCTTGATTTATTTATAAAACAAACAACTTTCTGCTTTTTGAAAAACCTTAATTTCATTTGTTACCTAAACACAGAAAATCGTTTTATTGCTCAATTATTAATTCATAAAACATTAATTTCCAAACTCGACTTGTTATCCCCAAAGAGGCTCAAGTTTATGCAACCAATTTAATTTATTATGCTCTTTCTTTGTTGAAATTGCATAAAAGTTGAAATCAAGTTTGTAATATTGGTGATGTACACTCCCAAAACAAGCCTATATATATATATATATTTTTTTTTTTTTTAAAATTCTTATCCAAAAATGAGTGTATATTTTTTACTAAATTCATTTATCTACTAATTATCATTAACTGGTATAGCATGGACACCAAAGGTATTTAACATCGACTTTCATATTTTTCCGTAAAAAATAGGAATTTCTTTTTATTAAAGCATTGCTTTCACCTTCCTACCAATCTTTTCTCCCGAGGCCGAGGAGGAATTCTGTCAACACAGTTTGGTTCAAGGACTTTGAGGTAGTCCCAACCAACCAAGTACTTAACATTCTAATTTCGTATATATATATATATATATATATATATATATAGTAGTAACATTTTTGCTCTTTACTAAAAAAATTTCATCAGAATCTGGTTGGGAAGGAGTAGGAGAACTTCTTTCTTCATAATAAAATACCCTCTCTCCCTAAAAAAAGTAGTTTGTTTTTTATATTAAAAAATAAAACTAAAATAATTTTAAATTATTTATTATGTTTTATATTATAAAATCTCAATCACTAAAACTGCATTTAGAATACAATATTGCAACTTTTAAACTTTAGTGAAGGACGTGTAAATTATTATTAATTTCTGGTCGAAGTTTAATCAAGTTGATCAAAAAAAAAAAAAAATCAAAGTATTTGACGACCTTTTTAGGATTGAGAGGATAACTTTTTTTTTTCTTTTTTCTTTTTTTTTTATAAAGTGGTTTGTTTTGGTCAGCTTATACGCACCTCAACTTATTTCACCTTGCTGAACAAGTCCAAGGTTACATTCCGTATGCTCCGCCTATGCATTACTTCCCTAGGTAATGGGCACAAGGATTGAACTCATATGAATAGCATGGAGAGCAATAACAACTATCACTCGGACCAACCCTGTGAATTTTTTAACATGTTTTTCTATCTCTTTTAATTTCTTTATGTCATTTCTAGTTATCAAAAAATGCAACGCAATTCCATTTTTGTGTTTATATGATACTCACGATCTCAAAAAGATAGTCGTACTTTAATTTTGATCAACTTGATTAGACTTTAACCAAAAATTTATAAAAATTTGTTTGTCCTCTTGAAATGTAAAAGTTGTTATTAATAGCGCTCTTAACATTATTTCAATTATTGAAATCTTATTACCTAAAATATTTTTTATATATATATATATATTATATTATTATGTGTGTGTGTGTGTGTGTGTTAAATAACATCATAAATCAACTTTCTAATATATAGGAGTGGACTTGTTTTTGAGAAGGAGAGAGTACATGAATCAAAGCATCGAAAACAATACTTTTTTATTTTATTTTATTTTTTTATATCTAACTTGGTATGGCTGACACAACCTCACCCACCCACACGCGCTGGCTTTAGAAAATGTGGTAGTTAGCGCATGCATACCCTCAAAAATCATTTATAACTCACCAGTCCACCCAATCAATCTAATTCCCTTGGAATAATATTTTCATTTGAGTTTCATTCCTTTCCAAATGGAGAAATAAGCGAGAAACGGAGAAAGTATATAAACCCCCCCTAACTGCCAAAATTTCTGAAATGGTTCAAAGACTCTGAATTTTGACAGTCTATGATGGAGAAAGAAGGAGCTTTCACATCTTTACAGGTCGCCCAACACAATTCCAAGCAAGATTGCTGGTTGATCATCAATGGCATGGTACAAATCTCTCTCTCTCTCTCTCTCTCTCTCTCTCTCTCTCTCTCTCTCTGATTCGTTGAATACAACAGGTGTTGGACGTAACCGAGTTCCTGGAAGAGCATCCAGGAGGAGAAGAGATCTTGATGGAGTCCGCCGGAGAAGATGCAACACAAAAATTTGAGGACATTGGTCACAGCAAGGCTGCAAATAACTTGATCCTCAAGTACCATATTGGATATCTCCAAGGCTACAATCCTATCCACCAAGACAAAGGCCATTCTTCCAATTATGCTCCCTCTACAATGCAACCAGAGCCCAAAGAGATATACGCTTCCGTGGTCAAAGAAGATTCTAAGCCCAAGTATGCTGCCTTTCTGGAATTCTTTGTGCCCGTCCTCGTGGCTGCCTCCTTCTTTGGATATCGCTACCTGACCGGAGCTTCCCAGCTCAGCTCTTAAGAGGAAACTTTTGTCTCCGCAGATATCACAATAAGATATGCAAGATCATTTTAAGTTAATGCGGCTTCCTAATTAGGATTCTAGCAATTATTGAAAGTATTCTGCAAATCTAAGGGTCTTAGTATCTGTCGTGTGTTACTTGTTCAGTTACCATTTAAAGAAATACAATTCTTCGGAAAAAATAAAAATCCACATCATCTCAATATAGAATGAGCAACAATATCACGGCACGGCTTTCTTTACAATTGGAATTGACACAATTTCTTAGTGTACATTACTTGGCATCAAATTGTAAAGAGGTTATCCGTGCCATTCCGAAAAACTACACTATTAACGCAACATTTTAGAGTAGGATACCATAGGTAAGACTATATACTTGCACGGAATGACTACCATCTCATTTAAGATGCTTCATTTACCTGAAACAGTTCCCCTCTCACAGTTAAAAAGTAACAGAGAGAGAGAGAGAGAGAGAGAGAGAGAGAGATGTTAATACTACACAATTTACAATTACATTAAATGGTACAAACAAAGCCCCAAAGGATGAAATATGACTTTACAAAACATGGGAAGAGGCCAAAAAACTATGTATACTACACACCTTCCCCTCTCCAGCCCCTGAAAACAAAACGAAAGGGGATGCAACCCTACCCCAAATTACCCATCTGCACTCCCTCATTTCTTCTGAAAGTACAACATAATCCACTGATGACAAAGGAAATCAAAATTGGGGAGGAGATAGGAGTCAACTGCTGCATCTAGGACAATATTGTGAACTTCTTGGAAGTATGAACCTAAATGTCATAAGACGACAAACATATAAGACCATACCTACCTCAATCAGGTAACAGCAATGCAAGACACTACTGTTTTTAAGAAAATTTGCTTCAATATGATGTCGCCAACTACAATCCGCTGAATATCCAACAGCTTCTTTTTAGATTGCACGCATTGCAACTAAAACTGCAGGAAGATCAAATTTGAGAGAAGGTGTTAGTAAATGAAAAAAAAAAAATCCTTGACAAAGACTACATAGTCGGTCATCTTATAAGTTATAACAGCAACCAATCTTCGTCTAAAGTATCGACAGACATGTGTACGGTATTATCCTATCACCGGATACAGGATAATCATACTTAAGAGAATGACGTCCACTCCAAACAGGGTTGTTATCACTGCCCAATACACATTCTAGTTCGAAAGTACAATGACAGGTCTGAAGCCTAGCAAGGCCAATTGAATCAAAAGTATAATACTCCATCCAACAAACCCTTTGGAAACTCCCGCTTCCCTTTTCTGGATATTCCATTACACCTATAATTAAGCTTACAACTTCCATCAACTTCTAACTTAATTCGTCATTCATCAAAAAGTCAAGTTAATATAATAATGGGAAATTGGGTAACGCAAGTGCCACAATGTACTCCAAAAAATGTTAGGTCTCAAAATGGGACTCTTCAATGAGATGGACGATGCAGTTCACAGCATATACTGGTTCAATAGTCCAAAAAGAAGCTGCAATCACCGGTCCAATAACATACATCTAAGAACATGTAATCTATCAAGTCATTTTTTGTGCTTACTACAATCTGCAATTTATGGTCATACGCATTAGTGAAATGGCTTAACAAGGAGTGGCCTGCAGAAGACTCCCAGCGCTGAAGACTAAGCATTAGCATTATGTGTTAAAAATGGTATGTATATTGCAATTGGTGAGAGTATCATTTGCTTACATGGTATCGAGTTTTGATAATTGCAACTTGCTATGACTTTTGAACATAGACCATATGCTACATGAAAGTATCTTTCTGACTACTAAAATATATATCATTACAGCAATTGTAAATAAAAGCCACATATCTTTTTCCTTTTATCATTCAAGATATTTCATTTGTCTCTTCCTCCAGATAAGTAGCATATCCTCTAATTACACATTCTAGCACTAACATTTCAAAGTGAGAGGCGGGTGAGAGGTACTTTTTTGAGGCGAGAGGAGGCGAGAGGTGGGGCGAAAGGCGGGCGACCAAAAGGCGAGCAAGGCGGAAAATAAGGAAAAATAATATATATATATAATTATTTATATTACTGTAACAAATTTTAAAGCATATATATATATGAGAATAATATCTGAAATTAAGTTCACATATATTAGCAACAAGTCAACAAGGTCAGTAAGACACAAAGTAAAGGCAAAGTAAAGGCTAAATAAAAGGAAAAAACAGGGATATATAATTATGAACAGATTAAAGGAAAAAAAAAAGACAGTAAGACACAAAGTAAAAAAAAAAAAAAAAGAGTATGCAGTATACTAGTAACTAGTAAGTAGAGTCAAAACAGAGTAAACAAAGAAAGTATGCAGTATCTAATATCTATACTAGTACTAGACTTAGAATAAACAGTCAATAAAGTAGAAGAAAAATAAATAAATAAAATGTCCAAAAAAATAAATAAAAAACGAAAAAAAATTTGTAATACTCTGTTAAATAGAAAAAAGAAAAGGAGAAAAGAAAAAAAAATAAAGAAAAAGAAAGAATACCGTCGAGTGTCCAAAAAAAAAGTCTAAAAAAATAAATAAATAAGGAAAAATAACTAGTAATACTCTGTTAAATAGAAAAAGGAAAAGGAGAAAAGAAAAAAGACTGTCGAAAGTCGAAAGAGGTGTACCTGTTCGCTTCGGGTCGCTGCAGGTCGCCAAGAGTAGCTCCTCGTCGTCGTCTCAGTTGCTCGCTGGCGTCGTCTCAGTCTCTCGCCATCGTTCCTTTTGGTCGCCATCGTTCCTTTTAGTCGCTGTCGTTCGCTAGACCTAGGGATTGTATGTCTTCTTTCGCATTTGAGTCGGATGAGAGAGATCGAATCGGAGCCAGAGGGTTTTTGTTTATTTTACTTTACCTATACTACGACGTTTCGTTAAAAAAAACAAGGGTTTTTGTGCTGTCTCAAAGGCGTCACCTAAGCACGCCTCTCGCTTTGCTCGCAGTCGACGAAGGCGAGCGCCTTTGCACCGCCTTTGTAAAAACGCCTCGCCGGTCCATTTTCGAGGCGGCCATGCCTCGCCTCACGCCTCCAGGTGCCTCGGGCGGGTGAGGCGACCGCCTTTAATAACTATGAGTGAGGTAGTACTGAATTCTCATTCTAATTCTAACAATAGTCATATGATATCAGTAGTAGGCAGCTTATGCATATGGCACAATATAGTATACTAAGGCTCCGTTTGTTTCACATAAAATAAGTTCCAAAGGATGGTTTCCAAAAAGTCAGTTTTATGGAGATCATTTTCATTTTCTGTTCTCCTATGTTTGGTTAATACATTGTAAATGAACCTGAAACTATTTTACACGAGTCATTTGCATTAAAACGAAGGAGAATAGTTTTATTTTATTTTATTTATTTATTTTGATAAGGAGAATAGTTTTCAAGAGACTGAAGTAGAGATGAGTGGAAGAATGAAAAGCTTCCATTTCTGGAAAAAGACTTACGGGTCTCAAATCCACTTGTCATTTCCCTAAGGAGAATGGGTGACTTTCTACTGAATTGCGGAATATTTTGCAATCTGACTCAATTTCCTAAAACTTCCAGACACAAAAATCCCAGTTATCATTTTCCACAAAACAAACATAGCCTAACACACAATGTGTATTCCTTACTTCTACTCGTGGATAAAGTTGAAGTGTTCATTATGTTTTCTCGGCTTCTACTAACGGATAAAGTTAAAGTGCATCAACATGCAAAGTTACCTCACGCTATGTTTGACTGGTTACAGTATTACACATGAGCAAAATAAATTATGATGACCTGATGAGTTAGTAAAAAATAATTTACATATCCCATCAATAACTAGAACTTACCAATATTAGTCATCTCATAGACAACAAGCCAAAATTAACAGATGTAGTAAAACATCGTATGTCAACCTAGTCTATATGATGTTAAAACAAAATAGAGCATATTCTTATAGTTAAACAACAAACATCTTTTATGATAAATTAAAAAGACATGAAAAACTTCAAGCATAAAATTAAAATTAAAATTATTATCATTATCATTATCATTATTATATTTATTATTATCATTATTATTATTATTATTATTATTATTATTATTATTATTATTATTATTATTGTCATTATTATTATTATTATTATCATTATTACTATCATTATTATTATTATTATTATCATTATTATTATTATCATTATTATTATTATCATTATTATTATCATTATTATCATCATCATTATTATCATCATCATTATTATCATCATCATTATTATCATTATCATTATCATTAATATTATTATTATTATTATTAAGATGCTCCGTATAACAATTTTCCCACTGATCCACAAGTACAATTCTTCTATCAAGGTGGAGGTATCTCCAACTTCATCCAATGTTTCTTAAGAATAGGATGCTCATACACTACAGCTTCAACCTCTGTAGTCCTAGGCATACAAATTAGTTCTGATGAGTATGTTTTTGAGACAAATATTCTCTTGATTATCTGATACAATGAAAGGAACTGCGCAATTTGATAGCGATGAGAAACTATATCCCACTTGTTTTTGTCCCAGTGACATGCAACCTATAAAAGCAACTTTACAAAAATAATGTATACTACTCCCTCTATCCCAAAATAGTCCCATTTGACAAGTCAAACTTTTTAAGATTATAACTTGTTTGTACCTCCTTTAAATTGCACTAAAATTATATCCTCTTTTAGAAATGGGGCTATTTTTTTTAAATAAACCAAAAGGAAAGAGGAACATCTTTTTGGGATGGAGGGAGTATTATACTATAGACCAATCATACAACTCTATAAGATGCCTCAAAAGGAGCCTGCAATTTAACTACAAGGGGAGAAGACATCACGTGTTTTTGCACCAAGGACCATAAACGAATGATATAGAAGCGATTTACAAAAATTTAAGTATTCGGGCACCCCGTAGGTTTCGGTTCACATTTGTAACTTGTGCTTCGAGCAATAAGCAAAAGGCGTAAACATTAAATAGACAGAGAAAATAAAACTAATGTGGATTGCATGTCCTTATAAAACTAACATGGGAAAATGTAATTCATTTGTGAAAATAAAACTAATATGGGAAAACTGTAACTTTGAAAAGCAAAAAAACTAATATGGGAAAATTGTAACTTTGAAAAGCAAAAAAAAACAAGTTATTAGTTGTGAAGCAAATGTTAGACTAATTCGAATGCACAATTAACCCCTTTCAGAAAAAATTCACTTACTCCATTGTCTTTAGTTAATTCTTACTAGAGAAAACAGAGATTTATTATTATTTTAGCTTGCTTTGTCCTTCACAGTTTTAAAGCAAATTGTATATTTGAGAAAAAAAAATCATTATTAAGAGAAGGGAAGTTTAGTATAGAGCCTTATAACCCTAGATTTGATTTGAATATTCTTTTTTTTTTTTTTCCTTTTGCTTCTCCACTGTTGCGTCTAAACTACAAAAATAAACATCAAATGTTACACTTCAATCTCTCTAGGAAAATAAAATAACAAAACCAACACCCTAACTTATGTACTCCCTCCGTCCTGGATAAATGCTCCTACTTTCTATTTTGAGATGTCCCAACTAATGTTCCTAAAGACTTTTGATCTACCTATTTTCTACCATTCTTCCTAATATATCCTTAAGTGTCATTTAATATAACACATCCCAAAGAAACCCAATTATTTAGAATAGTTGAACTCAATTAATGTTCATGGGTATTATTGTCGGAACACATTTTACAGCACATCATTAATTATGTTTTTTAATTAATGTGCTTTATCAACTAGGAACATTATCCGGGACACAGGTGAGTAACTTAAAAGAATAATTTAGTTCAATTTTAACTCAACCCCCACGGGCAAAATCTTTTGCATCCGCCACTGGTTGCAAGAAAAATCATGCAAAGCAAAAAGCATAGGACTCGTTGGGACCATGCACACGTCAAAGTAAATCCTAGATTCTCTAAACTTCATTAAATATTCTGCTTTTAGATTGGGAAAAGCAATTATTTGATATGACAGCAGCATTATTCTACTATCCAAGTACACAAGATCTCAGCAAATCAGCGAAGACGATTCCCTAGAAAAGCCAAATTCCAACTGCTTAAATCAGAGTCAAAAGTTCCAAATTTTAAAAGACTCAAGTTGCAATTTCCACTGAGTCAAGAGTTATATGAGGCTCCAGTCAACATAGGGTGCAAGGAACAAAAATGAGCACCAAGCCACCAACTACCACCTAAAAAAATAAAACAAGCAAAACTGGAAAGAAACAACAACAAGGACACAAGTAATGATTGTTTGGAAAACAAAATTAGAAAAAAGAAAAATTGCAACATCTTTAGCCTGGACTTCTACATGCCTATGTAGCCTAATTTTGTTCTGCAATGTACACCCCACGGACTCTAACCCAGTTACGTGAATAACATAATTCACTACAGACTACAGAGGCAAAAAAAATTTACTGAGTGATAATTTATCACATTAAAAAGTGCTCTGACCATTATTAGGCTGCAGATAAGTAAGTGAGCACTCCTACTAATTATTTGGAAGTCATACACTGAGAAATAGCATGAAAGAACAAGATAATTAAAATAAATAAGATCTAGCCAGAGTAAATCATGCTCACCAATCACGCAAATGAGGATAACAATCCAGAAAACCATTTGAACAGGTCGGCTATATTGCATATGGTACTGAGACCTTTGAAGCTGCCTTTGAAGGGCTCCATACCACCCGTAAAGTTGCTTGTCACAACATTCATCACAACCCTGAAGGCAACTCTTACTTCTTTCATAGCATGCATTAATGCCCTTTCCAGATTAAAGCAAATTACATCATCATTAGCAAGTCGCCACATTAAAAGAGGTCAAGAAAGAAGCAAATTGAATTAAGTAAATCTGACTAAGTATGTAAATCTGACTAAGTACTCACCCTTGTCAAAGGTTGAGATTCTGACGAGTTAGTGTCAGCTTCTTGGTGGTGATCCGTGAACTTCAACTTTCTGTAACCATTCTTTGACCATTTAAACTTGGATGCAGACTCCATGGTATTTAAGAACCCCGATAAACTGGGAACCTTTCGAGGGGGCTGCTGTGGTTGTGCGATAGGAGGGAAATCATCATCAGCAACTGCAATCTTCCATGCACCAATGTCAGCACTAGCACTTGCTGTCCTTCGATGCCCAGAATGTTTGTCCTCTTTAGGCTCCACCACACCCCACTCCACTGAGTGAGGCAAGTTCCTCGAGCACTCTTTTGCCAACTGCTTAGCCCCCTCATGCTGACTCACCACTTGTTCGTCCTTGATGTTAACTTTTACAGAGTTTTGGCCCGCAGAGGCTGCCTGTCCTGAAAGAAACAATGCAAGTTCCTTGCATTCTCCTTCATCCAAACGCACCCAGGGGTGAGGCGGCTTGCCCGCAGAAACAGCTGATTCATGTAAAGAACTTTCAACTTTCGAAATCTGACTCTCCATTGCAATAATGAAATCCTGATGCCGGTTTTGTGCATCATCAACAGAATTCTTCATGTAACTTGACCTTACAGCCTTTTCAAATTCCTCCAACTGCACCAAAACCAAAGGATTAATTTCACATTCAATACACACATAAAAAGGCAATTCTTAGGTTCTCCCTAAGTATCACACTAGGGTCACCCATTCTGAATGCATCCATCACAACGGAGCCACTTATTTAGTGGCGTGTCCTACTTGAAAGAACTTGATACCATTTTACAGTCTATCTTTGGTGAATAACAAAATGTGCAGGCCATTCAAGTTGCTTTGATCTGTAATTGTGGCTAAAGTGGAGGGCCCCCTATACAAAGGGCCAGTGAAACTGGGCACGCCCATTGGAAAATAAGCATTAGTTGATATTTCTAGTTGCTATTAACCATTTCCAAGTTCCTATCCTCTCTAAAAAGACTAAAGGAGTATAAAACCTGCCATTAGCTACTTTTTTTTTTTTATGTCCTAAGGGGGCGTAGGAAGGGATTGAACCTTTGACCTCACCCTTTGTGAAGTGTCAGCTCTACTGGGCCACCCCTTAAGGACCTGCCATTAGCTACTAACCATCCAAAAATTCCTATCTTCCCCAAAAAAGACCAAAGGAAAAAAATGAATGGGAGAGTAAATAACCTGCCATTTCGTAGTGCCAAGAGCAGTTTGCAAGTCCCTTCGAAGGTCCTCAGTATTCCAACCAGTAGAGTCCTTCATTGCATGAATCCATGTTCTATATGTTGATTCCATCCTTTTAACATTAAAAAAAAAATAAAAAATTAATATCACAAACAACACCTCAGAACCTTCTTCGGTTTTCTACCAGGAAACATGAATATAAGCACATAATTAAAGCAAATTGTTACCATGAGAAATGATAACAAATACATCTACCTATCTGCAGATTCCTGAACTTCTTCGGCAACAGCAAAAAATGGATCTTTCTCCCAACGATCGAAATGCGACGCCATCGTCTTTGAACAACCCGCAGCCCAAAAAATTATATAAATTACAAACAAAATAGAAAAATCAAAAGAATCAATGAACAAACCCTAGCTCGAAAACTCTATAAACTGAAATAATCTTTGAGAAAACACAGAAATGCCAGATCGATAGATCATTGGATTCGGTAATAATTTTCCGAGAATCGATATGATTCGTGTGCTGGCGTGATGGAGGAAATAGGAAACAGAAATTGTCCGGCTCGGTGAACGGGCAAGTACCTTTTCCTTTTCTTTTTTCTTTTTCTTTTTAACTTTTATTATCGTTTAATTTTCTGGTAAAGGGAAGAAACTCTCCGTTTTCGGGTCCTAACCGACAGGTTTGAATTAATGGTGTCGTGGCGCTTTGAGTGTGCGTTGAGTAACGTTGTCGTTTAGACGTTATTGTCTTTGATTTGTCATATTCTGTAAGGTGCGCGGTCAAAACGAGTGTGTACGTTGAAAGATGATGTCCGGGTTCATGATGTTTGACCTTTCGGTTAGTTTTCGAAGATTTTTGGGAAAAATACCACAAATTCTTTCAAAAAATATTACTCCTCTCTTCCACTCAAATAGTCAACATTTAAAAATTTTAATTATTAAAAAATATATTAGTGTTATTAGAATTAGTTATAATTGCAAAAATTAAAATGATTACAACACAAATGGAGTGTAAAAAAAGTAAACTCTTTAAGTAAAATATTTTAAAATAGTATAGTGAACTCTTTGCTTGAAACGGAGGGAGTAATATATTTTTAAAATCCCACAAATAATTACGTTACCTACAAAATTTTAAAGTTAGGGTAAAAGCATTTATTTGAAAACATATAAATTTCTTTTCAATGATGATAACGATAATAGTATTTTCTAAAAATAAAATAATAATTTATTATTATTAATATAACAATAGTAATAATAACAATAGCATCAACATTTTTAATAGTATTATTATTATTATTATCATTTTATTTTATTAATTTTATTATTATCACCATTGTTACTATAATTAAGTATTAATTTTAAAGTAGCGCTACAAGCTTGCTGGAATTACTTGTGTGCGTGCACATGCACCACCACACACAATTATTATTATTATTATTATTATTATTGTTATTGTTATTGTTATTGTTATTGTTATTGTTATTATTATTATTATTATTATTATTATTATTATTATTATTATTTATGATGCAATTCTTATCACAATTACCATCAATAAAAAGAAAAGTAAGTTTTCATCCAAATAAAAATGTTTACCATAATGACAGGATGAAATGATAACTTTTAGAGCATCTCTAATGCAATCTTTTGACTTTTTCTATGCACGTGTCATGTTTAAACAATAAAACGTATTTCATAAGTGGCAGAAAATATAAAATATAGCAAGTTTTTTTTTAAACGTGCTCCAATACAATACTTCATTTAGAACATTCTTTTAAACGTGATAATTTTTTTAATTAGAAAAAATAAAAAATATTATTTTATTTTATAAGTGTCAGAATTGGCAGTAAAAATGAAAGAAGTCACCCGCACGACCAAATGTCAAGTTTTTAGTTTTTATTTAACTTTGGTAATACGTTAATTGTAATTTTTTAAAAAAAATTATAACTTTAACTATTTTTAAATGATGTGGATGAAAAAACATCCTCTAGGTGACCCTTTATAAGTGGAGACTCACCTAGAGGATGTTTTCTCAACTGAATATCACGCCACCTCCACCTCAATATAAGATATTTGCATTGGAAAATGTTTTTTTTTATGAAAGTCTACCTTTCCCACCTATCTTACATTTTTTACTAGATAAATGATTTAATTGGAGAAATCCTTAGACTTTTTTGTATTAAAATTTTAACTTTAGGACGTTTTAGATAGAAGAATTATTTCTGGGAGTTTTTAGATACGAAATTTTTTTTTAAGGGGACTATTTGATATTTTACCCAAGATTCTTTGTTGCTGCTAATTCATGCAGTACATTTGTAGCATTTTTTATTTTTTTCCTTCTTGGTTTCAAGTGGAGTTTGCTTGATTTAGGCAATGAAAATGATGAATCAGTCCATGGATTGAATTTCATTTGACTTTTTATCAGATACTATTAAATATTAGGTATTTAAATTAGGCTGTTTAAATAAGATATTATCATGATAACTGATGTTATTCACTGGGATGCTATTAGTAGTCTGGAACATTTAATTTCATTATTTTGATACTTATATATTTTAAGTACTTTGATCGGGTATATATAATATATAGATGGTGATAGAGTAACGGCTATGTTTGAATCACAAGAGGTAACTCAATTGGGCAGGCATACATAACATTCATTTTGGAGATTGAGATTTCGAATCTCACTACAAACAAGACAATTGATACAGAGTCGTGATGGTTTCCATCGAATTGAAGTGGTTATGATTGAATATGTTACGTGATTAATATCGAAACCCCTAGTGTGGTTAGTAGGGGCGTTCATGGTTTGATTCGATCAATTTTTTGTTAAAAGTATAGGGAATCAGGTTTGGTTCGAGCATTACCTTTATTTTATTTTATTTTTTGAAGTCTTGTAACGTGGACGACATTGATTGCGCGTATAAGGAGGATTTCGAAGTGGGTCAAGTGGCATGAATTATTGAAGCAGTTGAGGGATCTGTGATTTAATTTAAGTTTAATCATTCAACAAGACCTAGTAATCTATACTGTAACGCCCGAGTCCGAGATCCGATGTTAAACCCTAACTCGGTGCGTTAAACTAACAATTACAAATGAATCAATTGATAGGAACGAACCATAAAAGCTCAAAACAAAACTATGCTGCGAAAAACCACAACTAATTAAAACTTGAGTTTCAAAAACTCGAATAACAAAACCACAACTAGAAAACCTCAACGGCCAAACAAATGCCGGAGAATCACAAAACCGAAGTAATCCCAACAAATAAAACCTTGACGGCTAAAAAACACAAACCGGAGAAACAACAATACTAGACACCACGAGCTACACGCTCGGAAAAAATAGTATTTAGTAAATGGAGAACATACAAGCTCGACCTCACAAGTCGACATGAAAATACAAGTCTATAAAGAAGAGTATAATTCTACTCTACCCAACATATTAAATTTACATAACTTAATTTTTAACCCACGATCTCACAATAAGAGAAATAAATACAAACTAAATACAATTAGCTAACTCCAAAGCTAACACGGCCTCACAGTGCTGGAACTTATAACCTGCAAAATAAGGAAAACAAAGGCGTGGGATGAGACAAGGCTAAGTAAGTTACTAATGCAACAATATGGCATGTTATAATGCACAACAAGATAACAGGATAATAAACATGTAATAACACATAAAAGCAACCAACCCTATACTAACGAGAGGCTCAGTGGCCGACAACCGTCTCATACTAGTTGAAGACCACGACCAACATTCACTAGTATAGGAAGGACATAAAGAGCAGTAAAGTTAACACTTATGAGAGGATATGGTGGATCGAGGTATACCTTCGATCCGAGACCATACTTCCGACCTTATTACTCCATGAAGCCATAATGGACGATTGTGCTGCTACTGCTGTACATAATTTGGCAAGGATCAACAAATGAAACCGTAGAGGATGATTGTGTTGTTGTTGCTATACACGAATCACAAGGGACCAATGCTCGTATACTAAAACTAAATAAATGTACCCAATCGCCTTACGCACGATCTACAAGTACCCGTTATGAACCGTTTTTCGTATTCACGTCGACGTATAAGCTCGGTCATCCTACGACCCGAGGCACTCTTACAAAGACTAAGGGACCGATGTTCGTATCCCAAGATCAAAACAATGTCGACACGTACACAGTCGCGTTTATTCCATACAACTGTGGGGCTAGAGAAACTCCTTCGTGGCCAAGTGTATTGGCCTTTGACTATTACGTAGCCCCGGCTCCCGCAATAACCAAACGTCAATACACCTCCAAAATACGATGCCAGCTTGACTCAATGTAATACATAAGTAGATGTCTCGTCATGTTTAAACAAATCAAAGTGTGTTTTCATGAATAACAACTCAATAATATCAACATGATGTGTTATATTGAATCACATATGTCTCGTCATGTTTAAACAAATCAAAGTGTGTTTTCATGAATAACAACTCAATAATATCAACATGATGTGTTATATTGAATCACATACCAAAATCAACTCAAGGTGTTTATAAATACTAAACACAAAATCAATCATCAAAGTAGGATGATTCCCTATCACATTTTAGAACAATCACATGTATACCAAATCATCTAAGTCCGCTAATGCTAGACACAATCGCAACATACGTAAGTCTACTCGCACTTACAATCATTAATCAATGAGTAACCACTACACTCAACTTATGATCTGTACAGTATCACATAATCACACAAATACTACATCTCATGTATATTATAATCTATCACATATCGTTATTGTCGTGCACTATGTATATCACGACTCATTATAAGTCACATCGTCCGCATTGAAACGATAACCAAGATAAGTCACTAATACCTAAGATTCAACCTACTCGTCACCTGACGATTGAGACTATATGTCTCCCTAGTAATGTCACGCACTAAGGCGTGACTAATCGATAACTCAATGAAAAGTCAAAAGTATACTATTAACCCTTGTTTAGACCAAGGCATAAATCAATTATGCAACGCATGCAACTCATAGTCAACTAAGGTTAAGTTCTCATCAAATCACAATCTCTTCAATCCATCATCCCACGTCGTAGAAGACTAAACTACAAAGGGTAGTGTTTTATACTACCCAACACTCGACTCCGTAGAGTCGATTACACCCATTACTAATTTTATCACATTATTCAACGTGTGTTCATTACGTCTTATTCGATTTCGTCAGAGTCAGTCACGACTAATACTTAGCTCATATGGGAATTCAATGTAATTTCATTTTATCCTATTAACTCCGCTAGAGTCATTACTAATAGTCGACGTATCGGGACGAATCGTAGTATTGTCCCTAAATATTCATATTAACCTCAATGCCCGTTATTCGGTATATTGACTTACCCATAAGGATCTCGCAAATCTCATCCTGAGCAACAATTTACATAATCTCAACAACTTACTAATATCCGAAGTCTATCTACAACAGTACACCTCGATGAGTCTCTAATAAAAACCAAACCAACAACAACAACAACATTTATCCAACACCACGCAGCAATGCCATTAAATTCACCAAATATTCTACCAAAGTCCAAGTATTACGAATCTTACATATCCAGAAACTAGACATCCCAAAATACGATTTAACACTTTGAATCAGTCCATTCAGACTTATATTTATCAAGATTTAGCCACTTAAAGTTAAAACTACAACCCAGAATTTCAGCAGCAAATTACTTTGCACAGTGACAACACAAAACCCAATTGTGGTACTTCCTGACCTCGAAATTTAATGAAATTTTATAAGAAACTACCTAACATCTGAAAGTATAACATATCCAAAAATCAACCAATTCCCATGCACGGATTTGCTATAGAAATTTCTAGAAAATGCCTCAAATATCAAGTATTATATTTAAACTTTACAATCATGAAAATATCATGGAAATTGCTTAATCTAGCATGCTTGACCATTATGAAGACAACAGAAGAAGAGAGGAAGAAATAAGGAAGGAAATAGTAACTTACTATTTACCGAAATTCTTCCACACGTTGATCCCAAGCTTGATCCAAGCTCGAATTAAGTCTTGCACTCTTTGAAACTCACCTTCTCTCTCTAAAACGTGGGAGAAGACGATGGGTTCGTGAATCACCAACAGATCGGGGCATCTCTTCGACTAGAAATGTTCCCCTCGTCGCTCTCTTTATTACGGTGAAAACGGATCGTCGATCTAATTTCAGATGCTCAAGATATTGTGATTTCTCTCTCTACTCTCTCTAGACTCTTTATTCTTTCTCTCTAACTCACGTTTTTTTTTGGTGGAGAAGGGGGGAATGAGACCATTCTGAGTCTCATGGTCAGCCAAGGCCTATTATGTGGTCCAAAATTGGTCAAAGGAGTCAAAGGATGTCAAGGGGCCCACAAGTCAACAAAACCAAAATGGTCAAATGCTGTTATAATTCTGATTTTTAGTCAACTTTAAAAAATGCCCGGGATGATCTACAAGTCCAAAAATTACAAATAAGATGTGGTTGCAAAGCCCTAGCTGTCTAGTATACACAGCATAAAACGGATTTGAAATCCGAGTTTCCTACACAAAGTTATGATCAAATTACTACAAGCTGTTCGGATGGGCATAATTCTGAGTGTAAGCATATATCCATGTTTTTTTTTTTTTGTATCTTTTTCTATCTCAAGGTCAAAACAAAATGTTTTACAAGTATAAACAACATCAAGAACAAATTTCTTAAAAGTGTGCAACAATCGCAACTAAGAGCCTTCCTATCGTGGTTAGACTTTGCCCAATAATTAACACAAATATGAGCCGATAACAAGAATGACTTCTTACAAGAATGCAACCGCGGCACGATTCTATCTCGCTTGTTTCCCGGCCAAACTTGTGTCAAGAACTAATAAGTTACGCTTAACAAGCATGACAGCTCCCTCGCAAACATACCGTTAAAGGTCAAACATCACAACCATGAATGTTACTAAGCTCATGCCACGTACAATGAACAAAATATGATTGAACTAGAAAAGAAGTAAAGTCGGGGTGTTACATATGCGATTTGGGGAGGTTATGGGATTTGATTTGGTGCGTCTGTATGAATTTGATTTGGTGTGTCTGTGCTTGATGTATAGTGCTTATTGTACGTGTGCTTGTAAGAGAGAGAAAGAGACGGGGCTAACAATGGCAAAAAGAAGCAATCGGTAAAAAAAGGGGAGATGATGGTGGGTGGAAGGACAAAAATACCCCTATTAAAAAATCATGTGATGGCACATGGGTGAGATAATGCATATCTATCGCAAAAAGCGGATAGAGGGACGGTATATACAGGAATGAAAAAACGCAATAAAATAGTACTCCCTCTGTTCTTAAATTATTGTCTGGGTTGACCCGGCACACGGATTAAGAAAATTCAATTGACTTGAATTGGAATAGTATTGAAATAGTGTGTTGTTTCCTTTAATGCCCATGTGTATGTGGCCCATAATTAAAGTAGGAAGAAAAAGTAAGGGTAAAATAGTAAAAGTGATGTTCTTAAAAGGAAAGTTTTAAACAAGATAATTATTTAGGAACGGACGAAAAAGGAAAGGAGGACAATAATTTAGGGACGGAGGGAGTAAAAAGAAATTTTTTTGCTATTACCACAAAGTAGTAGAAAGATTTGGTGCATTTTATCCTAGAACTTATTATTGGGAAAAAAAAAAAAAAATCGAAAATGCACAGCTCAAAATCTGGTGGCAACTCCCGGTCCTTTAGGCTTTAGCTCTCCACACTGTAGTTACACTTTGAAACTTATAGCCGAAATGGGTGACGAGGAGCAGCTACTATGCGAGGCGGCGAAAAACGGCGACGCCGAGAAGGCGAGAGCTCTCCTCGATTCCGGAGTCGACGCTTCTTACTTCGACAACGAAGGCTTGACTCCTCTAATGCACGCCGCCAAGCACGGCCACGCCGAGGTGGTGAAGTCCCTCCTCGAAGCCGGCGCACCCTGGAACGCCCTCTCTCCGTCCAATCTCTCTGCCGGCGACTTTGCCATGGATTCAGGCCACCAGGACGCGTTTGACCTCCTCCTCAATGCTGGTTCGTTCTCATCCCCCCCACCCCAATCATTTGCTATCTATACTTATCACAAACGTAGTTAAATTTGTAATTTATGCATTTCCTTCAATGGTGAACTTGTTTTCCTGATTGCTAAGACGTATTTGTGTGTGCCGTATAAGAGGTTAAATTATTTTAATTATTGCATGTTCCATTCTTCATTCAATTATACTCTGGCTGTTTTACCTAGATATCATGTTGGTTGGTTCAATTAAACTCATTTGCATATTGCATTCAGCTCAGTCCAATTATATACTCATTCGTTCTTCTCAAGAGTCTCTATTTGAAAAGTCTCACACTCAATTTATTGTAGGCAACTTGTATATTGGGTACGAGGGGTAAACTTTGACTATTGGAAAAATTATAAGCATGATTATTAAAACGAGATTCTTTGATTTGAACATCTCAATGAAGAAAGTAGGGCAACTTTGTGTGAAAAGGGGGCCAATACAAGTTTCCACCTTGCATCGCGATTCTGGCACCTTCTGTAGTTACCGGTAAGTCCTAACAATTTGGAATAGTCTGGAATCAGTGTTTGATTTTAGTGTTGTGAAAAGGTCGAGAATTTGCATTTCGGTGGGAAAGAAAGGGAACTTTTGAAGTGGTTAAGAACTTCCAGTTTCTTACGGTCCCATCATCTCAAAAGTTGAACTTTTGGTGGCGTCACATTAAGTATAACTATTCGCCACACTAAACCAAAAGCTCAATCGAAAATTATCTTCTCAATCCATACTGCCATTCACTCAAATAACAATGCCAGAGAACATGTGAACCATACTTTAAGCCTCTCCAAAAGATTTTTGGAGGCTTTGCCTATCAGAGCAAGTATCTCAATCTCTAATGCATTCTACTTGGGCACCTTTTGATTTGGAATCTCGTACAGTCGTACTCTCTAGTCTCTACAATATTCATCAAAAGTTCCAGAACAGTCTCCTACGCTATTTGTCTAGATGCATTTGAGCTTTCTCCTAATCTGTCTCTCGACAACTGACATTTCAAACTTTTTGTATGAATGTAGCACTTGATCATTTGTCTTCGAGGTATATACCCATATATTCCATGAATCATCATAAGAACATGAAATTTAGTGAGAACCACCAAGATTTAATGTCTTCATAGGAATACTCAGATGGATGTACCAAGTCAAGAAACTCTTTTCTGGGTTCTTGTCAAACAATGAGACACTTTCCAATTGCATACTATGCATTCCAGATAGATGCTTCTTTTTTGACATCACTGTCATTCTCTTTCACTCATGGGCACCAATCTTTTTTTGATAACTCAAAGGTATACATCATTCTCATCTCATTGACATTATCTTGAGTGTCTTGCCTGCATCAAGTGCAAAGAAGTATATTTCTTACCTCTTCCCACAATCAAGGAATCCTTGGTAAGCTTCCATAAACCATTTTTAAAGGTGTTACAAAATCTCTCGTCATCAAGCCTACCAGTCTACTTGCAGAGATTAAATTCAGAGGAAGATTTGGGAAATGTCTCACATCTTTAAGAACTAGCTTCGTGAACCCAGGTACATGTCTCTAAGGAAACTTATTCCATCTATTTTTAGCAAGACCATTATTATCCATCTTTGCAGACCGAAAGGTATGTGAGATGCAAATACGTCATTTCGAGAAGTAGCACATATGGAAGCACCATTATCTATCACCCAGGTTGTTTAGTGACATGCAAAGCTGATAACATCATCGCAGACAATAAGAAATTTTTCGGTGACAACAACTCGGTTATCATTACTATCATCTTCTTTCGATGTCTCTACTCTTTTTGTTTTCCCTTTCACCTCACAGCAAAATTTCTTGATGTGCATCATTTCATCACAATGACACTCTATCTCTCCATATTTGCGAATAGTCGTGCTTCTTTGTTGGGACTTCTCTCTTTATTTTTTGATAATGAAAACATGTTTGACGATTGCAAAGGGGAAGTCTAGGACTTTCTTCTCATGTCTTTATTCATAACACTTCTTTAGCCAAGTATATTGAAGTCATACCATGTGGGGCTGAGTTAGAGAATGAGGTTCTAAAATGTTTTCCATGATTGGCAAAGTACGAACAACATAGATCAAGAACAACATGTTCGCAATACAAGCCAAACTACAAAGAACACCAACGAGAAAATTGACAAGGATACTCAAATTCTTGAGAGATCCACCCAAATTGATCATGATGTAAGACCAGTCTAGAGAGATCGGAATCCGATCTCCGCCATTTAATCAAGCTATATGAGTCCCCTACATGTTACCCAAATTTCAGCTAGATCCAACGGTCCCGAATGACGAGTTGACCACCGTTGCACTGCGTTCTCATAAAACTGCTATGTATTCTCTCTCTATTCTTTGCACTGTTTGTATCCTCTATTGCTGCATCATCATAAGATGTCAAGTAATAGATGCTAAAGAGGCGTCTTTAAATGGGCCATTTAAAACAACATTAATAGTACCAAACATGGGCAATCCTCCATGAGGAGTATGACTCTTCCGTAAACCGATCTTGGTAGAATTATGTGTGAGGGCAAGCTTCTACTCTGAATCAGTTCATTATTCATTCTCTCGGCTAATCCATTTTTTTTTGGTTTCCCAAGGTATCCCAAGGCGAAAGGCCCAAGACTAATCTCTGAGGTACGATCGGGTGCTAGAAGCGGGGACCTCTCTCAAGCAATTTTTTGCAAACACAAGGACTTGAACCTCGAGACCTCTTGCTTAAGTGACCAAAGCTCTTTCCACTTAGGCAACACACGTTGGTTATGCTAATCCATTCAATTCGGGTGTCTTTTAATGTCAAATCCCTTGTTTGTCTTTTAGTTGCTGTGCATTTGGGCTTATTCCTAATTTTAAAAGTTTCTAACTCGATGTAAAGACACGACTTAGGTGAAGCACTCTGAGAGTACGAGTAGTAGCTTTAAGCCTAACTGGTCATGTTAGGTTCATATTCGGTAGTGGAAGAAGACAATGCGCAAGCATGAATATCTTAGTAAGGCAAGAACTGTGCTTAGGCCTCCATAAATATAAAAAGGAAGGGATCTAGTGGAAACCTATGGTAGTCATCTTTAATCTTTGACCCTTAAAGACCAGCCCTTAAAAAGAACGGGGTATTTTATGTCACTGTTTGACTCTGTAAGCCTACAAGCTCCTGGTAATATATAAGCAACGAGGTGCTTTAGTTGCCAGGGACCTTTCGTCCTCTCTTTATTCCATCGGCAGGCTTGACAGGAGAAGTTAATCCTAAGGTGGATTAGCTTATGGATATCTGAAACAGCTCCAGCCTGTAGGTTAGTGAATCAATAACTTGGTGTAGGGCTTATGTTATGCTGCGTTTTTTAGTTATGGTCTTGATAATTTTGGCTACAAGTTTTATGATCGGACTGAAGAGAGTTAATCAGAAGCTGAAATGTTTGTGGAAGCTCAAAACCATAGTAGATATTATTAACTTAGGATCCAGATCTTTGTGCACCAATGCCAGAGCAAGTTGGGGACCAAATTTATGATGTCAAACAAGTACATTTGAAATAGATACACCCATACAAAGTGACATAGGTGATGATAAAAATGGTGATTAGCCTCCCATACGAGAAGTACCACAAGCAACGCCACCCAACTCCACCCATGATATCTACCAAAGACTACAATCATCCATGATATAATTTGCAAATGAGCGTGTTATTAATTGAAGGGGGAGAACAAGAATGTTTTGAAAAAGTCATAGAAGATGAACACTAAAAGGGATGGTTTTATGCCAAGTCCTTGCATGAGAATCTAACCCATGAATTGGTGTAGTTTCTAAAAGGTGAGATAGCTTTAGAATCAATGGGCTTACATGTTAAAGCAAGTTGAAAATGATTTACTTCTACCATACAAAAGTAGATCGGTGTTCAAGGGATTCAACCATGAAGGAATTGATTTTGACGAGGTGTTATATACCGCCTTCCTTCATGGTGATTGGAGGAAGAGATATACATGGAGTAGCCAAAGGGTTTGAAATTGAAGTGGAAAGAAGATTATTGTGCCAACTGAAGAGAAGTCTTTGTGCTTCAAAACAGGCACCTAGACAATAGTATATGAACTTTGAGTCAATTATGGAGTAACAAGACTATAAGAAGATTACTTCTGATAATTGTATTTGTGCAAAATTATCTGATGTTTTCTTATTCTTTTGCTGTATGTAGATGACATGTTGATTCTTTGCATTAGTATTACTCGAGATAGGGATAAAGTTGAGTTTGTCCGAAGAGAAGTACATTGAAAGGTTTAACATGGATAAATCGAAAGTGGTATGACCCCTTGCAACTCAATTTAGATTAAGTGTTAAACAATGTCTTTCAAAGAATACATCATAAAGTACCATTTGTATCAACAATGGGTAGTTTGATGTATGCAGTGGTGTGTACGAGACTAGACATAGGTCACTCATGCAGTCGGTACAGTGGGCAATTTTTTTCCAATTCTTCGAAGAGAACATTGGAATGCAATCAATATGGATAGAGTGGATAATGAAGTATCTCCGTTGCACTTTTGGGTTAAAGGTAATGTTTGGAGGTGAGAAACCTATGCTAATGACTGGAGGTGAGCAACCTAAGCTAATGACTGGAGGTGAGAAACTTGTGTTAGTTGCTTATACACATGCAGAGATAGAAATGGTTAGTGTTGTTGCTTCGCACGAGTCTACTTCAGGCTACTTTGTTATGCAGGTCGGAATGGAGCTTGACAATCAAGATTGCGAAAATGTCCAAGGCATAATTCATTACATCACAGCAAAGGAAGCAACGAAAGCGTGTAAGGAGTTGCTTTGGATGGAAAGGTATGTTGAAGAACTGATTTTCAAGTAACAATATTAGAGTCAAAGCACTGTCCATCTTGGGGAGAATTCTGCCTTTCACTCGAGATCGAAGCATATTGATGTCATGTAATGCTCTAAGTTCTAAGCTTTTCACAGATTCCAAATGATTCTGACATGTTGACGAAGGTGCTGCTAAAAGTTAAAACTTGACAGGTCTTCTAATAACCGCGATGCCAAATACTTCCACCAAGTTGTGAGGGGAGATTTCTTTGGGTTTCCCTCCTTGTATGGCCAAGTTTGGTGAGACCATTTATGTTTTTTTAAACGGCCCAGTTGAGAAGACCTCTTTGGTCTCTAGTACTTGACGTAGCTTGTAAACACCCAGCAGCACTAGATACAAAAACAGTGCAGCAAATAAAGAGAGAAAACTTAGCAGTTTTTTTGAACTCATCCATTCCAGCGTGGCTGTGGTCAACTCCACGTTTGGAAGTGTCATTCACCATTGGATCGATCTGAAGGTAGAGGACTCATGTACCTTCATTCTGAATGGCAAAGACAGGAATTTCGATCGGACAACTTGCTCTGTTTGGGTGGGATTTCTCAATTTTTTTCCTGGTGTTATTTGTAGTTTGGGTTTAGTTCCAAGAACATGTTGTCTTTGATGTATGCTGTTGGTGTATGCCTATAGGTTATCTAGGGAAGACAATCTTTTAGCACCTATTATTGTTGATTCTTGTGGAAGATTTGGGTGGACTACCGTCCGTGGTTTTCACTTCCAGGACAGGGGTTTTCCATGTAAATTTTTTTGATGAATTGTTTGTCATTTTTGTGTTTGATTTCAGCTATTGGGTAAATGATTGCTGCATAAAATTTTTGCTTGAATATTGCTTGTTTGAGATGCTCTTGGGCATCTATTTTTCGAACTCTCAGAACATTTATAATGATGCGGAAAATAGCCAAGAAGAATATCTCTCTTCACATAGTGGTAAAGGTTCCATATGAAGGACGCCATCTCTAAACCGGAGCAATAAGATTGTGCTACCTCAGTCCCATTTAGAGAATCTCTCTCTTCCGTTTATTGCATTTTCCCTTCAGAGGGTCCATATTTCCAATTAAGTTTACAACTTTTGTAATGTCTAACTTCAACCTGTACATATTTTATAAGCAAGTTGAAACACTTGATAAATTAGTGATTTACTCCCAAGGGCCAAGACTGGTCACTGGTTCTTTGAAATGTTTGCCTTTCTGATGGAGGAACTCTCCTACTGCACGAACGGATTTATTTTAGTCAAACATCTGGTTATATGCCCTTCTAACTTTCTGATTATTTGTGCCATCATGCCATCTTCCATTTGTATTAGCTACTCCTACTTATTAGTCATTTCTGTTCCCTTGTCCAATGGATATCTGTACTGTAATAGGGATCCAAGCTGAGTTGATCCTTGGAACAATTGCAAGAAGAGAAACTTCATCTGGTGATTCCAATGGGGACTACTTGGAAGAAAGAATCACTTTTAGCGAGGATAAGCTGATGGACTCCAATAGCAAGGCTATCATGATGGCCTGGGAGAAACCTTTGATGGAGGCTCATGCTAAAGCTATTTGCTCACGAGGAGGTCACATACTGAACATTGGATTTGGAATGGGTCTTGTGGATACTGCAATACAACAGTATGGGCCTGTCACGCACACTATTGTTGAGGCTCATCCAGAGGTTTATAATCGCATGCTTCGTTCTGGTTGGGCCGAGAAGGAGAATGTGAAGATAGTATTTGGGCGTTGGCAGGATGTCCTTCCTCAACTTGGATCTTATGATGGTAATACAAGATTCCGTTTTCTCCACGATTGAATATCTTTAATCATTTTGGAGTCTTCTTTACTATTATGAATATTCGTTTTCTACTCACAGCTTCGTGTTAAATCAGCCTCTAACATTACAATCTTCTGTCATATAACTTCCACTGAACTAAGTTTGTTGGCAGCAATCTGAATCAAATGTAACAAATTTGAGAATTTGATGCTATATCCTTCCATTCCCAACCACCTCCATACTACACTCAGAAACTTTTTGCCAGCCTTTGATATACATTGACACATTCTCATGCTATAAGGAAGATGATTCTCCGAAAAAATCATCATGATTGATCATACTGAATCTACCCTCCCACACTTGCATGAATTGCTGACACCATTTCCCAAAAGAGTTCCATTGAAAGCCTCCAGATTCTTTACGCTTGGTCCCCTTCACTAGGTGCGCGCACGTTTTACCATCCTACCGGCTGATACTTAAAAGTCTCTTGATTTCCTTCCTAAAAGAAATCCATTGTGTTATTGTTTTAGCTTTTGGTATCCCCTACTGGCATCTGAAAGACATAATAGACTTCTATGAATGTAGGCCATTTCCCTTGGATAAAATTGCCCTTTCTATCTGTCTAACTGATTTTATATATCTTTAATCACATAGGTCCCAATTGTCCTCTGATAACCTGAGCTGAGCTAAGTACATGAACTCTTCAGTTCCTTTCCAACCCTGAGTCAGCTCCAGTCTTTTATCTTAAGACTCAATATGTGATACTCCTCTAATAGCAACTAATTGTATAAGCTTGTGCCCTTGAGAGTTTTGGTGATGATGTGTTAACTTGTTTGAAAAACATTAAGTTTCTGGGTTCTTTTTTATTTTATTTTTTATTTTTTGGGGTTGGGGGTTGTGGACAAAATAGGATGTTCATCCAACTTAACTCTGAAATACTGGTTTGTTTGTGTAGTTCCTTTTAAATGTGTCATGACTCATGAATGCAACCTTATCGAGTAAGTCAATCAGTTGTCTTGATGATAATCCCTGGATATGTTGATTCTATCTGTCAGGTATCTTCTTTGACACTTACGGGGAGTATTATGAAGATTTGAGAGAGTTCCATCAGCATCTTCCTGTTTTATTGAAGTCTGGAGGAATCTACTCATTCTTCAATGGTCTCTGTGGAGGTAATGCCTTTTTTCACGTTGTTTACTGTCAGCTAGTTTCTCTAGAACTTGAGAGCTTGGGTTATGCCACACAAATGATACCCTTACCAGTTAAGGATTGTTTGGGTGAAGAAGTTTGGGAAGGTGTAAAGCATAGGTATTGGCAGTTAGATACGTATAATCTCCCTGTTTGTCAGTCTGTAGAAGATTCCGAATGATGTCTGAAGTTGAATGATTTTTAACGTGTTATAATTGAACCAGTTAAATCAGTAAACTTTTAAAATTTGCATTTACTCCTTTGGAAGTGTGGATGCTTTAGCATTATTGAAGAAGGATCCTTGCGAAATCTTTTCCTTATTGGATTATATTTGCTTGATAATGTAGCATGCTTAGCATCGATGCTTATGATTTCACCCTGACTTGACTATTGTGTCAAGAACCCGAGAGTTTGTATCCTTTTAATCCTAAGAAAAATTCCTAATTAGATATAGAACAGTGCACTAGCAACATAGAAGTTCAATATATGTTGACTGACTTACAAATTTGGAAGTTGACGGTCCCATGTAAACATGATGTGGACTTCCAAGTATTAGTGTTTCAAACCAACCTTGTGGAAGAACAAGGAATGACCACTCTGCATGAAGCTAAGTGCCTTCTTATATGGCTTTTGTAGAGTTCTTGAAGGAGGGAGAGAGTGTTCATACATCCTATCTATAAGCTGATTGTTCCACATAAAATTAGCATGGACTCCGGAAGGATTAGTGTTTCAAAACAACCTTTTGGAAGAACAAGGAATGACCACTTTGCATGAAGTTGCCTTCTTCGGGTACTTGAAAGAAGAGGAAAAACAGAGAGGAGGAATAGAGGCATTCTTAACCAGGTCAAGTGTGTTCATATGTCCTATAGAATTTGATGTAGTCAAGGCAAACTAATGAATGATAAAACTCAATTTTGTAAAGCGATTTAGCCATGAAATTAGTAAAATCATGCACTGGGGCTTACTTACATGATGGATTAAATTTTTGTCCATCCCTTCTAGGGTTTAGGAGATTGAAAGTTGAATATGTTGCGTTGGAGATTGCCTCATACAAGTGAATATGAAAGATCGTTCAAATCAAGGAGAGCCAGCAAATAATTGCACACTACTCATTCTTTCCCTTACTCTATTTATTTGGATTTGTTTATCTAAATTTGTTTATTAATTCTGATCATTTATTCAACAAAAATCTCCACATACCGAAATTGTCTAGCAAGATCTTTGAGTTCTTAGTAGTTAATACTACTTACTGAAGACTTCTGGTTGGTCTCTGAATTATTAGTATCTGATCACAAATTTGACTGCAAGAATCTGCGCTTTTTGCTGAAACGACCACCCTAGCTTCCCTCTCAAGGCTGATTGGGGAACGAAGGTCCATTCTATGTTTGACTCGTTCTTAACTAGATCCTAGTGGTCAAGTGTTTGTAACAGGCATCAGCCAAGGCACTTTGTGAAGTTTCTTGAAAATAATGACTATGATTCAGCAAAATTCGATCATAATATCAAAAAAAAAGTATGATGGACAAATAGAGTCTACCATCATTTATATCAGTTTTATGTCGGAGTTGATAAAGCTACGAAAAAACATTTACTACTTTCCTCGCGATTACCGTCAGAAGGAAAAGGAACAAGTGAAAAGGACAGAGAGACTTCCCAACCAGAAAGCAAAGTTCCCACTGATGCTTAGTATAAGCGAGCTCTAAGATTACATCTTTGGAATAAAAAATCCAGTTGGAAAAGGAAATCCAAAGCGCCTAATGCATACATAATGATATTTAAACAGAGAAATTTTATAGACTTCCCAAGAAATTTACAGTTCTTGATCTAGAGCAATACGAGTTCAATATGAAATAACTCATGTCCAACTGAAGGCAATTGGACTATTGACAATGTATTTTCCACCTGACCATGCTAGATGAGCAAAGCTAACCTCCCCTGATGGCAAGGAACTAGCTGTGAAAGTCACAGTATAGCTTTTTTTTTCATCTTGTTTACTGAAAGTTAGTGTTCCTGGCTTAACTGATATTTTCACTGCCCGAGTCTTTGAGGATACTGAAACCTTGTATGTTGCTGGAGTTCCCACATTAGTCAGAGTCCTTGTATACTTAACTATGGTCGGTGCACTACTCCCACCGCCTTTACCTGAAGCTGTCAGCAGAGGAACAGCAAAAGACGGGTAATTAAGATCTCCCACGCTGTATTTCTTACCTGAATCGCAGGTAAATTGTCGTTTTGCGATTATCTTAATTTGAATTGAAGTGTAGTTTAAAGCGCAAAGGAATCCTAGGTAGTCATCAACAGTGGCATCATAGATAAGACCTGGATCAAGGGCTGATACTGGGTTCACATGCCCAGCACCATGATCAAATGGCGTTGATGGCTTTCCAGTTGCAACATCCTGTAGGGTTTCTCCATTCTTGTATGAGGTGTAGGCTGTTGTCATAAGTGCTGACTTTATAGCTGCTGGGCTCCAGTCTGGGTGCGCCGCCTTGAGTAGTGCTGCTAACCCGCTTATGTGTGGGCACGACATTGATGTGCCTGAAACGATATTGAAGTCGACACGCCGGAAATCATCCCCTAAGCCACTAGGACCAACTTTACCTGTCCAACCTGCCAGGATATCAACTCCTGGAGCTATGAAATCGGGCTTTAGTATTTCTGGTGTAACTGCGTTTGGACCTCTAGAACTGAATGCTGCTACAACTGGTGATGGTTGGACTCCCAGCTGGGTGCCTCCAGATGAAATTGTAGCTGTGGGACTAGAGTCGGAGAGTATATACTGTTTTATTGCATCTCCTGCTATTTGTCCTACAGCTGCTGTTGGAATGAGATGGGCATCGGCCACGAGCTCTTCCCCATAGGACTGTGTGTTGGTTAAGATCATTCCTATGCCACCTGCCTTTTTCACTACCACACCCTTTTGCACCCTAGGGCTCAACCCGCGATCACATACCACAATCTTCCCAGCAACTTTCCCAGGAACCAAAGAACCATCTGTACATAGATTGCCATTTGTTGTGTTACTGACATTACCAGCAAACACTAATGGGATTATGGAACCAGATAGCGGTTTTCCACTGTAAAGTGATGCACCAGAGAATTTCTTCCCATTTCCTAGGGTAGCATAAGCTGGAAAATCACGGTCTAATGTTCCAGCTCCTACTGTAGCTATCCATGGTGCGACATTGGACAAGCTTTCAGAACTAGGCCCACCATTCCCAGCAGAGCAAGATACAAAGATTCCATTTGCCATAGCATTGAATGCTCCAGTAGCGACAGTGTCTCTGTAATAATCAGAAAGTGAGCCACCTATCGATAGAGATAGTATATGAACACCATCTTCAACTGCCTTCTCCATTGCGGCTAGTATATCACTGCCAAAACAACCCCCAAGCCAGCATATTTTATACACAGCCAATCTGGCATGTGTAGCCATTCCACGTGCTGTCCCCTCAGCATAACCAAGGAGGCTAGCTCTGGCTACAGCGGAACCGGCTGCTGTAGTTGAGGTGTGTGTACCATGGCCATCATCATCCCTTGGTGACTTTGATTCCATGGTTTCATCTATTGGTCCATAAGTTGCTTCATACCCTTTCGAGAAAAACCTTGCACCGATTAGTTTTCTGTTGCAGCTTGACGAGCTGAAGTTCTTACCCAGCTCACATTCACCTTTCCAGCTACTTGGGATCGGGCCAAGACCTGTGTCGTCTAAACTCTTACTTTCAGGCCACACACCAGTGTCCAGCACTCCAACGATGACATCGCTCCCTGAGTTGGACTCAGAAAAAAGTGCTTCACTTTTGCCTAGTCCAAGGAACTCGGGTGTGCGAGTCGTATGGAGCTTGTATATCACTTCTTCTTGCACCGAAAGGATACCAGGCTGTCCTTCCAGTGACTTGGCTTCCTCAGCCATCAGTCTTGTGGAGAATCCATGAATAACACTGTTGTAGGTGTATATCATGTCTGAGGACTTTGATACTGATTTGAGGGACGAGTCATACCACTGGAAGTGATCATCAAAATTTGATGGCATATATGATTTGTCCATGTGAACAACATAAGTCTTCTGGTGGTGTCTCTCATCTGCAACAGCATATGCATAACAGGATATCAGTATTGCCATCAGTGAAACATGCCTGAGCTTCATTGTTTCAAAATTTTAGACTGTCTCTGCAACTTATCTGTGGGATAGACCAGAAAATCAAAGTGAGTTTCTTCAGTGTATCTCTCTGTTTAAGGAGCGAGTCAAGGAGAGATGTGATCTCTCATTACGTGAGGCAGAAAGTGGAAGGATATCAGCTAGTTAGTTTTCATTTCAAGTGGGCTTAGCTGTTATGATTCTACTCATGGGAGCAAATATGGGACACCTGATTTGGTTTTTGTAGAGCCCTTTTTGTGGCTTTGAGATGGGTTGGACCCACCTAGTTGGAGAAAAGTGACCTGAATTGACCTAAATTATTAGGCACTGTTTGTGGAAGGATAACCACTCGGTCAATATTTGTTTTCCCTCTGTCTAATAGTATAATCTTCTTGGAAGTTATTGAGCTACATAACGATGAACCTTTTGCATGCATGTTTTAGATCCAGGCATTTTTGCGAAGGGCTGTTGGCCGTCTAGTACTTTTACTTCCTTCTCCCCACCCGCCCACCGCAACGAGTGAGAACATGGAAAACGAAAAGGAGGAAGATAATTGGTGTATAGTTCAACTTTTGGTAGACAACTTTAGGATCTTTTTTATAATTGTGGAGCATATCTTTACATTATTCTTCATAATTCTTCTTCCTTTAGGAAAATATTAGCTTTTGATAAGAAATTGCTTCTTTATAAGACTGATTTGCAGGTATTGGTTACTTTAGGATAACTTTTCATTTCTCCTTTTTGATGAATTATGGGTATCACTTAATTTTTTTTTTTGGGGGTGGAGTATTTGATGACCATTTAAAATTTAAAAGTTGTGTGCAATTTAAACCCTATGTATTATGAGATGAGATTAGATGGGCCTAAATAGGTGGCAGAAGCTTCCATTAAATTCTTTACAGATCAAATTCCTTAATCGATTAGTGCAAGGACTTTCTGATATTGGATGTGCAATAATAATGAATTGACATGAAACTTCGGTGGGAAGTTTAGTGTGGTGCATGGACACTTTTAAATTTGTTTTGAATAATGAAAGTTCTGAATTATTGGTATGTTTTTGTGGTAACATCATGCTTAATTTCAGAGCTCGGAATTGGAAGAACAATTTGAATTCTGTGGAGTTCAAATTGTTCATCTAATTCTAATTCTAAAGCTTGGCATTGAGTAGTTAAACATAACCTAAAGGAAATTAGATTGTATGAGTCGACTCGCACAAACAGATTTATGATTATGAAAGCTATATCTGGCTTATGTATATAATTGTGGCAAAGAATTTGTGGTACCTGCTCCAATAATTGAGTGTTATTCAACAAACCATTATCTACAAGCAACGGTAAGAATCTTCCAACTTTCTATGTGGGTAGATGTCAAGGCAACGGGAAGTTTTTAGGACTCTTTCAACTTGAATTCTCTGTGCGAGTAGATTGTCATTTTTGACATCCCCTCACAGGGTAAATTGTTAACGGCTCATCCAAACGAGAGATTCGTAGAGTTCTCCACCAAGTATTCTATATGAAATAGCAACGGTAAGAATCTTCCAACTTTCTATGTGGGTAGATGTCATTCGTCAAGGCAACGGGAAGTTTTTAGGACTCTTTCAACTTGAATTCTCTTTGCGAGTAGATTGCCATTTTTGACATCCCCTCACAGGGTAAATTGTTAACGGCCCATCCAAACGAGAGATTCGTACAGTTCTCCACCAAGTATTCTATTTGTCATTTCATTTCATATAGTTGGAATTGATACTTGATCATCCTTTAACGACAGTTCTCCACCAAGTATTCTATTTGTCATTTCATATAGTTGGAATTGATACTTGATCATCCTTTTGTCTTTCTTTTCAGCAAAGTATATATATATATATATATATATATATCTTTTCACTTGTTGTCATCCACACATAGTGGAAGGACCATATATCATTAAATTCGATTAGGACACTGAGTATGTATTCCAGCTATGGTTAGCAAATCATTAGTTTATGTGACAGTATATAATTGGTTGTTGGATCAGCTCCTGCTGTTCGGTCTACAGATGGATCGGTACTAATACTCCATCCATTCTTGACAAAAAGCAACTCTCTCCGTTTCCGGATAAATGTTCTTAGTGGATAAAACACAGGAATTAAAAACTATGGACGGATAAATGTTCTTAGTGGATAAAACACAAGAATTAAGAAACATAATTAATGATGTGCTGTAAAATTTGTTCTGACGATAATAATCATGAACATTAATTGAGTTCAACTATTTTAAATAATTGAGTTTTTTTAGGATGTGTTATATTAAATGAAACTTTAAGGGTATATTAGGAAGAATGATAGAGAATATGTTGATTAAAAGTCTTTAGGAATATTAGTTGGGACATTCTAAAATAGAAAGTAGGAACATTTATCGGGACAGAGGGAGTACTATTCTATTTTGAGATGTTTCATATAAAGAGTTTACTTTAAAAAATTATGCTTAGAATCTTCATAATTTTATAACTTTACTTTCCACATCATATTAATTATGCTTAAATATTTTTGTAAGTATAACTAATTCTAACAATACTTATGTATCCCTTAATTATCATATTTTCAAAACGTGAATTATTTGTCGATCTCCAACTAGAGGTGCATAGTAAGATCTCATCAGGTTAAGCAATTTCATTTCATCGTATGCCTTTCTTGTCCGTGGAATTCATTGGAACCAAACCTTGATTTGCCCCGACTTAGCTGACCTCTTGCCGACTCGAGCGAGCGACTTAGCCCTCAGGACTAGACTTTGGACAAAATACATGCTGTCATCTCCAACCAGAGGTTCATAGTAAGATCTCATAAGGTTATCATCTTTGAAGAAGTCATGAAATTTGATTAGAAAAGTGGTCCTTTTTGATCACTCAATAATAGTCATAGAGCGATAAGATGGTAATAATACTATAATAGCGATATCATACCTAACACTTAAACCATGATTATTATATCATACCTAACATCTACAAGTTAGTATGTGTTTTTCTTGTTTAATCAGTCATCTTACCTTGTGGTAATTAGCCAAAATGACCCTATTTTTGCCAGACACGGACATGCTATTGGCCCGATTAAGCACTCGTACTTTTTGATTGTACATTGCCTGGCAAAATTCAATTTCGTTGTTAGTAGTATTCAGCTATTTTTTTTTTTTTTTGTAACAATGCTGATGGCTGACCAACCCTATCACCGTTGAGTAGCAGCACACACTAGTTGTTAAGTTGATAAATAGACCAAAAAGGGTAAGATACAATTAAGGTTTGTCATGTAATCAGAAAATGAATTTGCTCCCGACACCGGGGGGCTAACTACCTTTCAGGCATTTAGCTGAAAATTTTGGAACGATGAGTTGCAGCAAAGCAAGCGGCTTTTTTTGATGAGAAATTTCTGAAAATGTTAACTTCTTTATTCTTCATCACATCAAGTATTTAACTACTAGTACATCCTAAATTGTGCACATACAGATTTTGATTTTGATATTAAATTGAATATGAAGACGTTTAATTCGTCAATTAAAAAACTAAATTTTGAAGGATTGTATGAAATTTTATCAGTTGAAATATTAGTTAATATCATCTGAATCAATTGAGTTTTCTCGGACGAAATTAAATTTATCTACGGTGAATTGAAATTGAATTCATCAAAGCGGCTTTTCTTTTGTTATTTGTTGATTGTGTTTCTTACTTTGGATGGAAGAAAAGAAACACATCTTGGCATTTTTGTCAAAGTGCATGAACCTGTCTTCCTAAAAAAAAAAAAAATAATAATAAGCCATGGTTTACTTTTTAATTCAATTCAATTTAATTAAAAGATAAAGTTATAACCATTATAAATTTTACAAAAAGTAATATGAATCGAGAGCTTTAAATTTAATCAATTTTGAAAAGTAAAAGAGTTTTTACGTGTGTGTTTAGCTTTGTGATTAGAGAGAATTCTTAGCTTTGTGATTAGAGAGAATTCTGGTGAGATTAAAGAGAGAGAAAGTATAAAACCACAATTAAAAATTACTTAAAATCATATTCCTCAAACCACTTTCACTCGTCACAATTCCTAAACTGCCCCTAAAAACAGATTAAAAATTTATAATTTTTTTTTGGATATCTCTATCCATCATTATGTGGCGACAAAGTTAAACATACAGCGCACAGCTAGCTACTTGATTTCCATGGAGTATTTTATCATAAATTGTAGTATTCATAAGGTGGATTCTGACTGGAGCCCCACATAATACCATGCAGATGCTCCTCTTGATTTCATTGTGAAATTTGGTATGATTTGCAATTGACTTGGACTAATAACTCTTTATATGTTTTCTTCAAGTTTGCCTGTTGTTGCTACAAGTAGCGTTGCCAAATGATTTGGACAGACTCGAGCTCAAGTTAGCTCGCTCGAGGTGACTCAAGTTGGAACTCAAATTTAAGCTCGTCTAATTTATTGAGTCGGACTTGTTTGTTCTACAACAGCTCCCTCGAGCTCGGCTTATTTGTTCACAAAAAATTTTGAATTTTATAATTAAATTTACCTTTATATATTATGTTTATATATAATTAACTTGTCAAATAAGACCTTGTTTTTTTGGGATGAAGGGAGCATCGCATTGCGCCTCATCCTGAAATATTTGTGCTTTATTCTAGGAATAAATATTGCTCTAGGAAAATTAAAACTTTTAAGTCTTTGAAAATGAAAATATTTTCAAAAACTGTTAATCAGGAAATTCAAATTACGACATTTGTTGGACCAATCATGGATACATACATGTCTAACTGTCAAGCCTGTTGGGGCTTAGGAGTATGTATAGATAGCCCTTCAAGTTTAAAAGCCGAGCAATATGGGAAAAACACAATTGTCATGATCTATTGCCAAGGAAAAGTGGCATGTACTGCTTGCTGCTTTTGTTCTTCCTTCTTTTCCTTATGAGCTCTTGTGACCTCTTTCGTGCGTGAGAGCTCCCTTGTGGAACCATCTTAGACTTAGATCCGCTGGGAAACTAGGTATGAAAAGATGGTGTCAGTGTGAGGAGAAGCTAAAAGGAGCACCTTCTTCCTAGCTATACTCAGTCACTAGGTCGGAGTCGGAGTCGGAAGGAAGATACCTTTTTCCTGTGATGTGATCCAAAAGCTGAAAGCAATTGTTATCATCGGACTTACATGCAGAGACCTCATCCAAGAATAGATTGATGGGTTACTTTCTGATTCCGTTTGTAAACTTAATAATTTCATCTAAAATTTGGAATTAGTAATTTTGTTTTTCTTTTAAAGAGAAATAAGAGCATAACAAACTAAGTATTCCTTCTTGGCATACATCCCCAGCTTGGTTGGGTTCATGGATTCAGTCACTCTCTACCCATAACCAACCAAGCTATTGTTTATTTTATCGTATCAGGGGGACAAAACCAAGCAAACTCTCGAGGTTCACAATAGAGATAGTTTGGGCCCAAAAGATATCATGAACCCTCCCTCCCTCCCTCCCTCCAAAAAATTGTACTTGGTTAATTAATCTTGCTAAACCAAACAAAATCAAACCAAACTCACAAATTAATTTGTTGTAAGGATGCTGAAAACACCAACTTTGCACCTTTGCATCATGCAGATTGCCATCACTACCTAACTAGCCTCTTGATCAATCACACGTTCAGTCTCCTCCACAGCTTCTTAAAACCACAACATCAACTTCAATAGAGAATATATACCCCTTACTACATATAGAGATGAGAGTAGCACCACAAAGCTGTGTCTTTTCTTCACCCCCTTCCTCTCTAATCTGTGATATATCCTTTCCCTCATTAGACCTCTCAACTTTCATTCTTGGTTTATATTTTATTCTGTTTCCTTCACCGAAGTAGACTATTAAGGCCCAGAATGAGGTGGTGACAAGTTACATTCCAGTCTCAGTGTTCTTTCTCTCTTTGATAGACACCTTTTTTTAAGGTTGGGTGGTAGGTATAAAGTGGTTTTCAGTGAGGAATCGCGAGAACACACAATATGGCTTTCTCGAGTCATTCTTTCTTCGTAATGATGTGGTTAGGGCTGTACGGTTTCGTAGTTGCTGAAGCTACTAGAATGGGGAGGTTTTTGAGTTGCAAGGATCATGGTATCAACAATGGACATAAATATAGATATTTACAGGAGGTTAAATATGGGGTGCCTGTAGCAGGTGGTTTTGGATTTGGAAGTGGTGGTGGTGGCATCAGTGGGGGTAAAGGGGGTGGAGGCAGAGGCGGAGATTATGGCGATGGGAGTGGTTTTGGTGGTGGAGGCATTGGAGGGGCTGTGGGCGGCAGCAGGGGTTCGGGCATAGGCAAAGGTGTTGGTGGAGGTGGATATGGCAGTGGAGGAGGTGGCGGCAGCGGTGGAGGGAGTGATGGTGGTTCTGGCATAGGCATAGGTGGTGGGGTTGGTGGAGGATACGGCAGTGGAGGTGGTGGTGGAGGGGGTGTAGTTGGCGGCAATGGTTCAGGTGGTGGTGGGGGTGGGGGTATAGGTGGTGGGTTTGGTGGGGTCGAGGTATAGGTGGTGGGTTTGGTAGGGGTCGAGGTATAGGTGGTGGGTTTGGCGGGGTCGAGGTGTAGGTGGTGGGTTTGGTGGGGGTCGAGGTATAGGTGGTGGGTTTGGTGGGGGTGGAGGTATAGGTGGTGGCGGGTTTGGTGGGGGTGGAGGTATAGGGGTGGAGGATATGATCAAGGTGGAGCTAATGGGTCAGGTTTTGGTTCTGGGTCAGGAAATGGGTACGGGAAGGGGCACGGAGGAGCTTACTGTTTTATTCCTGGCAAGAACTGCTGATGACCGGATATCAACACAAAGGTTGGCAAAGAGAATAAGGATGATTTTTCTCCAATATATTGTAGTATTATGATTGTTTTAGTTCAGTAAGCTTCTAATCCAACTTTTCTATCTAAACTGTATGTAATTCACAATAAGAAATTCGCTCCTACAACTGAAATATTAACCACTAATATTTCCGTATTACAAACTAAGTCATTAGAAGATAAAGATAAAGCCTGTTCATCACATGATACTGTTGAAATGTTAAAAGTCTTAATCATATAAATAAAGCAACCCTAGGCCGTTGCGTCCTGGCAGCTAACTTTCTCAAAGAAACAAGTAACTTACTTTGAGAATTATAGCTTTCTCAAAGATACAAGCAACTCATTGCAAGAATAACAGCTTTCTCAAGCAACTTTAATGTGACAATAAAAGTACTTAAAAGTAATAAGTAAAGGTTATTAAGTAAGACACTCACAAGAACAATTAAGATTCAAGTTCTATTCAGAGTAGTCAAACAATGGCCCAAAAGCACTTAAGAGTACAGGAGGATATAGTATAATGAAACAGCACCAGGCTGCAGTAGTAGCAATAGGTGGCCAAGTCCAGAAATAAGCACAAGAAACCCGTTATTTATCTTACTGCAATGTCACTGCTATCAATCTATACAGAATTGCAGATACTTTGCTATATATACATATCCAAGAACGCGTAGAACACATAACTTACCATTCTTATAAACATATAATATTTAGGATAAATAAATCGATAGGATAAACAGCACAAGAACCTTGAAGTACACTGCTATACTTGGCCACAAGAATTAGCATTGTTTCCGAGTAAGTCAATCCAGAAGAATGGCCCCAGTGGTAAGCGAAATCAAGCACTAAAGCAATTCTAGTCATTCTTCATCCTGAAAGAATCACACCGAGCCCAAGCCATGTATTAGTCAATATCTCTTTTGAATTGATAAATACTCTCAAAATATGACCAATCAAGAAAGCAGACAGAAAACGAGCCACTGCAATTGCCGAAACCTTTTGAATGCAAGGCTTCTCAAAAAACTTAATCAATCACGTCAGTTACTACCGGCAACGTGAAAACATCTTCATATATCTCATGATTAAGACCTTTATTCTTCTTCTATTTATGAAGGAAAAAAAAAAAAAGAAAGTGTGACAGACGAAAGATACGAAGAACAACAAATATCAGGATTAAAGTTGAGATATTTTGGCAAACAGAATAACAGCGTACGAGCATTAAGAAGATTTTAGAAGGGGCACAATAGCATAGACCCTTCCTCAAATGGAACCTAAGAATTACTTTTGTTATTTCATATTCATGTACCAGGAACACAATCTAAGTCAACTGTGACATTTGAACAGAGAGCCAACAATGATCCAACGTTGAGAAGTTACAAGAAGAAGGAAGCATTCAGAAAGTCTACGAGTTCAAATTATAAAGGAACAACGTAAGGATCAAAAGTCACATGCCTAGCCTATCCGGATTGGCTGGATGCACTCATAACATCAAAATGTGCACATTGTGACAAAATGGGTCATGCAAATGCAAGGATAATGATAATTACCAGGCAGGTCATTGCAATCCCCTTCACATACATGGCTATATCCTAACTATGCAAAATGATGATGAGCTAATACATATCTTATTGAAATAAAAATGAGGTTCAGCTTCACGCAGCCACAATGTCATGGAATCAATTTCTAGCAGATCAAATTCCAAATGACTACGATTTAGAATCAGGAGTTCAGATATGATAAGTGTGCCAATTGATCTGAGTTCTCGAATGATAGAATGTCCAGTTATCAGGCAAACGTATCGATTTATCTTAAAAATCTTTTTTTTCGTGTTCATCCAAATCACACGACTCCCTAGAAGATCACTGTTAAACTGGTTTTCTTGAGTTAGTCAGTTTCAGCAGTAAATATCACGAACTTTGGTGAATCCATGCAGCCAGAAACAAACTAGAAATATCTACAAATAATTTGTTTGTCATATGCTTGAATAGATGATAGAATCCAAACAACATGGGAAGCAAGAGTATTAAATATTGAATACCTCATTCACAGAGTTTGAACCAGCAGCCAGAACACCTCCATCAGAACAGGAAATTGGTTCCACTTTCCTACGGAGACAAGGATAAGGTCGAAAAAGGAAAGGTGAATATAGATGATAAAAAAAATAATATACTCCCTCCATTCTGCTCAAAGCATCAAATTTACTGTTTGGATTTCAGTTAAAGAGTCTTGTTTGAAAAACTAAGCTTACAAATTTTATGAGTTTCCAAGTTTTTTCTTGTTATATTACATTTAAAATAAACAAAACTATTTTGACCCACACTACTTAGGGTACTTATGAACATGTATTTTATTCTTTAAATGTTTGACTTTCAAACTAGACTCCTTCAGAGGAATGGAATGAGTATTACGCAAATTCAAAATAGCCAATAAAGGTAGGATATGGATGACTAACCTTTCTTTCTGTGAAGTGTCCGCTAATGTAGTCATATGGGGGTCCGGAACACAAGGCATAGCAGTTTCTGAAGAGTCTAATTTACCATCTTCCTGCTCAAAGAACACATCCACACAGCATGAATTACGCAAGAGAACTAGAGTATTGTTTTTATATTCCTCAAAAGCAAAGAAACTTACAGTAGAATTATCCTTTTTTGACCATCCAGGAACTTTATCTGAAAGAAGGTCGATATACTGCTCCATAGCCACCTCCGGACTCATGTTCCCTAGCTTCTGCCACGCATTCCTTGCACAACGTAATCAGTGCCCTCCATCACTCACACATAGCAGCTGTCAACCCTGTTATATAACTAGCAATCAAACTATACCCTGAATTTTGTTCGAGGGTAGGTCCTAAGGTGCTCCGTAGGTTCTTTTCACTAGTCTAATTTTGCCCAGTTCTGTTGCAAAATATTATTGCAGTTACACCAAGTTCAACTTTTCAACGCATTGTTTTTCAGTGACTTTTTATTTTATTTTATTTTTTTCATTAGTTATATCAATGGAAATTTAGAAAGACATACTGGGAAGATGAGTTATTTAGCAGTCACAGACAAACTCCCTGGAGAGGCTATTCCAAGGAAAAAGTAAAAAAATGAAGAAGATAACGAGAGGTGTATAACAGCAACCAAGATTGTGAAAATACCGGAAAGCTAAAAGGAATAGCTAGCCCGTAAGAAATGCAATGGTGAATTGGCTTTTTCTGCTCGACAGCATTACAGAATTGTTCAGTGATTAAGATTGGGAAACAAAAAATTGCCAACGAAAATGTAGGTGTCATTCTCCATCTGTTCTTGCTCATTGGCTCAAACTCCATGGGATGAGCAGCAATGGGTATTACATGTTGGACAAATAAATAAGTAATCTCTCTACCTCTGAATTTGTTGAACCATTCCCTTCTAATACTAGCAGATAATATCTGTTTATCTTTACATGTCCTCTTTGCTCTTACTTGTTTTGACAAACTCGTGGTTTAAATTTTATTAGAAGTTCCTGTTGAAGCTTATCCAATCTATCTTGATATATGACTATTTGTGTCTTTTACAGAGTTGAGCTCATTTTTCCTTACAATACACATACATCAGGCATTCAGTTACTTCTTTATATTTCTCGGCTCTACAGTAGAGTTAACCACATTTGCTTCAAACAAATTAAACAAACATGTATAGGCCAAATAATGTCATAACAGAAAAGATTTCAACATGTAGGAGAGTTCAAAAATACCATTTAGCTCGAGAGGAGACCTTCAATGCCATAGGTTGAGCCTCATGACAAGGCCCTTCCATGGCAACCTTATGAAGCCCGTACAACTGCATCTGGACATCACTTCCCAAGTTCAGCAACTGATCCTCCTTGGCATAATTGGCAGCGGTCGCAAACATCTTCTCCAATTCACTCCTCTCAATCCCCTCCCAATCATCATCCTCATCATAGATCAAACTCTCTTTTCCTTCATTCAATTCACTGTGAATTCCACTCTGCTGATCTTCCTCGATTTCTCCAATTTCCATAATCTTGCAATATTGACTTTTGTCATCAAGAATATCATCACTTGCCAACACCATACCTAACTGACTATCACCCTTTTCATTCCCATCCAGTTCCTTCTCAATTTCCCTCCCTTGATCCTCCCTACTTTTCATAAATCCGACCTGTTCATTTTGTTCGTTAACAATATCATCACCCATCAATTTCACACCTATTTCCTCATCAGGATTTTCGTCCCCATTCAATTCCCTTCCAATTTCATTACCTTGATCCTCTCCAATTTCCACAATCGTAAGAAGTTTACTTTGATCATCAACTTTCACAACGATCTCCCCATCAGCATTCTCATTCTCATTTAATTCTCTCGCAATCTCACTCCCCTGATCCTTTCCAACTTCTGTAGCCCCAACATGTTCACTTTGATCATCAAATTCCTTAACCATCCCACGATCAACAGTATCCTTCCTATTCAATTCCCTCTCGATTTCACTCCCCTGATCCTCTCCAACTTCCACGACCCCAACACGTTCACTTTGATCATCAAATTTGGCTACCGTCTCACCATCAACATCATCATTCCTATTCATTTCCCTATCGATTTCGCTCCCCAGATCTTTCACAACAACCCTGACATGGCTGCTTTGATTATCAACAACATCATCATCATCATCATCACTCCCCAATTTCACACCTTTCTTCCAATCAACCTCATCATCCACTACCTTTCCGTCAGCTGAACAACAAACCTCCGCACCCACCATATTCACAACCAATTCTCCAATACCACTTCCCATATCCACCACCTCCTCCACAAGAAACCCTAACTCCGGTGACTCCACCGACAATCCACTCCTTTCCTCCGCCACAAGTCCACCAGAACTTCTTTCAACAAATCCTTGCAAATTTTCAACCAATGATGTGCCTTCATATTTATCAACAGTACAAACAACTGGATCATCAACAACAGCAAAATGAACTTTCTTCTTCCTCTTTGTACCTTTAACTTTCAATGTCCTCCTCTCCAACTTGACATCCTCCACAACCGTTTCATTTTCTACGCGTCTTCTTACGTCATCACCTCCACCGGAAACAAGCTTAGCAACCAACAAATAAATTATAAAAGCCATAGATGCTGCCATTAAGAGCTCCTGAATAAACTCCATGCTTATGAATTCTAGAGAGAGAGAAAGACAAATGTGAGAGAGAGAGAGAGAGAGAGAGAGAGAGAGAGAATTTAGGTATAAATTTTCTTTAATGGAAATAGGGGCAAAGCATATAATCTAAGACGAGGAGGATGATGATGATCATAGTTTGCGTAGTGGATATCAGCACAAGAGAAGGGAGGGAGCAAAGCATATTCGCTTTTTTTTTTTTTTTCTTTTAAAAGCTTTGGATTTCATTTTCAACCTTTACTGCGTCTTTTGGTGGGCCCCTTTGTCTGTGGGGCCGGGGTTTCTTTGGTTGATTGTTTCATTGGTTAAACTTAAACCGCGAGGAAAAGCGCGCTGAGTTGTCTGGAATGGATCCTCTACTTGCTCCTTTTTCTTTCATGTGGCTCCTTTTCCTTCTTTACTCGATGATAGGTGCCAAACAAACTGACCATTAATGTACTACTACTCTACTCATGCTGCTTCGCTAGTTGTGGGTTTTTTCTTTCTTTTTAGTGTCAGGCGCGCGTTTGTTTGTGGGTTTTGTGATCAAAACGTTAGACTTCACACACCTTTTCAAGCCCCATTTGCTTGTACTACTGAGAGAGAGGAATCAGAACAACAAAGTAGTTTAAAATGGGAGGGGAGGGGAGGGGCGGCTTATCTCCTTTTTAATCCATTTTATTATAAAATGACATTAAGCTACTCAACAAAATTTTTTATTTCAACAATGCACAAATTTCAATAATTTTTAAATTCAAAAAATTTAATGATAGTAAACAAATGAAAATAGAGAAAATTCTCAAAAATTTGTAAAAAATTCATTTGATATCCAAATAAAATAAATCAAGTCTCTATTTATAGAAGAAAAAAATGTGTACTTTAATACAAAAAATTTATATATTTTTTGAGCACCAAAAATTGGCAAAAAAAGAGGAGCGCAACACGTGTAAAGTAAAGTGTCAGTGGGATGTCGCCCGCTTTTGATTTTTTTTTTTTTTCAAAAATCCTCCATTGAAACGAAGTCATTTTGGATCCAAAGATGCAAAAATAACATCGTTTTGTTGGTGGGTTGTCCGGTTGTTGGAGATAAGTTCCATAAGCTTATTTTGCTCCTCAACTCCAAAGAAGCTTAAATTAATACACATTAGCTACCCACTTGATACCTTGTCGGAAGAATTGCTCCCCTGAAAGGCTTTGAACCACCCCTTAAAGACTCATGCTTATGGTTAATAAGTAAAAAGTAGTTCTCAAATAACACATATATTTTACTGCGTTTGTCATTGTTGGTTGTCCATGGACCCCATTATCAACAAGTGTATCTAGGGATAAACTTTTGAAATATTAAAAAGCGAGGTGGATTGAGTTGATGTTTAATTAAGTTAGTCTAATTAAATCATATTCCCTATTAAATCAATTTTTTTAGTTTAAATAGATAGGTTCTGTTTGGATTTACAATATATATTTTTTTTTAATGTTTTGTGGATCTATTATTTTCATAATTATTGTGTAATAATTGAAATAAAGAATAGGAGAGAGATACAAAAAGAATGATGTATCTAAAAGAAAAAATAAAAATACAGAATGCTGAAAGAAAAACACACACACACACACACACACAAATTGAAATGTACCGATTAATATTCATCTTGTTTGTGACATTACTCGTTAGGTTTACTTTGCTCTCACTACAACAACATAGCAGCTAATCTCACATCCATGAATTTCATTGATCTGATAAACAATTAAATTGATTTTTGTTTGTGTTATGAGACTTGTTGAAAAATTAGGCAAATTTTAGCGTAATTCATATACTCCACTTGACTTCAACCTAACAATTTATTGACATAATCTCTCTCTCTCTCTCTCTCTCTCTCTCTCTCTCTCTCTCTCTCTCTCTCTCTCTCTCCAACTATAAACTAGATGTAAAGCTTCTGATTTGATCTTCTACGGTTTTGTTTTTTATTTATTGGTTTGACCACCAAATTATGGAATTGGAATACTCTCTATTACTAAATTTTTAGTATAATTTTTTTAATGCACCTTAGATGCCAATCAGGTATCAGATAATATGACAAACGGAAAGAAAAAAAAAAAATGCAAATGAAGATGAATTTCTTCGAAATGAAGTGGAGTAAACGTCAAAACTTAAATAGGAGAAATTAACTTTTCCAAGTTTAATTCATGGGAGTCAGTCAGGAATGGATCAGATCTACTAGTAGAATTTCTCACAAGAGAGAGAGAGAGAGATAGAGAGAGAAGGTGGGTTGAATAATGAATGTACATACATACATACATACAGTAACATTTACTCAGTAGCTAGTATATATGTCAATGAGCTTATCCATTAATCCAAGTCATCTTGTGGTCTTGGCATAAAGGCATGTTCTCTGATTATGAATGTGGGCCGGGTGGGTTCAAACATGTGATGATCTTCTCCATTCATCTTCTTGTTACCTTCACATGTATTGCAATGTCCTTTTCCTCTTTCTATCTACGAGGAAAGGAAAGGAAAATGATCGTTTTGGTTTTGATTTTGATTTTGTAATCTTAAACTTTCTGTCTACTTGGTCTAATCAATTTTCCATTTACCTTTCTCTTATTTTGTCTTCAACCATTACAAAATAAAATTTAAAATCACAAAACTAAAGTTAAGGCAAATTATACAAATGATCTCCGTATTCCTCGACTTTTTTGAGATTCATTCCTAAACTAATTTTTGCAAAAATTTTGTCCTTGTACTAATCAAGTAAAACGCATTTGGTCCTTTCGTCCAATTTCGTTAGTTTTTCGTCGTTAAATTTTCACGCGTGCGTCTCACGTGATTTTGCCTTAGGGTAAAATTGTCCATGCAATTTTTTTTGAATTGACAAAAATACCCTTATAAGTTTTTCTTTTAATACTTAATACAAGAGTATTGATGTAATTTACTGAATTAAATTTTTTACACTTTTCTTATCCATCCCAAAATCCCAACCCCCTTCCTTTCTACCATGGCTGCCACCACCACCCCATCCTTTCCACCATGGCTGCCACCACCACCACAATTGAACACCAAACCATTTAACAAACCATCCCCAATTCCTCCCATTCTCTTAAAATCAAACCCAAAATTCAATTTAAAATCAAACCCAATTCATCCATTATCTCTCTCTCTATATATAAAATGTCACACTGGAGTTTGATTCACAAACTCAATTCATCCATTTTCATCGAATCTTATACCTAAATCCACAGGTAGATGTTTCCAGATCTAGATTAGTGCTTGAACAAGTCAGATCTGTTGAAGATCGAGTAGATCGGATGGTAAAGGTTTCGAATTCACCATTAAACTTTCTCTCGCTACAGCGTGACACCATTAAATGTAAGTTATGAAGCAGCTGCGACTTTGTCGGAACAGGTGACGCTAAATCGGAGAAGAACTCTATGTGATGATTAGGAGAATGAAATCTAAATGGGATGGGGAAACCCTAAATTGGAGAAAAAATCAAAAGAGAGGGAGAAATTGGGAGAGAGATAGAGAGGCGATGGTGGCTTAAGGGAGAGGAGAAATGGATTTGCAATCCACAAATCGGGTGAATTTTGTTCTCATTTTCTGGGCTGAGGGAAAGGAGAAATTGGGAGAAAGAGAGAGAAGCCTCCATCGGTTCTCATTTTCTGGATTGCGGTGGTGGTGGTGATGTTGGGTTTGGTGGTGCAGGTGCTTGTAGAGGTGGGTTGCAGTCTACGTTGGTGGAGGTGGCGGTGGGCCTGTGGTAGAGGAGAAATCAAGTTACGGTGGGTTGGGGAAGATGATTTTCGGGTGGGTTTAGTTTAGGACAAATTACACAAAAGGTTTCTGTACTTTTTAACTTAGATGGACTAATTTACTCTTGAGCTGAATCACGTGAAATGCACGTGATTCTATTTAACTGTAAAAAATAGGCGGTAATGGATGAAAGGACTAATTGCGTCAAGAAATTAAGTTCAGGGACCGCTGACATGAGGTTAAGACCAATCCCAAAAAAATCAAGAAGTATAGGGACCATTTGTGTAATTAGCCCCTAAAGTTATCAAAATCTCAAAGCCAAACACACTAAAAGTTATATGCACTGTTGAGCTTTAATTTGTGAAAATGATTTGTTTCGAAATTAAAGTTTGCGTACGGAATAGGTGTATTGTGTCCTAATTGTATATTTCAAACATCTATCAACAGAAAATTCGGTCTCACTAGCTGCCCTAAATATATTGAAACTAGTTAAAAAGACGAATTGTTAGATACTCCCTCCATTATAGACAAAGAGTTAATTATTTTATTCTAAAATATTTCACTCAAAAAGTTTACTTTCAAAATTTATACCTACAATTCTAAATACTTTTCAACTTTACCCTTTATATGTGATATATGCATATTGATTTTGCTTAAGTATTTTGTAATTATGATTAACTGTAATGATATTTATATATTTTTTAATTAATAAGTTTTTTTAATTATGAAATACTTGGATTAAACGAAAGTAGTATTTGTTATTTATGTACACAATTCGGATGGCGGTCTTAGGCTCGCTACAAAGCAGCCTAGGCCTAAGCCCCACTACCCGGGTTCAAAAGTTTTGGAGGAACTGGTTACTACCTGATCAAAGCTGAGGTTCTCCTCATGAATGCCATTACTACTTTACTGCCTTATCCAGCTTGTCCACCTTCAAGGTCTTTTCATTGAACCTTATTAGGTAGTGTCATTAGTTAGCGACTAAAATTAATTCTTTTAGAAACTAAATGACAGTTAAAAATAATGATAAAATTTAATTCTTTTAAAATTATAAAGACAATTTTGTTTCAAAAATAATATAATTGCAAAATATGATGATGTGACGGAATAAACAATTTTTTTCCGATTTTCAAATCTAGAATAGTTCCACTATATGTGCCAACGGTTCATATTATTCCTCGTAATACGGAATAATACATTTTGGAGAATTGTGTATGGCCATTACTAATAGTAAATTTCCTTTTTTGGGTTTAACTCAAAATTGAATAACTCTAACAATCGTAATTTACGCGATTTACCCCTATCTTATGGTTGAGTGAATTATACATCGCCCTTTTAGGTGCCATATGATTGTTTAATTTTGTCGGTATCATAGTGCACTAATTCATTGTATGGTACAACTACTAACCATTAATTTTTGTAAAACTTGTTCAATTTATAGTCATCTAATGACGACTATGGGTATTAAATTCTAGGTACAAAATATCGTGACATTCTATTTGCCATTTTGTTGTTTTTACTTTTTAACTCATAATAAAGACTTAAAATTAACAAATAAGATGATAATATATAAAATTTTACATCATTTTGTATATAAATTTTATACTCATTACGTGTCTCTTTACGGTGATTGCTACATCATTTTGTGTATAAAATTTTATACTCCTTACGTGATCTCTTTACGGTGATTGCTTTATACAAAAGAAGATGTCATTTTCAAATAAATGTTTGTAACAATTATTGCATAAATCTACCATTTGGTTATATTATATTACATCATATTATATGTTTGTCGGTCTCTAATGATTGTTTATCAAAGCTGCAAGGTAAGTAATAATCAGTATTTAGTTTATAGGAGCCCCTGCCTCTCATTATCAACATACCGTGCATGTTTGGTAATCTTTGAAGATCCACACATCGACAGGCCCATGTATAGAACCATAACGACCAGACTAGGACTATAACTATGATGAAGCCCAGATACTAGGAAAAGAAAAACTACGTCTGATAGCGAAGTTTGCTTAACTTTTTACGCAAAATTCGGGTCGGCTCTTTTTAGACAATTTTTATTCGCTAAATTTCACTATAATTATTTTTAATTGCTAAAGTACACTTTTTTTTTTTTTTTGCAAGATGTCATTTATATTCTTTAAAAATACGAAACAGTGCATGCTATACATTGCAAAAACAAAAAACGATTCATCGCAACACAACACAACGCATATAAAAACACGAAATCTCATACTATGCATCACAAAACAGAGACGATGCACAAATTACCTTTTCACTTGCGATGCACCAAAATTTGTGCATCGATTAGAAAACAAACTAACCCCCCTTTACTTCAAAACAAACAGCAAAAAAAATCCTCTTCACTTTAAAAATAAAGCAAAAATTCTTAAAACCCTTCGAAAATTTTGCAAAAACTTTTGAAAAACATTATCATGAGTTACTATCAAACAGAGAAAAAATATATTCTCAATTACAAAAGAGCACAGAAAAGAAGAAAACAACTACCAGAACCAACAAAAACGAAGTATTAGGTTAGTATTGCTCAATACATTTTAGGGTTTCAAAAACAGAGTATAAATGTTCCTGAATATAGTTTGTAGGGTTACAAATTTGCATATAAAATTGAATATAAAACACCGTTTCTAGGGTTTTTTTATCACGATGCACAAATTTTATACATCGTATTGCAAACTTTTGTTATTTTTGATGCATCGCAATGCATTATTTTGATGAATCGCGTTCATTGAAACACGTTAATACCCTGTTTTATTTTTGGATTCAAATTTTGTAAGTTGCGATGAAAAATGTTGTGCATCCTGATGCACATATTGTCCATTACAATGCATAAAAGTATTTCATCACGACGAATAATCGATGCACATATTGTCCATCGTAATACACAAAAAAAATTTAGCACTGTTATACTTGAGGATGCACAAAATTATACTTGACGATGCACATTTCTTAACACTAATTCACAAAAATTACATTGACGATGACATTTTATACTTGATGATGCACAAATGAATCTAACAAATATATTTATTATGCAGGTGTGAGGAATATAATAGTATACAGGTCAAGTATGCTGTCCCCAATTGACGAAATACAAAGTATTAAGTTCAGGGAAGACCATATAACGGTGCTGAAAAAGACACCCTTTTGATACATAATAGAGAGCATCATTGGCGAAAACATACTCCGCGATCATTCTAAGAAAGATGACGCAATAATAAGGTGTATTGCCAAGTGCTATATTAAAGGACTTGGGTCCTTCCAAATAGCTGGACAAATACTAAAGCTTTGGGCGAAAGATGCCAAACTTATATTTAGAATTAAGGACAGTGCGGAGGAAATTAACATCTCCTTCTACAAATTAGAGCGCACCGATTTCCTTGAAAGGTGCTTCCCTGAGAAGATGTTTAAACAAACAAAAGACGTCAGACTCAAGCCAAAAATGATCCTCGATAAAATCAAGGGAGAGGACATACAGTGTCCAACAAATCAATGTCAACTGCGTGGCATCGTTGACGACACTGCTTGTCCTCGCGACATTGCTGGCGGCGATCAAGACCTCCTATATAACTTGGATGTACACGTAACTTGTCTCTGACATAAACAAAATATCAAACTACAATTGGTCAAAATATGTAGTTGATATTCCGTTGGAAAGCTTGGAATCAGCAACTAATGAAAGCATTGAAAGATGTATGCTGCTGCTCAAGGTAAAATTGAAGTTCATTTGATATTTTTATATGTAATTTATGTGTATGATGCACGTAGATTTGGTCATATTAACAATGATCAATTTATGTATGTATGCAGTACTAGATGTGCGAGCAGAGCGACATTGTGCTCCCGACACGCCAAACATATATCCCAAGATTTATCATATGGGATTTGTCTGGGCTGTCGAGAGAACTCGGTGAATCAAATTTCATGATGGTCATGAACAACCAGGTGAGTGGTTATATAAAAATAACACATTAGTTTACTTTTATAAATAACAACATTAAACTTGTGATGCATAAAAAGTGTGCATCACGATGCACAAAGTTGTACTTTAAAATTACTGTTATTGAGCATCACGATGCACACTTTTTTATTTGACAATGCACAATATTGTACTGAAAATAATAAAGAGTATACTTGCGATGCACAAAATAATATAATTTACTTTTTATTTGACGATGCACAACTTTTTATTGACAATGAACGATTTTTTATTTGACGATGCACAATATTGTTATGAAAAGTACAAAGAGTACACTTGCTATGCACATTCTCTAAATTTTTTATATTTTTTTATGTTTTTGCAGAGGTTTAGGGGTGTTTTGAAAAGAACACAAGATGAAAAAGCTGTCCTCTGGGGAGAAGGAAGAAATGAGATGGATATCCTTCTAGAGGTTGCTGTGATGGGTGTCGCCCTCTAACAACACAAAGTCAATTCACCACCTCATTCAACTGAAGCTGTGGATACAAATCCACAACCTAAACAGACTGCTTCAGAAGCTGCAAGAACAGTTGACTTGGTTGACCAAGACGTTACAATAAATATTGTCAGAGCTGTTGTGGATAAAGAATTATCCACAATCAAAATCAAGGACAACGAAATTGAGATCCTTAAGTCAGAATTGGCTAAAAATGATACAAAAATTGAAAACATGGTTAAAGTAATAGACACTGCCAAACTTTACAAAAACGATGATGGAGACCATTATGTCAAATTTTAATATTATCGAATTTCAATAACATAACATTTTTATATCGATTGTGTGAATTCATTATTAATATGGTCATCAATCTTTTGTAGGACAATTGTTTATATGGGTGAGGATCTTTCACAAATGTTTCGTTATTCTGATATCCAAACCTTGTTGACACACAAAATGCTCGAGAGAGAGACGTATGTATTCCAATTTACACACATTGATATTGCTTTCATATTCCACAAAAGGTATCAACATTATACTTACGATGCACTAAAAGGCGTGCATCACGATGTACAAGTTTGTACTAAAAAGTACTGTTTTTGTGCATCACGATGCACAATCAATTTTTATTTCACTTGGGATGCATAATCAATCTTTATTTCACTTGCGATGCACAACCAACCTTTATTTCACTTGCTATGTACAACTAACCTTTATTTTCAATGAATCATATTGTATTTGAATGTATTGTTTATTAAATGCAATGAATGAACCCGTTTAATATGCAATGTTATTTTACTTTTCTCAGCTATATAACTTGTTTTTATTTCTTGTTTACAACACATAGACGTCTGGACATTGATTGTGAGAAATGTTCAAAAAGAGAAAAAAGAAAGACATTCCCGGAAATGTTTTTAGTTCTGGTTCTTGATAATATTATTATAATCCTAATTCTTTACTATAAAAATTTCTTAATTGATTGTTATAAACTAAATCTGTATACATTATGTTATTTAGTTGTACGTGGCATGATAGTCAACTGTTGGCATATTCAAAGATATGCTTAAAATGCACGTCGACAACAAATTGGAGGAGGCCATAAACCATAATCTATTAATCTTCCTAATAAACACACCAGGGCAGGGTGAACTGCAGACTGGTAAGTACTTGTATTGGACCCTGCTCGTGTTTTATGAGAATGATAATAAATGAGTCCTCTACAACTCTTACATCAACAAAAAAGAAAAAGACTGACAATTGAAAATGACTAAAATATTGGTGAGTAATGTACCACTGTCTCTATTAAAAATACAACAAATAATCAACTGATATGTTTTTGAATAATTTTCATTACAGGCATCATATATTAAAGAAATTAAAGACGAAGGCATTGATCTCTGTATCGTCATCAAAGCGATACCAACGATTAAGCCAACTACAAGATGTATGTCTAATAAGCACATGTCAAATATCGCCTCAACAAGTAGTTGAAAGTGATGACTGCGGGGTGATCGTGTGCATGTTGATAGAAAGATTGCTCCTAGCCAAGCAATTACCGACGGAATTTGACGCTAGTGAGTGTGCAAAGTACATGGCTAAAATGGCTAATGCAATTGTTTTGAATAGACAAAAGGATTAAGAAACAATACTTTTTATTAATAACATTACATTTTTCGTGTTATTCATTTCTTTTTATGAATGCTGATAAGCATTGTGTAATTTCTATCTTTTTTGTAGTTGACGATGTAGAAAAAATTATACTTCACGATACACAAACTGAAAAATGATACTGTTATACTTGACGATGCACAATATTATACTAGACGATGTACAAAAAATTAAAATATAATTTTATATTGACGACGCACATTTGTATTTGACGATGCACATTTCTTACCACAAAAAACTGAAAATATTACTGTTATACTTGACGATGCACATTTTTTATACAAAATTACAAAAAAATATTAACGATGCACATTTTATACTTGACGATGCATATTTCTTAACACAAAAAATTATAAAATATATTGACGATGCACATTTTATACTTGACGATGCACATTTCTTAATACAAAATCACAAAGTATATTGACGATACATATTTAACGCAAATGATGATGTACAAATACACTTTAAAAGCGTCATATGTTGATATAGGGATAGTTTTGAAATAAATAGTCAATTTATCACTTAAAAGAGACTTAAGTGAATGAAAACAAATATAGTGGACTTAAGCCGGTTGAATATTTCACAAAATTAAGGTACCGGCCATCAATTTTTCCTAACTTTTTTTTGTTTTTTTTTCCAAGTTTTACCTCCAAATAGAAATTGCTCTGAATCTCTGGTAAGTCGTTTCAACTACTCGGAACAACTCCGAGCACTATAAAAGTGAAGAATTCTTTCAAGAAAGTTTTCTACATAAGGGAAGACTTAAACTCGAGAACTTGACCGTAGTCCCCAACTATTCAGTTTGTAATGAGAATACGTTCACGACGCATCTGCAATCTCGGGGGTTGTTTCATTGACTTTTGATTGTTAAAAGTCTGAGACGTCAGAACCCAGATCTGAGACGCGTTGATCCCACTCGATTTATCATTTATATAGAGAGGAAAGTTCTGCGCATAGGTAGTCTGTCACGAACCAGGTTGAATGCGCTTCTGATCCCTGATTTGAATTGGACCCCAACCCACTGACCGAGTCTAGCTTTGGCTCACAAATCTTGGATTGGACTGAAATGGGCTTTAAGAGCGACCACAGTGGTCTTCTTGCTCCAACACTCTAAAACTTAGTTTAGAGAATTTGAGCTTCCCGGAGCTCACAGTGGCCTCCCAAGACAGCACTCTATCTCCAAAAGCCACTAAATCACTCTCTGCCGATAGAGAGTAATTTAGAAGGAATAGTAAATTTATAGCGCGGGAAGTTCTCTACCGTTCTCTCATTGTCTCAGTCTTCTTCCCCTTCTCCTCCATTTCATCGATGCAACAGGCACCGTGGATAAGAGATTTTCTAGTAACTACACCAGATTCCGGTGGGATCATATGGTCATTTCTCACTCACTTCTCTTTTCTTTCTTTCTCATGGTCATTTCTCACACCGTCAGTTGAAAAATGTCGTGGAAGGGCAAAGGAATATCTACCGGCGATGGCTCGCCGGAAAAGAGAAAACGCGACGACGACGAAGATAAAACCGATCGCCGAAAGAGGACGAACCGCGGCATACTTCAATTCTTCGAGGACTCTGCTTACGAAGTTGATGAGAGCAATTCCAACGGCTTTGGCGATTTTCTCAATGATGGTATAATATAACCTTAAAATTTCCTAATTTTTCCCTCTGTTTCTAGCTTGCATGCTTTTTCTGTGTGTATGTTTGCGAGTGTTTGTTTGTTTTAGGGCTAGTTTATCAAAATTTCCTGGAAGCAAAGGTTGGTTGATTTTGTGGTTTGAGGGAAATGTGGGTCCGAATTTTGGAGGATTGCTTTGTAAATTGTGGGATCATATGGTTTTTATTCGTATGTGAAGATAAATGTGGCTTGTTCCTTTTGTTTTAAGATGTTATGAAGTTTGGGATGTACTTTTTTATCTTGGTTGTACACTGGGCTAGTAATTTCACATTGTAGCCACGCAGATTCATTTTCATAATTGTTCCTTATTAAGGATAATAATTGGAGGCTGGTGGGACACCGGGGACAGGAGCTTGAGAAATGGGTTCCGATGACTGCGGTGATAACTGCTGCACCAATTATAGGGTTACATGATGATTTCCCTATGGTTATTCTTTTATTTGTGATATGGTGCACTTGCGTCTTAGGTGACGCATTTTAAATTTGGAATTTCTTGTTTCATCTATGGGAATCAGGGCATGCTCCAACATCCTGGACCTCCTGTATATATTTGGACAGTGCATTCAAGTAATTATTATTTTACCAGTCCTTTTAGGTATTTTCTACTTACCCAATGAAGATATATAAGACACTTTGCTGCCTTCACATTATGCCAATAATATTGCTTTCCCTTAGAAATTTCAAGCTTTGAATTCTCATGTTGTAGCTAGGACTGTCATTTTCTTGGGGAGATATGTCTCCCTTCTTTTTCTTTTACCTTAATCTGTAAAGATACGTGTTGGTGTTTCTGTCCAAAGTGACAGTTTTAGCTACTTGATTCGAAGGAGGGGCAAGGGGGGTTTCTTGTGAGGAGTGAGGACTATGTTTCAAAGAACGTATTTCTCATAAAATCCATCATTAAATGAATTATTAGGGTTCATAGATACTGCGATTATTATTGAGTTAAGTTAGTAAGTGTTGTGATGATATTAATTGGATAAAGTGCCAATCAAGAAGCAGAAGAGTTACCTTGATTGTCTCGAAGTCAGTAGGAAGCATGAAATTCTGCCATGCTTGTGTATATTTATATGTTTATAGCTATACTAACTTCATCTCAAGCTTGTTGGTACCCATTTAAAATTAATATTAGATTTAACCATGTTGATGTTTTAGCTAGTTGACGAGGAAATTTGGACGATACCTCTCAAACTTAAATTTACATTGACATTCGAAGTTTAAGCATCACTAATGATAACAACAGGTGTGTCATGGTAGCTAATGGTAATCTGTTTAGCTGAGTTTGTTTGATGAGCTGAAGGTATACCAATCATACTGTTTCTTTTTCTTTTTTTTTCTTTCAGATGAAAATGCATTTCTCAGTTGTGGAGGCAATGCCCACTTTCATTTTCCTCAAGGAAGGGAGTATAGTGGAAAGGGTTATGGGTGCTAGGAAAGAAGAACTCCAAATGGCTATAGCGAAGCATGCTCCCGCACCTTCTACTGCTACTACATCAACTTAATGGGAAAGATTATTGATGCCAACAATTTCTTTCTTTTACGTTTGTTTATGATCATGTAGTTACAATAAACACGGATATGTAAGCTATTTGATGTTTATCTTATGGTTTCAATTGTTGACTTTGTGAGAATCCTTTGGGATAATATATAAGTTGAAGAAGTTGTACATTTAAGTTTTGTTTTTGTGCTTGCCCAGTGTCCTTTTCTTGCCAATCATCAAGGTTTTATTCTTGTGTTACTGACTTGGCTGCCCTATATGGCTTGGGTAGGAGCAGTCGAGAACGCCATAACATACGTAGTGGAAAATTAGGATCATCGGCAAAATAATTTTTGACAAGGTTGTTGTGTGCTTTTGCGCGATCTCAACTTATGAATATACCTCAGTATAACTAAGGTTGCTCGGGCTCGGGTTCTTCAATCAATTAAACATAAATTGTCTTTTAGATTGACATATATTTTTAGATAAAAGTAATTGACATTATTAAAAAATACAACATTTTTTTTTCATAGAATATAAATTTAAAATATAAAATATTTCGTATCACTTGTGGTGGAAAAATATAAATCAAAAAAAGGGAAAATAAAATGATAGTTAGGTTTGTTAGTTGAGATAAAAGAAATTTAATTTTTAGAGGGTTATATAGAGAGTTATTGTTGGAGTGAATTTATTTTTAGAATATTGAAAAAGTGATATTTGAATGAAAAACGAAGTGTTTAGAGAGTGATATAGGGAGTATTGTTGTAGTTGCTCTAACCTGGTCTAGTGAATTCGAATAGCCTAGACGCTGAAAACACTAATATGAGTTCCTCTCAGCCCACCTGACACCAGCCCTTTTGGACCAAATTAATAAGTGTTCCTTTTTCTCTTTGTGGAAATTTTTGTCTCAATATAGGTTTTGTTATCAATGGAATACTAAGTGACTTTTTTGCTAAAATCAAATAAATCAACAAGTAATGCTATCTATCAATTTGGACATTATTATAGATGTAATTTTTTTTTTCAAAAAAAGTCGAATTATGAACTTGAAAATGTTTAAATTTACAGCAGCCCACTTGTGTTCTATAACAGCCTAAAGGATTGTACTCTCTCCGTCCCTAAATTATTGTCTTCCTTTCATTTTTTATCCGTTCCTAAATAATTATTTTTTTTAAAACTTTTATTTTTAGTATATCACTTTTACTATTTTACATTTACTTTTTATTCCTACTTTAATTATGGGTCATATATACATGGGCATTAAAGGAAACAACATATTATTACAATATTAATAATCAAGTTAATTATGTTAGAACATGGATTGTATAACATATATTATTAGTGAAAGTACTTGATAAAATAGTGATCAATATTATAATGTTTATTATAAAGTATAGGATATAATATAATGTGTAGAATTCCATAATATAAGACTACCATTAAATGATGGGCATAATGGTAATATCTTATATATCAATAGGTGTAGTCCCTAAATGAAGTGCCCCTTGGATTCCTATATAAAGGCCTATCCATCAAGCCTATGAATTCACTGGTGATTACATTCTCGTTAAGTCCAAAATCTTCCTAAGTACTTGAAGACAAAAGAGAATAAGGGCACTCATCATTTAGAAGATCTACCCCTCCCTTCTTTGAAGACTATCTTCATACTTCATCAAGAACAAGACTAAGAACAATCATGGAATCACAAGGTACACGCTTCCGTCTTCATCTTCCTCTCATTCTTAATCTAGTTGTGAGTCGGTTCATGGTTTGATGGATCGTTTTGTTCCAACAATTGGTATCAGAGCCTACTCATATACTAGATTGAGTTTGAGTTTCTTGTAAAGCCTTATGCTTTTATTTCTTGAAAAGATTTCATGTTCATCATGTGTTCTTGAATTATTTTTATACTCTAATTCAGATTCTAGAGTATGGTGTTAAAACTTAATTATAAAGTTTTGGTTTTACTCAAAAAGGCTTTCAACCCTTAATGTAAGATTATCCCATTTTTGAACATAGCCACCATCCTTGGATGCGTTGTGAGTTTGTTCATATGCATAGCCACGTATTTTTTAAATGTGTTGTGAGTATGCGGATCTACTTACTTTGGTTGAAAATTGAGTCACCATTAAATTAAGAACTTCATTCAATTTCGAAAATGATGGTAAAACCAAGAGGCACAATGGTTCATTGAAAATTGGGTGTTAAGTGCATTTGATATGATTTGCTGCTTAATTCTTTATTATGGGTTTTGTTTGCAAATTATAATCAGACTCTTGCTGTAAGGGTTATCATTTTTTTGTTGTAGAATTACTCAATGTGATATCTCCGTTACTATTAGTATATCTTTTCGATGGTGTTCACATAAGCTTAAAGTCCGTCGGCTTTATGTGTGAAGGGATGTGATTGTATTAGTGGAAATGAATTGCTTGGTTTTAATCGTAACGACTTGGAAGTTTGGAAACGAGTCATGCTCGGCTAGGGAAGAGAGATTTTTGAGTTTTGCCCAACATTTTGTGAAAATTTGTTAGTAAATTATAGTATCTGGACACCGCCGCGCTTCGGTGGTTCTTAGAGTTATCAAACTTTAAGAATGGACGGGTAGAACAAAAGGATACTATATTTTAATAATACATTTCACTTGTTTGTTTACCTTTAAATTTTCGAAATTGCCTTAAATTCTTATGTGCCCTAAAGTATGATTAATTATATGCTTAAACAAATTTATTCATTGTTTAAATAATATTGTTGCCAAAGCAATTTACGTTATTTAAATACAAATTTGTTAAAGTGATGAATGTAAATATTGATATGTGATAACATGCTTGTTTCCCAAAGGAGACCTTGTTATTGACTAAGTATTTACATTCATGGGGTAATAATTGAACTAAACTTTTGGTCATTTTAAATGCCGTGAACCATCCCAAAGGAAGGCGGGTGTTTAAAATGAATTGTTTATATTCTTTATTACCGGAAACAAGTACTTTAAACTTTAGGACATTTTCTATACTTGAACCGCCCAAAGGAAGGCAAGTATTTAAAGTGTATTGTTTAAGCTATTTGTTTACCCTAAGATAAATCAAAATTGTGAGTCAATTCGCAATCCAAAGATTAGTCTTGATGTCATATTGATTATCTTTTATTTTGATGGAATTCATTTGATATAATTAATCATTGTGTAGTTTCTTATATATGTTTTGTTTCATTCTTGTTCTTCTCCTTCGATTTGATTAATGCTTCATCCGTAACTACGCTATAAATGATGTACCTTTGCTTACCGGGACTAAACTTAAAACTTGGAAAAATAATATAACGATGATCTTAGGCAATATGGACATCGATCACGCATTAGGGAATCAAGTCCCGCTGCTCTCACTAAAGGAAATACCGTTATAGAACGGAAAAATGTTGAGCAATGGGAACGGTCCAACCGCGTGAGTCTAATGATCATGGAAAATGCGTTTCAAAGACATTTTTGGACAATGTCTCCGAGATCGAAAATGCTGAATTTTTCTTTGAATTCTTGTGGAAACTTGTTTCCATTCGGTACAAGGGTGAGGAAAATCTTCGGAGAACATTATTGAATTATTTCATCTTTCAATCAAACTAAAGGCACTTAAGTTAGAGATTTCGGAAGATTTGCTCGTGCACTTAGTTTTGATCTATCTTCCTCCTCAATTTGGTCCTTTTGAGGTGACCTATAAATGTCGAAAGTACAAGTGGAATATTAATGGATTACTTTCACATATGACATTAGAGGAAGATAGGATGAAATATCTTAAATTAGAAAGCACTCACTCAAGATTTACTTCTTCTCGTGGGATTAAGAGAAGAGGGAAGGAAATTGCGGTTGCAAGTAAGAAGCATAAGGGATCATTTAAGGGTCATAAAGTCAAGAAATGCTTCTTCTGCAAGGACCTTACTCGCATGAAGAACGACTACCATAAGTATCGCGAATGGCGAATTCAGAATGGTATGTCATTTGGTCTTGTTTGTACTAAGGCAAATTTGGTTTCAATTCCTTAATATACATAGTGGTTGTCTTTGGTGCAACAACTCACATTAGTTCATGTATGCAGGGTTGCCTGAATTACCGAATCCCCAGTGAAGATGAGAAATACATCTATATGGAAGCTGGAAATCCGGTTGAAGTTATAGGCATAGGGATTTTAGATTAATGTTAAGTACTGGCTATTATTAAATAATACATTCATTGTACCATCTTTTAGATGGAATTTAATATATATCACAATTTTGGACAAGGAAGGTTACTCTTGTTCTTTTGGTAATAATAAATGTGATCTTTATTTTAAATTTCAAGCTTGTCGGTACTAGTACTTTGTCATATATCGATAATCTTTATTTTCTTGACACAGTCAAGAAAATGGATGAATCCCATAACAATGAAACCTAAACTAAAGGCACTAAGCAAAAGTTATCAAGTGAAAATTCTTGTATTCTATGGCATAGGCGTTTGGGTCATATCTCCAAAGGGAGAATTGATAAAGCTTATGTCGGAGAGAATCCTAAAACAACTTGATACTCCGGATAAAACTTTTGCATTAAGTGTTTTAAAGAATAAATTTACAAACATTAAAGGAAATAGAATTTTGAGAGTATCAAACGTCTTGGAACTAATTCATATGGACATTTGTGGACCATTCATTAATCCTTCATGGAATGGTCAACAATATTTCATTACGTTCATGGATGATTACTCTCGTTATAAATACATTATTTTCTTCATGTAAAGTTTCAATCATTGGACGTTTTCAAGTCTTTTAAGGCATAAGAAAGACTATTAAGAACGTTAAATCCGATCATGGTAGTGAAAACTACGAACGGTATAACGTATTGGGTGAATAATGTCCGGTCCTTTATACTCGCTATTTTGAAGAGTGTAGGATTGTCCCTCACTACACCATGCCGGGCAAACCTAGCATAGTATATTGGAGAGACATAATAGAATCCTTAAGGATATGGTAAGAAGTATGTTTTCTTGTACTTCTTTACCTCACTCATTATGTGCGAAGCATTAAAAACCGCTACTTATATTCTCAATAAAGCTGCTTCAAAGGCTACCGACAAAACTCCGTATGGACGTTAAGATCGTTGGTAGTTACTTTGTAGGGTATGCTAAGAGATCTAGGGATATACATTTTATGACCCAAAACTAGAACATTTTTCGAGACCGACAATGTTAGGTTCCTTGAGGATGTTGAATTTAGTGGGAGAAATAGTAATGATTTTGAATTTGAAGAGTTAGAGGAACCACTCTTTATTCCTCAAACTTTAGTTCCTGTTGGAAATCAAGTAATTGTACCGAAATTCAACAAAGAACATACAATTCAAAATAGAGACTCCCGTAAATAACGGACAACATGAAAATGTTGGACATAATGAAATTCAACAACCTCAAAATGAGGATGAACCGGTGCCCTTAAGGAGATCTACTAGAGAAAGAAGAAGTGTTATTCCGGATATTTATGAAATGTATCTTGCGGAGAATGAGGACACCTTAGGTTTAGTGGGAGATGATCTAATCACCTTCCATGAAGCCATTAATAGTCCTAATTCTCATAAGTGAATCAATGCCATTAATGAGGAGTTAAAATCAATGAAAGACAATGACATTTGGGATCTTGTCCCATTACCGAAGGTGTAAAACCTATTGGTTATAAATTGATATTTAAAACCAAAAGGGATTAGCAAGGTAATATGGAAAGATATAAGGCACGTCTTGTTGCTAATGGATTTACTCAAAAGGAAGACATTGATTATAAAGAAACATTTTTTTCGGTATCTTCTAAAACCTCTTTTATGATCATTATGGCATTTGTGGCACATTATGATCTTGAGCTTCATCAAATGGATGTTAAGATGCTTTTCTCAATGGCGACATTGAGGAAACTATTTATATGAAGAAACCGAAATGGTGACTAATTCGGATCAAACTAGTCAACTGGTTTGTAAACTTAAAAATCCATTTATGGGCTTAAGCAAACATCTCGTCAATGGTACTTAAAATTTAACCAAGTTATTCTTTCATTTGGCTTTGAAATGAATCTTGGTAAAGATTGTGTGTACCATAAGTTCAGTGGGAGTAGATTTATTATTTTGGTCTTATATGTGGATGATATTTGGATGATATTTTTCTTGCTAGTAATGATAAGGACCTTCTAAAGGAAACCAAGAAATTTCTCTCAAACAAATTTGAGATGAAAGATCTTAGTAAGGCATCTTTTGTATTGGGAATCCAAATTCATCGTGATCATTCATGAGGTATTTTGGGATTATCACAAAAGAGCTATATAGAGAAGGTATTACAAAGGTTTAGCATGGAAAATTGTAAACCACATGACACCCCGTCTCTAAGGGAGATAAATTCAGTTTAAAGTAAATGTCCTAAAGATTAATTATAAATCCAAGTATATGGAAAATATCCCTTATGCACCAGCAGTAGAAAGCTTAATGTATGCGCAAGTCCGTACTGTACAAACCTTGCATTTATTATTGGGATGATTGGTCAATACCAAAGCAATTAGGAAAAGAAGAACATTAAGTCGCATCCAAAAGAATGATGAAGTACCTATAAAACATTAAACTACATGCTTATGTATATAAAATCGGATCATTTTGAGATCATTAAGTATTCCGATTATGTTTTAGTGGATGCAAAGATGTCGAAAGACATCATAAGGTTATATCTCTTATTGAAGAGAAATAAGTATAAAATAAACAAATAGATATACAACTTATAGGATCAAACTCCATGTTATTGGATCCATTTTATAAAGCATAATCTCTTTTGATGTTTCACGAGCATACCGCTCATATGGGTGAAACGACTTTTGATAATGCTTAAATCGGTGGGAGTTTGTGTTGTTTTCTATTTCCTTGTGTTGTTTTTATTTATATTGATCTCATTTGGTTAAGTAGGACTAGTTGGAGAATATATATATGAGTTCTTCATATATATTCATTAATATTCCATGCTACATATCTATACTTAATCTATGTCGTTTAGTTGGATATATATATGTGATTAATGTGGGTTTAGTTGCGAATCAATTACAACGATGCCCCTTTAGTCTTATACTTATATGACTAATGGACGGGATTGTTTTCGAATGACAACAAAGTGCACATAAGGGTTGTCATTTATGTTATAAATATGATTGAAGGATTTTATTAAGTATAAATATATGTTATTATAATCCAAGTGGGAGATTGTTAGAACATGGATTGTATAACATATATTATTAGTGAAAGTACTTGATAAAATAGTGATCAATATTATAATGTTTATTATAAAGTATAGGATATAATATAATGTGTAGAATTTCATAATATAAGACTACCATTAAATGATGGGCATAATAGTAATATCTTATATATCAATAGGTGTAGTCCCTAAATGAAGTGCCCCTTGGATTCCTATATAAAGGCCTATCCATCAAGCCTATGAATTCACTAGTGATTACATTCTCGTTAAGTCCAAAATCTTCCTAAGTACTTGAAGACAAAAGAGAATAAGAGCACTCATCATTTAGAAGATCTACCCCTCCCTTCTTTGAAGACTATCTTCATACTTCATCAAGAACAAGACTAAGAACAATCATGAAATCACAAGGTACACGCTTCCATCTTCATCTTCCTCTCATTCTTAATCTAGTTGTGAGTCGGTTCATGGTTTGATGGATCGTTTTGTTCCAACAAATTATTTTTTTTTAATTCATATACTGGGTCAAACAAAATAATAATTTAAGGATGGAGAGAGTATTTTGTTATATATTTTCAATACTTTGTTTCCTTTTCTTTTTTTTTCCTTCTATATTTCATCTTTATACAAATAAGATAGACTTGTTAAATAGATGAGTGACGCGCGTACGCGGAGCACGAGCTAAACCAATAGCCAATAGTGGTATCAAAAGTCAAAAGAGAAAAACAAAGAAAGTTACTTCAAGTTGCAAGCATATGTCGGTATTTGACTTTTGTGATAGGCCAATTTAATGGTAAGAGTACATATTATCAAAGTTAATGCTTGATCCGTCCTAAATTATTGTCTTGTTTTATTTGTCCAAATTATTGTATTACTTTCTTAGTTTCTAAATAATTATCTTACTTATTTTTTTTAAATATCACTTTTACCATTTTACTTTACTTTTTCTCCCTATTTTAATTATTGGCCATTTACATATGAGCATTAAAAAAAATTACATACTATACCAATATTAATAATTAAATTAATTATTTTTTAATACGTATACTTGGTCAAACAAGACAATAATTTAGGAACGAAGGGAATAAAATATAGGACGGATATAATACGTTCATAAAAACGTACAAGTTTAATATGAATTTTTTTCCAAAGTTACGGCAAAAAGTTCGGTGTAATAATACGTAAACAGGAAAAATATTTGTATACGTTTGTACGGATATAATATGAATATAATTGAAATATATGAGACTAAAAATACGTTATATTTTGTATGAATTTCTTTATTATTATTATTTTTTACCATTTTTAAGTTTAATTTTCTTAATATTTTCACATTTAAACACTTTCAAAGCTATTATTTTCATATTTTTACCTATTTATCACAAACTAACTATGGTTAATAGCAAAACGATAGCATAACTACGCATATATACTCTTATGTGTGTAATTCAAAAAATATAAGTCTTAAAAAAATATTTTTTTGAACTTCATAATCAATATTTTCATTTTAAATATCTTATTTGATCAATTAAGAAAAGATCAATAATATAAATCGAATAAATAAAATAATACAATTATATGTATATATCGAGTTTTATACTGGAACACAATATGTTTAAAGTTCTGTACGTGTATGATATGATTCAACCAAATAGTACGAATATTTTTAATTAAATTTGATTTGAGTACAATAAACAAAATTTTTTTATTTATTCATACGTACGCGTATTATATACGAATTTACTAACTAAGCATGTTATCCTCTCCAATGCTCTAAGTGCCACTTTAAATTAGGAGTCCTTCCATTTCCAAAGGTGCTCGTGGCTCACAAATTGAGCGTTTAAAATAAAGTCAAAAATCGTCAATTTTTACAAGATATTTATATATATATATATATATATATATATAGTTCTTAAGGTTAAAATTCAAGATTAATTTTTGAGCCAAGTAAGACCACAGAAGCCAATGTTCTATCTTACAAAAAAAAATAATACTCTCCCCACCAAGTTTTAATAGATCTGTATTCTCATGGCTTGAATCCATAATTATTTAGTGATTCAACTTTAAGAATTAAAAAATCAAAAATTTATGCCATTTCATATTTTATTTGAAAAGAATTTATGGAATTTAAGTTTATTTTGTCCTCGCAAAAAAAGGCCTAAGAACTGTTTCTGAATGTGCATTATCATTTCTAAGATTAAAATCTGACTCATTCTGCTATCCCTGTTGACGATTTCTGCAAGTTGGTCCAATTTGCTAATCAATGAAAGCAAACTGGGATCTTAACTACGAGGAGTTGGGTCAGGAATCAGGATAGGATATATTTAGGATTCATAGGTGTTAAATGACACCCCCCAAAAATGCTAAATACCATCACTCCCTTAGAAAAATACTATTTTATCCCTAATTCAATTAAAAAAAAAAACTCCCAAGTGGTGGGGGTCCTAATAGAGGAAGACTCCCAAGAGGTGGGGGTCCTATGGAGGAAGACTCCTAAGGGGTGGCGGTTCTAATGGAGGAAGACCCCATCGGGGTGGCGGTCCTATGGAAGTTCCGTTAAAAAGTTAACGATTTCGTTAACTTTTTAACCGAAATGTTAACTTTACCCTTGGACCGCCACCCCAAGGGGGTCTTCCTCTATTAGAACCGCTACCCCTTGAGAGTCTTCCTCCATAGGACCGCCTCCCCTTGGGGGTCTATTTTTTAGTAATTGAATTAGGAGCAAAATAATATTTTCTCAAGAGAGGGGATGTTATTTAGTATTTTTGAGGGGTGTCATTTAGCACCTCTCGTCAATTTATTACCACAACTGCCAACCCACAAAACACCTTATCCGAGACCAGTCACCAGCCACAATATTGACTATGGCATTGCCAACTTTCTTTGCATTATAGGCCATTAGTATTTAGTAATGGCTGTACACGGTTGTTGGGCCCCCACCGGCTACTGGGAAAACCTTCGTTCCCACCATGAACTCTAATGGATATTTTGGGTTTTACTTTTTGAGATTGAACTTTTTGTTTTGTAATAATTAAAAATAAAAATAAAAAATAGAGAGAAATCGGTGGGATTAAATAGAGTGATGATTGCAGTTAGTTCATCAAGACATCTTCAAGTGTTGATGAATCAGTATCCATATACAAGTGCAACATTGTTGTCATTTGACCATGGTTGACGATAATAACTCGAAAAGGATGGGCTGTAGTATCATTGGACAGTTGATTCTTGACCATGTTCACAGTCTACCAAGCTATTCACCGAAGGATTTAATTGATCACATAAGGACTAATTATGACATTGAGATAACATACAGCAAGGCATGGAGGAGCGTAGAAAAGGCTCGAAATAAGCTATTTGGTTGTTACGAAGAATCTTTTCAGGAGCTCAATGGTACGTTAAAGCCTTGCATAAGAGTAATTTTGGTAGCTTTGCTTTCTTGGAATTAGATACGAATCGGTTCAGTAGGTTGTTCATTTCATTTCGGGCATGCGTAGATGGTTTCAACTACTGCCGTCCTATATTATTCATAGATGGGACATTTATGAAATCTCGATTCAAGGACACCCTTTTGTCTGCCATGGCCATGAATGGAAATCAAGGTACGTCCATTTGTTCTATATTTTTTTCCTTTTGTGTTCAACATTATTTTGATTAATATCACAGAATGATCATGTGGTTTAATGCCCCTGTTTATACTTGTAGTTAATAAGATATACATTTAGTACATTATTGTGCATCGAAAATGAAATTAGTACTTTTGTAGTACACTTTTGTGCATCGCGATGCATACTGGTATGCATCGCAAATCTGTTGTTGTTAATTAAATATTGTTCATATTCTGCAGGTCTGTTCCCGTTTGCATTTACTGTTGTAAGTTCTAAAAATAGGGATAATTGGGCTTGATTTCTGTCTAAGATAAAAGGAGCAATCGATCGTGAAGTGCTTTTTGTATCTGATCGTAATGTTGGTTTAATGGAAGCAATATGCAACGTGTTTGGAAGTTCCAAGTATTTTTTTTGTTTAATGCATTTTTATCGGAACTTGAAAGAAATGTTTACCGGTAAACGCTATTCCAACAAGTTCCGCAATAGCTTGTGTTCAAGACTCAAGGAATGCGCGTATGCCCCAACATTAGACTGTTTAATGAGAAAATTGATATATTAAAAAAGAAGGGGGACAACTTGCATGTGATTTCATGGCCACCATTCCATACGAGAAGTGGACGATTGCACATTGCCATGAGAATAGGTATGCCGAAATGACCTCAAATGCCGCTGAATCGTTCAACAATTGAATTTTAGAGGCTGACGGTCTTCTTATTACTCACATGGTGGATTGTATAAGATCGAAAATATTGAAATGGTTTAGTGAGAGACTTGGGAATGGAAAGAGATGAAATAAATTATTATGTAAGAAGATGGATATAAAGTGGAAGGAGTACGTTAATATTGGGAATACATGACAGATTCGCATGGCACCCAACTCAATATACGAGGTTTTATCCGATCTAAGTATCCAGGTTGACTTGGGGAAGCATACATGTTCATGCTATCAGTGAAAAATTCAAGGATTCCTGTGTTGCCATGCAGCCATTATGATTGTGAAATCCGAAAAAAATATCAGTGATATGATTGATAATTACTTCTTAACAAGCAATTATATCAAGTGTTACGAGGGAAGTTTGATGCCAATTGTAACTACGAAAAAGTACGAGCTTCAGAATTCTTGTGAGGATGAGACCATTTACCTCCTATAATGAAGAAAATACCCGGACGTCCCAAGAAGATAAGGATTTCATCAAATGTGGAATCAACAAGAAAAAAAAAAAGATATGTAGTTGATGTCACAAATTTTATAACCATGATTCTAGGTCATGTCTAGAGGGTATACAAAGTTGATTTTTGTTATGTTGTAATTTTTGAAGTTGATTTGTATATATACAAGGTTGATTTTTGTGCATCGTTATGTGTGTGAAATGTGCATCGTCAATGTAATTGTGATTTTTGTGTTAAAAAATGTGAATTATGTATCGCGCGTCAAGAATAAAATGTGCATCGTTAATTGTTGAACACACATCTATAAAACTGCATATAAAATGTGCAGCGTGTGTATCACAATGCAACAAATAACACTCTTTTTTTTGAACTATTTGTGCATTGTGATGCACAATTGTTGTGCATCAAAGTACATATTTTAGTATGTTTTGGTAGTTAAGATGATTTTTTTCCCAGTACGATCCACAAATTTTTTTGGTGCATCGCAAGTGATAAAGGTATTTGTATTACATTTTTTTTATTTTGCGATGCACATCGTGGGCTTCCGTGTTTTATGTGCATCGTGTTATGTTGCGATGCATCATTTTTTATTTTGCGATGCATAGCGTGCACTGTTCCATATTTTTTAAGAGCATGGATGACATTTTGCAATAAAAGTGTCCTTTAGCGATTGAAAATAATTATAGTAAATTTTAGTAAATAAAAATTATCTAAAAGGGATCGACCAGAATTTTGCCCATTAAATAACCCATGTTCTTACTCCGCACCACCTAGACCAATGTATCCCAATATTATAAAGTGAATAATTACAATGGAGTAAGAGAGAGAATAGATCCAAATATTATAAAGTGTGCCAAGTGTGTTGAAACTTGTATCGAGTCCAATTTGAGTTCGAATTGAGGACATAAACAAGTCAGAGGTAGATCTAATTTTATGTTCAAGAGTTTTGTCAACCCAATCATGACAACAACATTACAATTGTTTTAGGTAGTTTTATATGACTAGGCTATGTATACTTAACCACGCCGTAAGATTCAATTAATTAAGGACTATCTCAAATTTAATTTTAAAAACAAATAAATCAAATTCAAAAATTAGTTTTAACTCGTTTAGGTAGCAACCGAAACACTCTTAATACAATTACCATAATTAGATTACCCAAATTCTTTTATAAGAATTCATTCATGCATCAAAGTACAACCACAAGGTGTGGCCTTGTGGGGTTGTGAAGATACTGAATAAGTCTACATGGCATGGGGCATGTGTACGTGGAACGTCTGACTTGGAGCCTGGCTGCCTGACCCCGAGCTCTAGTCCCAACTTGGGGAATGCACCAGTACCAGACTATCATAATCTGTCCTAGCCCGCGCAGTTCCATCACGAGCTCCCTAGCTCGAGCCCAGGGATTGTTATCCTCGGGTGAAAGGTCAACTTAACATTTAATGTTGCATTTATTGCCAACCTGCTCCAGTGCCTTTTCGGGAAAGTCTGTCGATCCCTCATTGGTCCACGTTAACCTACGGCCTAGTTGAAGGAATGGCCGGGAAGATCTGCACAGGTTCTCGGAAAGGACATATCTTCTTTAATGCTCTTCAATTGCTCGACAACATCCATACATGAGTAGTTTTCACCAATCCCGAGCCGACACGTGATGACTCAACTGGCATCCAACCAACATTCCCTCGGTATAAATAGAAGGTGATTGTCTTCATTTATTTTCTTAGTCTGCATTTACTCTCTTCAGCTACTTCTTTATCCTAAAACTCTTGTGCATTTACTTCACAATTTAATGCTCAAGAACCTCACTCACAATGGAAGATAGCGTGATAGTCATACACTTACACACCTTATATACTAACTCTCACATTGGAGGGCATTTGCCGGATCACGTCCGGTTCCCCTAACGCTACTTTTTTCAAGCACCAAGTTCCAAAGAACATTTGGCTTTCGAGAACAGGGGCATCCTACCAATTAACTAGTAACACACGTGGAATCGACGTGGTCACCGATTGTATTTTGGCGTGATCAAGTTGAGCTGTTCAAGTTCTCCTAGGTAGTTTGTCGCCTTTATTTGATTATGTACTATAATAGGGAACCCAATGTAATTTAATTTTATGGATGAATCCAATATAGTTAGGTTTGTCACGTGATTTGAATTGGATTGGACTCGATTTATATAAGTATGGACTTCCAAGTACACAAATTTAGCTCGAACTCATGAACGACTCTTTTGTAGAAACGAGCTCAAGCTTGAGTAGGCCAAGCTCGGATCGTAAATTTGCTAGATAGTCTCGGGAAACATGAAATTTCTTAAATAAGTTTTTATATACTGATTAAGAATTTATTTTTCTTTTAGTGAATATTAGTTAAAATTTTATAAAAAAAGTATAAAATAAATTTATTGAGTCTAATTACTCAAAATTTATTTTTTCAAAAAGATTAATATGATATCTACGCTTCTATCATTGGGTTGGAGAGTTCAGCTGGAGCCCCAATCACAAGATTTCTGAATGAATCAATCTCGAGCTCGAGCTTGTATAAACTTCATTGCAGAAAACACTTGAAATAATTTGTAGCTTAAATTTAGAAATACAACTCTTATTTATTGGGAACAAATTTAAAAAGAAAGTGTAGCTCTTTTTTCTAGAGAGAGCCATAGGGAGTATTAGGAAAAAGGAGAAAAAATTAGGGAAGGAAAAAGACAAAAAAAAAAAAAAATTAAATGTTCGGTCGTGAGAATTCGTGTGGCTGGAGTCGAGAAGAAGAACCCCACGCATATTCTCTCTCCTCTTCAGGAGTATATAAAGTGAGGCATGCTAAACACAAAAGAAAGCCCTTGAGAGGTCATAAAATCAACCAAAGGGGGAAAAAAAAAAAAAGCGTAGGAGAGTCGTATTAGGGTTTGAGAGATTAGGTTAGCCAGATCGGAGCAGAAGCAGCTCAGCCATGGGTGGAGGCAATGGTCAGAAGGCCAAGATGGCTCGCGAGAAGAATTTGGAGAAATCCAAACAGGCTGGCAAGGGTAAATCTCTCTCTCTCTCTCTCTGTATATCTATGTGCAATTAGTTTACGAGAAGATCTGGCGAATTTTGATATCATCTTTGAGCTGATCATCATACAACTTAATGATCTGTGCGCAGGAAGTCAGCTTGAAGCAAACAAGAAAGCCATGAACATCCAGGTTTTTACGCTTTCTTTTTTCACTTTGAGCTGATTACTTTATTTTTTCAATTAATTTTGTCATGGTTTTTGTGAATGATAATTTGTTTGAGTGATCGGAGAAACTCCTAAAAAATTCTTAATTTTCTTATGCTTGACACATCATTTGGGAGGGGAAAGAATTAGGAAAGGTAGCATTTTAGCTAGGGTTTGTGAGGAAAATAATAGTAATTCAGGCATTGAATCAAACACAATCATTTGAATTGAACTTGTAGTAATACCATAGGGTTTCCGATTACCACACTGCGTTTTGTCTTTTTATTTGGTGAAAGATTCTGCTATAGGCTTATAGCACACTAGACTGGTGTAGCTAGTTACTAACATTTTAGTTTTTATCTTACTTATTTCATCTGCAAATTTCTAGTTGTTTTATTATCTACTTGTCTGGGCCTTGTAATTGAATTTAATCAATTCTTTTGTGAATTTTAATTTGCTCAAGTATTGTAGACCCTGGCTGGGGCACTAGTGGCCATGACGGATTGAATTGTTTTTTTTTTTTTTAAGCTGGCGTTATAATTTTATCATCGAACTCTTTCAGCATAAAAAGATTGAAATTGTGTATGAACATACCCATGTGCCTACTGGATTTTCAAAGACTAGGAACATAATGTAGGTGAACAAGCATCCAAACGTCAAATGCATTTGGCTGATTCCATATAGGTAGCCTAATTGTGGGGTGGAGGGCATTGTATACCCTTTGAGGTTACTATGGAATAGCAGTCTATTCTTGATTGAAGAACTGTAAGATGCCATGATTGTGATGATTCTATGAAACTTTCCCTACTTGTTGTGTCAATTGCTTTGGCTAGCATCAGCTTGTCCAGAATTTTGAACAGCTATCTGGAGCTGTTTGACTGATTATGTTTTACATATCATGTGCCTGCCTTGGAAGCTTGCCACTCAGATAATTGAATGGATATGTATTTGAGTGATTCAGATAGGCTTTTCGTATGAATTTTTTCGTTTCCTTTGAAGATCTAATTCTCCCCTCCATCTCCTCTTGCACACCATAGAGAACAGACATCAGCACTCGTGCACTTGGATGTCTGCTGAGGTCAGTCCCCCATTTCATGACCTCGAGTGCTGATGTAGCAGGTTAAAAAACGTATGGGAATGGTATTCATTGAACTAAATTTTGTCTTACCAACGAGTGCTTGATGTCTTCGTACCGAGGTCAGTCCCTTATTTTATGACTTTGAGTGCCAATGGAATAGTTGAAAAAAGCACACAAATTTTAGTTCAATGAATATCTTTCCCTTGCGTTTCTGAAGGTTATCCACTCTTCTTAAATAACCTACATAAAGATGCTAAGACCTAGTTTTTCTTTGCAAGATAGTAGAAGCCAGCCGGCTACCTGATGTCTATTGCTACATAGAAAAAGAGAAGACAGCACTACTTATTGGAGGCAGTTGGGACTCAAAAGATAGCTGATATGAATTTCTAGAAAAATATATAAGAATGTATTTATACTTTTGAATTTCAAAAGATAGCTGTCTCAGTGGTTTCAAGTACCACGACAAATTCGTAAATATCTTCTGCTTTATCATATATGCTTTTGAGTGTTAATTATAATCTCGTGTCATTCAGAGTTTACTGAGATATGCTTCCTAAAGATGTTGCTGTTCATAAAATATTGGCCGGCCTTTCTTTGTCCTTCTTCTCAGGCCTTGGTTTGCTTCACATAGTTTTAGTTGAGTTCAGTGGGCAGAGGAATGCAGTTTCTTTAATACCTCTAGAATAGCCATAATGTATGTCTCTATGGCTTTAGGTACAATAGCCCTTTTTTTGCATATTTACTTTTGAGTGTTGTTCTAATCTCAAAGATAAGCTGTATGAATTATAGACCAGACTTTCTAAGTGTAGGCAGTAAAAATAGCCAGGGAACCGGTTTGACTAATTTCTCCACTTCATCAAAATGGAAGTAAAACTTGTGATACATAAAGATGGTAATTCTGTGAAACTCAAAAGAGATGTGATCTCACTATTTTCCCTTACTTCATTGATCTGCAATGGGTAGCTAAATCAACAGAATGGCCGTAACTCTTCTCATTAGCATGAGAACAATCAGGACTTGCTGGAATAAATTTATAATCTTTGCAGGAAAACTTTTTATAAAGCAAAAGACATTGTCTTTAACAAGGTAAAACAAGATTGAAGAACTCGGTTCAAAAGAAAGATCTTGACATGTTGCCACGATTTTGTTTTACAGTTTATTTATTATTATTATCCTTCTTTTCGAAAGATCAGTTGAGACGAAGGCTTTTGAAACAGCTTACTCTCCATTTTGTTACAATATCCTCAAGATCTATTGTACCGAGTATTCAGCAGATAGATAACTTCCGCAAGCCAATGATATCACCTTTATTACTTCATCTATTATATTATTAATAAGTGTTGGTTGTTTATTGCAGTGCAAAGTATGCATGCAGACTTTCATTTGCACGACATCAGAGGTGAAATGCAGGGAACATGCAGAGGCAAAACACCCCAAATCTGACGTCTATGTGTGCTTTCCCCATCTTAAAAAATGATAGGAAGCTGGGAACATTTGGATATGGGTTTCAACTTTGTCTCTGGATGTGATATGATTAAGTTTTATTACTTTTTCAAATGTGGTTACTGAGTAATGTTCTTGACTCTTGGTAATTGCTTGGCTTGAACCTGTTTGTGGAATGTATGTTTATAATATCTCCTTGCCCCTTTTTCATCCACTTTTCTCCACCATGTATGGGTATTACTGGTAGTTCCCAATTGTTGTAATGTAAATGAAGATTAAAAGACTAAAACATGAATTACCAAAACATGAATTACCAGGTGATTAAATAATAATATGTATGCTTTTGTAAACAGTCTGTGGCAGTTACATGTCTGCTCTTGAAACATCCAGAATGCAAAGTCTGGTATCCTGGCAAAACTGTAATGCCGAGTCATACTTAATAATGAGTGTTATATGGGAGCACAGACCAAGTGTGCCTTCGTATTATTGTAGTTTCATACTGAGACTTGTCATGAGTACCTTAGACCCCGTGGGATAAAACTTGGGTTGATTATGGTAAAATTGTGCATGGCGTTCTTGGAGGCTGGAGCACCGAGAGTTCATTGCTCAAAATACTATTAATTTTGCATGATCTTGTGGTACATGCTCTTGCATTGGTAGTGTGTTCATTGTTTAAGAAATAAAATTGTACGTTCTCTTGGACGACTGTGTCGTTGTTGGTCAAAAAATTAATTAATTGCACGTTCTCTTGGTACATGCCCGTGGATAATAGTATGTTCATTGTTTTAAAAATAAATTTGTACATTCTTTAATATCACATAAAAAACTCGTTACTCTAAGGTGTTTCCACATTCATATAAAGGGGTATGAAACCATTTAAACGAAATGAACAATCAGAAGGTACAGAGAAATGATGTCCATACTCGATCTCCAACTGACCAATGTAGTAGGTGTTGATTTTGTGACAGATGTGTCAATTTACATCCATTCGGTTCACTTTGATCGCAACATGATAACTAGTAATTTTTCCTTTTCCTAAAAGTCAGCACAGAAACTGGGTACAAACAACCATTTTGTAGTTGAGGATTGACGACAGTCTCTTGAAACGACAAGGAGGGTTTGAAGAATGCTCATCGAAAGTAACCCAAATTGGCTGACTTGGCATAGAATTGGTTAAACAGTTGATAAAAACGAGTTCACAACAGCAGATGAGATAAACTGTGACAGCAGCCCTCACTTGGAAGAAGTAAGGATGAGCCTGAAATGAAGAGAGAAATTACAACTTACAAGTTGGGAAAAGGAACAAGAGGCAGTAAATTTTTCATTAAGAAGAAACACATTAGTTCAGCTGTAGTAAATCTTTTCCCAGAAAGTCAAACAGAAGATGAGCCAATAATTCAGATCTTGTTCAGAATGACACACAGTTTAAGATGGAAGGCCAGCATGGGAGAGTCCAAGCTCCTTGGGATGTGGAGTACGTCTATAGTATCCAACTTTATTTAAGTAACAACAAAATGTAAGGTGTCAAGTAAACAGGTGAAGTATGTGAGGACAGGAAAGGTATGTACAATTTGAAATTACTTCTGCAGTAAAGTCAATACTCATAATCAACATCCTGAAACAAGTAAGAGCCTGGCTTACTGATAACTGATGATGATGTATACCATCCAAGAGCTCAAGTCCAAAGAATTCAAGAATGCTCTCAAATCTCAATGGTCTTATTAAAACTAGTTGGGTTCAAGGTCAATTTTCACTCAAGAGAACCAAACAAGGTAATTTCTTTCCTTCTCCTTCGTAGAAATTTCATCAGATGACCCATAACTCACCATAAGGACGCACATGGAACAACAAAGAGCCTTACTGGACTTTTGTTAAAAAGATAGGGAAAATGTTTCTAACAAACCTCTCATGAAGTTTCAACAAGGGGACAGATGGAAGAAATAGCTACTCTCTCTCTCCTAGAAAAAGAGTTGCAGTTGAAAAATCAAACTTCTTAATATTGTACTTATGCTTCTCTATATTTCATTTAAATTGAACCAAAGTTAAAATAAATTTTTATTTTTGCACGACACGTTAGATAAATATCGTATTTTCAAAAAGAAAGAAAAAAAAAAGAAGATTTGTAGCTTAAAATTTTAGAAACGCGATTTTTTATTGGGCCAAAATAAAAAGGAAAGTGTGACCTTTTTGGGGCGGAGGGAGTATCTAACAGCAGGAATAAAGGTATACAAGTATACAACTGTACATGTATTTCTTGGATAATAACTTGTCAATACATTGATAATAACCCAGGAAAGAAAATTGGGAGGACGTCACAGCTTGACACCACATTAACTGAAAAGGTCATTGCTATAGAAGATCAGAGAGATTCGTTCTTAATTATTATTGAATCTTAAACAGAAATATCTAAATGGAAAATACAGCCATTAAAGATTACCATTGCTTCTTTTGCTGTCAGTCTATCTTGATGATCATACCGAAGAAGCTTATCAAGAAAATCAATAGCCTGTGAGTTAAACATGCAAAGCCCCAAAAATTTCAAGAACTGCGTTAGATAAATGCCTGATAACTGAATCAGAGAAGCAATATAAAAAATGTTGAAAGACAAAATTAATAACCTCTGGGGAAACTAGATGCTGATTGTCTGCATTGATAAATCTGGACCAGGGTTTCCTAATGTGCCTGCATAGAGTTGCAAAATAACAAAAATGCTAAGAATCGTGCCGAAACATTGATCTTTCACTTTCGGTTATATTTTTGCATAATTCTTGGAATCCTCTTCTAGGTGGGAAAGGAATTGAGGTGCTCCTGTGACAGTTTCCAAGACAACCAGCTGTTTTGGGCATATGTGAGAAATATCAAGGTGAGATACATCATGCTCTTGATAAGTAAACAGAAGTGTTTCTTGAGTTTGCTACCATCTACATTATCAAACTTGTGTCCAGAAACGCATATTCATTAAGCTGTAAACTATAGCATTGAAAATACGAATTTTTTTTACAGAAATAACAAGATGCATACTGGAGAAAATTTATAACTTCTCTTAGTTACCTTCCAACAAGAGCATCAAGTTGAGGGTCGAGCTCAAGACGATATTTGTTTAGGTATGCATTCAATTCATCTGTCCCCAGGACCTGTAGTAAAAGTTATATACGCATTTATGTTTTTAAAATGAGGTAAAAGATATTGGTTTTCATTCAAGCACTCTACGACTGAATGTATAAGATTAAACGATGTTCTAGCTTATTTGCAACCAAAGAAAAAGATTGCAGTTCTTGATAAGATTAAACGATGCTGTGTAATCTCTAATTTCAACCACTTGGTACTCCAAAGCATGGTCTTGAATCAACTTAAATTCCCTAGAATAGTATTAAGAGCAAAGCACCCCATTAACAGAGCCAACCAATTTATATGACTAGTGAGAATTTAAGCATGTGTATATTAAGGCCTATAAAAACCCGGAGTGCCTTGAATTATGTCAATGTCGTTATTAATGAAATTCTTATATAACGATATACAAAAAGTTAAGTCATGAGAAGAAAGTTACCTAATCAAACTAACCTCTATTATTGTGGGGGTAGACCTGCAGAAAGCAGACTCTTTCCCTCAATCCCACCTTTGACAAATCTAAGGTCTCAAATGTAGGGTGGCTCTAAAACACAGGAGTTACAATGATGTAGTTGTAAGAAAGAAATATAACTAAAATTTAGCATAACACCAATCACCTTCCTTGTTTAATTCACAAGTACACAATATCCGAAAGGCAAATAAACAATATCCTATTTAAAATTTCTGTTTAGTGCAGTTTAGGGGTGTCAATGAGCCGAATCAAGTCGAGTTCTTGTGAACTCAAGCTTGGCTTGCATGAACAGCTGACGAGCTTGAGCAGAGCTTTTGTGGAGGAGAATACTCAGCTAACCTGGATTCACTAGCTACTTGCTAGTCGAGTCAAGTTGGCTCACTTAGCTAAAGGCCTTGTTAAGCCCCTTACCTAATCCAGCCAAAACACACCTCTCTGACTTTAGGTCAAGATAAACGGAAAATAGAAAAGGAAAAATAAGTCGAAATCCAAATTTGGTTACAGAAATAGAACAGAAATCCCATTCGAAAGCATCTCTCTCTCTCTCTGCCAACTGATTCAGATCCAGATCGACTCCATTTTCTATGTTTCACACAGCGATTCGGATCAAGTTGTTTCTGCAGCAATTTGGTGAACTTAGAAATCACCCTGGAAATTTGTAATAATTGATGATTATCAGGGAATCAGTAGCATCCTATGTGTCCATTGAAGTAGTCAGTTTAGGCTCAGTCCAGTTCTTGCTTCTCCTCCTTCAAATAATCTTCTTCTTCAATTTCATGAATGGAGGGGAAAGGGGGTAAGGAGTTTACAAACTCAGGGGAGTGTGTTTCACAACAAGAAAGTTAGGCGAGTCGAGCTCAAGTCAACTTGGGATTTTGGCAATTTATAAACAAAGGCTCGGCTCACTTATGCGTTGTAAAGTTAGGCTTGTTCGAGTTGGTGCGAGTCAAGTTATCCAGTTGACTCGGCTCAGTCACCTACAGCCCTACTGTAGTTTAATCGATCAAAAAATATTCTATTCACAGCATAATTTGTGAGAGATATTTCATGCTGTTAAGGTTGGACAACTTAAAAGCTCTAATTGCAGATGTGAGAGTTTTTATCTTTGACAGATTCAAACTATCAACTGAATTTTTTTTGAATTTATGAACAAAGATACCAAATTGTCAGATAGAATATAAAAAGGATGGTAACGAAATTCGAAGAGAAATGAAGCATTATATAAAATAGGATATCTACCAAAAAGCAAACACATTGGAAGTGTGCATTACAAAGTAAAATCAAAGCCTAAAACTACGGTTAAAAATAACAGCATGCACAACCAAAGTTTCATAACTTCATTTTAAAAAGTTCATAGTTGGGTCTGTCATCCAGCTCAATCTAGAGCCATAATATGAGATGGTTATAATAGTGGATTTGAAGCCACATTAGGAACATCATCTAATAATTAGGGCTGCCTATGCACAATATGAAGTGGAACCAAAGCACGCTGCACACATTAATGTAATACCTTGCATTTGCAGGCTCAACCAGAAAATTTGCCGAGAAGTTCCAGATAGTTATAAATGAATAATGCTTCCACAGTTAAAAATAAAAGCAACTTAAAGGTAATTATTACAAGCAGAATCACATGCACAGACTTTACAATCATTAGATTGAAAAAGTAACGAAGTGTGTTCAAGTTGATGTTACCTTGGCAATTTTTAGTTTTTTACAAGTTGATCATGACTGTCATGGCCATAGAAGAATGGCTCCTTCAGAAAAATCTACAAGGAAAAGTAAGCAAATATATCAAAATCATAGTAGCAGTATCATTGCAATAGAGAAGTAGGTAGCAATGTCCAATAGAACTCTCACCATTGCTGCAAACATACAGCCCAGGCTCCACATGTCCAGAGAATAATCATAGTCTTGCAAATCCACAAGGAGTTCAGACCCCTTAAAGTATCTGAATAGGAAAGATAAATATGACTGCATGATGGATAGATAACTGAAACCAACCTAAAGGTCCACACTTCCCTAGAATAACAATTAACAGCAAACAATTTCGGGATGAAATACTTGAGGAAAAAAGTTTCAGTGTACATTTTCCTTTTGACTCAGACACACGAATGGTAAACACGGTCACATGTATCTGTATCACCTTTCACCCTCAATATGTCTTCTTCAATGGACGCTGAAAATTACAGACTACACCATTTGATAATAAAGAAGTACTACAATATTAATTTAACACGTGCAAACCTGCAAGGTGAACGCGGAGACCAGCAAGAAACAACCAAAAATGTCAAGAGAACAGCATGGTTGTGCAATTTTAACATGCTTGCTAATAATCTCTGCTAAATCTTCCTCAGCATATAAGAAAGATGGCACTGTTACCAAAGGAGCTAACCAGAATTATACCAATAAACTCACCTTGAAGCCACTCGGACATTGTGTTCTTTCCCAGGATGGTAAAACTCAGCAAGATCCCAATCAATTAAGCGAAGTTTGCGCAATTCATGATCAATCATAACATTGTGAGGCTTGACATCTCTATGCATGATACCCTGAGAATGACAATAATCCAATGCCTGCAGTTTGAAGAGAGGGGGGAGGGGCGCAGATAATTAGACAGGCACCACCTCAAGACTAGAATGAATGCACCATTTGCAATTCAAGACATTGCACTACAAACTCTCTCTCTCTCTCTCTCTCTCCTTTCTGCCTCACTTTTTTGTAATGATTAATAGAATCAAATCAAAGAGCATCAAACAATCCATGCCCGATGATGTAACACTGAAAATGGAAAACTTTCAAACTGAAGAGCTCTCTAAGCTAAAATTGCTGCTTCTTAAATTTATAAGCTCAGGCCAGTCAAAAATTCAGGCGATGAGTTTAATGAAACCATTCTAATGTACCTGTAATGATTTGTATAAAACCCCCAGCTCAATGCCTAAAACTGAAATTCCCTTCACTTGGAGGACTCGTATCTATCTCCAGCAATGAATGAATCTAATGGAATCATCACTCTACATGAGGCAATGTAAAAAGATCCTGATAGACACCCTATTCAATGGAAAACTACAACCCCCTCCCCCACGCGAGCGCAGGCGGGTAAAGAAAACACCCTGTTCAATGCAAAAGCCAAAGTCTACATCCATGAAAAAAAGTTGAAAATTATCTAATCAGTCTCTAGCCATGTACACCGCCATAAAAATAAAGGCACAGCCATCCAACAATCTTGTCTGCCTTTGTTTAGCAAGACCTTCAAATTGAACAAAATTTCCTACCACATATCATACAGCTTCCCTCCGTACCTGCTTGCTCTATTGATGCATTGCCTTGCGAGCTACCTTCTCCTTAAACTCCTGTGTGGACCTAGACTTGTGTGTCACCTGCATTAGAACCTTGATCCTATACTTTCTAGAGGCATGTCCAAAGTTACTTCTTTGTAGAACGGCATGTAATCACGACAACATCCAGATTCATTACCTTGAATGAAGTCCAAAAACAATCTGCCGTACTTTTGCTAAATGTCCTAAATATTTTTCATCTCATCTCATCACCATCTAATATATGCAATTTTGAAAGAAAATATCAGGTAATAAGGAATACATTATGAATAGTGAAATGCCATGGAAGGGACACACATTCTTAAGGAGAGAGAAAGACAGAGACAGAGACCATAACAAATTAAGACTTCACCCCCCCCTCCCTGGTCGCCACAAGGGGGGGGGGGTACAGTCTCATGGGCAAGGAATCGACCATATGTAGCCAAAGTGCACGAAATATATGTAAAAGGTCTATGAAAAGAATACCTTGAGAAGCTCATATATGTAGTAGCGTATGTCATAATCGGTCAATGTGGGGTACAAGACTTTGAAATCTGTACTGTTAATAAGTTCAAAAACCAAGCTAGGAGTTTTTGAATGCTGATCTCTGACAATATCAAGCAGTTTCACAATATTTGGGCCTCCACAGAGATTCTGAAGTATCTTGATCTCCCTCTTTATCTGCACAGGTAAAATACAAAATAAAGAGGTGCAAACATAAAATAACCAATTCATTTGTGTGTGTGCCTCCTGTGGGGAAGCCTTTAAGCCCTAAAAGAAACATATTTCTTTCAAACAGCTTTCAAACACAAAATTGTTAGTAACATAATCGCATATGCATCCTCAACAACTAGATGAATGAGACCCACAGCCACTTCGTGGAAATTTGTATCATAGAATCGATAATGTTATATATTAATTCACTTCTAGGGACAATGTAGTCTTAGGATTGCTATATTATCAATTCAAAAGTAAAGAAACACTAAAGACAACTATCTCCTTTTAGGGCTGTAAATGAATCGAATCAAGTTGAGTTTTGTCGAACTCGAGTCAAGTATTTAATTTTTTTAATCGAGTAGGCTAGTCGCCGAGTCGAGTCAGGTATGCAAAAAGCATGCCGAGTTCGACATAGGTAACCTTACAGGGGCTTCATGAATTACTTGAACTCAACTTAAGTATTTAATCGAACCGAATTGAGTTCTGAAATATCAAATATAAGGGTTTTGTAGTAAACTTCAAACCAACTTGTAAACTCTAGCTCATGTGAAAAACAATTTAGATGCTTGACATGATAGCTTTTCTCAAGCCCAACTTGTAAGCCCAAAAACAATCCAATATGTACATTCTGTTAACTCAAAATAAAAGTACAAAGAAAGAAAAACCCTAAAGGCATCCGTTCTCACCCACCCCCTTCTCCATTTCCTTCAGACCCAAATCACTCAGAGCGGCAGACACTAGCTCAGGACTTCCAGTATAGGTCCTCTTTCAATAAACATCTCCCGCCTCCATCTCCTTCTCTTGATCAAAACCCCGACTTCTGTCACCCTCTCTCAATCTCCCCAAGGTCCCCACGGTCTCTCTTTTGGATCCCACCCGTGGTCTCAATTCCATCTCCTTTTGATCACCCATCACAACTTTGATCTTCTTGATTTTTGAAGAAGACAACTTTTTAGATGTTTATCTTTTTTCTTTTCTTTCAAAATTAAGGCATGATCTACTTCTCAAACCTTTAAATGAATTATAATTGAAAATATAACCTATATTCTGATTTTTGTAATTTTTCATAATATGCATATATGTGTGTGTGTGTATATATATATATATTATACATGCATACACATAAATTCAAAAATATTAAAGCTATTCGGGTTTGGGTTTCACGAATTCCTCAGATATACCTAGTTTTCTAAGTGAACTTGAAACCTCTCTCAAACTTGACTCAGATAATGTATTCGAGTTGGGCCGAGTCAAGTAGTTCAGTTGGATATGTGAACTAGCTGAGTCGAATTACAGGTCTATCTCCTTTGGGATAATTAAATAAAAATGGTATTATCTTTACCCAATTGAAAAAACATGTATTCAAAGTTCATATTGAAGAAACATGAGAATATTTAAGTAAATTCCAAATTACCCCTAACAATACATGTTTCCTTCAATGTGGCAAAGATATTTCCATTTATATTTAAAATCATTGCATCTACGATTACTTGAATAAAGGGAGGAGCCTCACATGAGCAGAGAGACGATACCCAATCTCTTTTTTAGGGTTTGGAAATTTGAATCTGCGAATTGCAATCATTTTGGATATTTTGCATTTACTCATCTATTCAATCAACTTATTGTTGGTAATTGAAGCTGATTTGATCTAGGGTGTTTCTAAGTTACCAAATACACGCATCAGTCATAAAAGCAGACCGAGACAGCGCCAACTATTGGAGACATCGGTGATGGTGACATCGCCTGACGCCTATGATGCAATCACGACCGAATCACAAAGATTCGTTGATCCAATAGTGAGGTTGACGAAGGACGAGGAAGCGTCAAAGCGCAAGTGAGGTGAGTCTAGAACACCGCTTAGGACTCTTAGCCGACGGCTCATTCTCTGCTCATACCGTGGGTGTCCATGCGGGTTGGACTCACGCCAGAGTTTGCGATCAATAGTGGATCTGAGTATGGTGGTCACTGCGATAGGTTTTACTTCCTCTCTAGTCTTCGTGGCGTTGGTGAAGATACTGCCATTGATGGCGCCAACGGTGAGGGAGACAGAGTCGCAGATGAGAAATAAGATTGGGGAAAAGGATATCTTGTTTGATTTAGTTTGGAGGATGTGGAGAAGAGACGAAGATAAGGCCGGATGTAGGACTTGATGTCGCCGGTGCTGTGTTTGAAGAGAGAGAAAGAGAGGAGGAAGAAAGGTAATTTTGGTAGTTCCTTAAAAATTCTCATATTTCTTCAATATGAACTTTTAGTGGAGTAGATGTTTTTTCATTTGGGTAAACACAATACCACTTTTATTTAATTATCCCACCTCCTTTTCTAAGCATTAAGAGGGGTAGCAAGGGACAGGACTTGAATATCTTGAAGAGCCTGCTTGTAGTTAGACAGAAAGAGTTCAACATCAAACACTTTTAATAGTTTCTTTGACATGTACAAAATTGTGGTATGAATATTTAATATAAAAAGGCAGTATATCCAATCAAGGAAATAATATGGAAGGATGGCAACATTGATGATTTTCTAGTTCCAACATCTAATGTACAATTAAATTAATACACAACATAAAATAGGCATAAAAAATAGACAGCTAATGGAGTTTACTAACAACTGTTCTTGGTGTATATGACACAGATGTGAAGCATCCTATGATCCTAGATTTTGAGATGGCAGAATATTTTGGATCAAAAGACTTAAGTACAGAAAGATTGGTATATCAGGAATTATACAAAGATAGTGTGAGACTGGTCAACAACAACAAGGACTTGGATGAATCACCTTCTTTTTTTTGACAGGTTTAAGGATCTTTATGATGTACCTCTCATTGCTGGTGATGTTTATACCTTCAAAGACTTCACTGTATTTTCCCCTTCCAACTTTCCGAACAACCTCATAATCATCTTGGTCACCATGGCACAAAACCATGAAAGTAATATATACAGCACCTCAAAGGTGGAATTAGTGCAAAAGCATTAGAGGTTGGCATGACTTTTCTCCAGTTTACAGTTGTTTTAACATTGCTATCCTTCCAAGCATCAAACCAAGCACAAATCTGCTAGTGAAATTTCTTCAGGAATTTCAAAGATGTGCAGGCGTATATATCCTTTATATAACTTCAAAATTCTGAAGTTCAGTAGTCTGGTTTTAAAGAGAGAAGAAACTTCAATGAGAAAGACTCCATCTGCGTTCTAAGACCTCTGGAGTCTTGATAGAGAACTGCAACTATGTTCATACTTGATTTGTCATCGCCGCATCAATCCCCCATAAGGCTTCGTTTGGTTAGAATGGAAGTAACAATAGAAAGACAAATTAGTAGAAAGTGAAGTGAAAGAAGAGAAAATGAAAAGAAAACTAACTTTCTTGCATAAGCTTGGATGGTACAAGGATTTTCAAATAAAATCTTTAGAAACTCACAACCTAACATTTGAGAAAGATTTATCCTCAAATACTCTTACGGTTTATGGTTTGGAATTCGAACAGCTAGATGACTATCATTATTTATTACCCAATAAGTCTACCATGAGTAATGAAAAATGTCCAATTATTTATTTATTTATTTGTTAAAATGTCTAACTTGTATCAAGATAAATTATGCATTAAGATGACATTCATAAAGACAACAATTATTTGGTGACAAAGTCTTCAGGGAGTTATTTATTTCATATAAGAAATGGAGAAATGGGCAAGGTGGGAACCTAAAACACAGGAATAACTTTCATGGGAAAGATAAGTCTCCATGTGTTTTTTGTGAGAAAAAAATAACAAATGCTTTTTGGAAAATAGGGGAGTTGTGGGAAAATACTTTCCCACCCTTTCTAGGACTTTCCATCAAACCAAACTTAAAAATTAGTATTTAAAAAAATTCACTTTCTAGCACTCTCCACCTAACCAACGAAGCCTAAGAGTTATACTTAAGGAAACAAACGGTACACTATTCAACTTTAACTGTAATCCCAACAAACTGGCTTCGCCCACAATCATACACATGGCTGACCATCAGTTTTGGCAGTGGCGAGGTCAAATAGAAGCTAAACGGCTTGCTTGGCCCTCTTTAGGTTTGAAACATAAACATTTTACTACCTTCACAATTCCAAAAAATATACACTTTTTTTTTTATTATTTTTTTTTATGATTACGAATATATACCAAAAGGCGCCAAATCAGGTGGCGCGTCCTTGTACACTAGGAGTATACTCAATCCAACTAATCAAAGCTAAAGTTATTTACAAAATCAACAAAAGAAGAGTTGTAAGAGGTGGGAAGCCCATCTGACTCATAACACTACAAGAACAAATTCCGTTGAAGACTAGCCTTTAACTGCTCTAAAGTTCTTTCTTCATCATCAAACGCCCTTCCATTCCTCTCCCTCCAAATAGTCCAAACGACACCCAACGGAGCTGTCTCCCAAATATGATTTCTCCTCCTAGACTTTTCACCACTAAAAAAATTTGTTTAATCAATTTTGACCCCCTTTTTCTTAGGAAAAAATTGCACTGTTTTATATTTTCGACCCCAATTTGAACCAAATTTAGATACTATGATGTAATTTCCTACCCAATGACCTCCTTCAAACAAAATCCTGGCTTCGACACTGAGTCTTGGGGATTGACATGCACACTATGTGGAGGACGGAGACCAAACCAGCCAAAAAATACCATGCATCACTCAATCACGTCATATACATAGACATACATATTTATTTATAAGTAATAGATATATAAACAAAGCGGTCAAAACAGGTGACGCGTCCTATGTACACAGGGGGTATACAATCAGACACTCCTAATCTATCTTCATATTATCCACAAAATTAACAAAAGAATGGTCTGAAGAAGGAGTCGACTCTGAGCACCAAAAGAACAGCCAATGCAACAGTGACTCCTTCAAGGCAGGGGTATGTGATTCAACATTTTCAAACACCCTCCTATTTCTTTCGCTCCAAATAATCCAGCGAAATGCCCAACGGAATGAGGAAATCACATCACATATTGATGTTGATATCCGAACAAGTACATAAATGAGGAAATCAACTGGAATCAAACTGTCCAAGCTAGTAGCAACTTTAGTTCTTCAGATTGTTGAAAATTGGGGAAGAATACTTATCTGAGTAGGACTTTACAAGAGATTCAAAAGAAAAGAAAACTGTCAAGGTAAGCTGCTCATTTCTCAGTAGCAGATTCCATCACTGGAGCAACTGCACACCATGATGGGGGTGTGCTTAGTGATTTTATTACAAGCAATTGAACTCAAGGTTGGTACGTACATTCTGAAAGGATTTTTTTTTTTATTTACTGGAGTATTAATTTTTTTATTGTTGTATTTAATTTTAAAGGTCCGTTTACTTGTTCGGGTCACATCCTAAGTAGGTTGCATGTTACCTATCTATCATGTGCAATGTTCATTAGCCATTTATCCAGTATGCAATGCAAGGTTACCGAATTATATAGGAGGAACATTTCAGACGTTCATATGTGGACACGAGAATCAATCGTAGTCTTTGTCTCTGTGAAGCTCAACTACCCTGCAATATGAAAGCCTCAAGAAACAGATATAATGCAGCCTAAGAAATTAGAAACCAAACACAATCTTACCACACCAATATCTTGAACATGACCGCGCAGAAATCTATTCAAAAGTTCAGGCATAATTCCAATACAGCATCAAGCTTAATAATTATGAAATATCCAAACTCCAAGCAGTAAATAATCCAACTTCAAGCTTTTAGGGTTGAGAAAGCCCAATCGCACCCCAACACTAATAAATCAGCTGAGATTACAACATCTCTGCCAACAGTCTGGGGTTATCCCAAGTCGCTTGTGATAGGGACTGGGTATAAGTGTTTGGGAATAGCCATATATATATATATATATATATATATATTATATATGGGGGAGTTTTCAATGGTTACTACATCTCTCTAACTATCAATGGCTACTATTATTATTATCCATTAGATCAAAAATCGATGGCTAAGATTTAATGGGGGAGTTTTCAATAATTACTACATCTCTCTAACCATCAATGGTTATTATTATTATTATTATTATTTTATATATATATATATATATATATATATATATGGTGACTTCAGAAACCTATACAAGACAAATTGCATCCTTAACCATGGAATCCAAGATAGCTTCAAGGTGAGGCAGTTTAGCGAGACTTTCCCTTTGGTTAAATTTTCTTTCCATTGAAAATTCAAATAATTCATTGGATGCCTGCAGCAACCCTCCCACACTCCAAATTTCTCAATCCTAAAGCACTAGCTAGTTCAGAAAATCAAGAACCAACACCACAGCCTAATTATTACATAAGCATATGAATATAACATCATTTAACCACGATCTAAATTGATAGAACACCAATAATTTTGCTGGCCCCAGAGATCTGCCCCTATTTCATGCAAGATTTCATTAGATACGACCTCATTACTCAATAACAATAGCAAAGGAACAAGGAATGAATAAAAAGTATATGAAATTAACAAGCAAAGATGCGAGGGAGAGAGAGAGAGAGAGAGAGAGAGAGAGAGAGAGAGTAATACCCCCATTGTACGGCGAGGGACTCGTAATCCCAGTATTCTCTCGGGCGGTGAACATTGATGTCAGTGTAGACTCGAGCTTGGGACATGATATGATTTTGGCGAGAGACTACTGTGTAACAAATTCAACGACTTGCTTTCAATGAAATTCCGTCCCCCGATTTATATGTTATGTTGCTGCACTGCAATCGACAGTTATGCGGGTTGGGTTGGGTTGTGTGAACTGTGAATGAATCGTTTTCAGCGTTCGGGTGGGGTTGGGGTGGTGGTGGTAGTGACTCACACACACACACCTCACCACTGTTCACCTCACTTTATCCAACTCAGCCACTTACCAGTAGTAAGTGGTATATATAAGTATAGTCTTTTGGCCGATAAAATAATTTATATGGTCTTTAATTAAAAATTAACACAAATTTCTATAATACCCCAAAGCCCTTAAAACCTAACTCAGTCTCACTTTCTCTCAAATCTCCGAACCACGTGTCTTCCTCCCATTGTCGTCGTCTCCCTCCCATCTCCAACGACATCGTCGTCTTCCTCCGTCTCCGACCACATCGTCTCCCTCTTGCCATGGATCTTGTAAGTCTTTCTCCGTCTTCCTCCCATCTACTACCATAAAACCCTATCTTTGTCTTTCTCCGTCTTCCTCTCATCGTCTCCCTTTGAATCGGTTAAACGATCCTATGAATCGTTTAAACGAATTTTAATCGTTTAAACGAATCCGTTTATCGTTTAAACGAATCCGTGAATCGTTTAAACTATGTTTGAGTCATTAAAAAAAGGGTATTTTGGGGTTTTTAAATAAAAAGAGGTCATATAAGTTGTTTTAGAATAAGTTAGGCCAAATAAGATGTTGGAGTGTTTGACTAGGCTATTTATGAAGAAACCCCGTCCATAATCCACGGAAAATGAAGTTATTGTTTGTTTTTGGTTGGCGGTTTGGTTTTGATTCGTTATTACTCACTCCGTTCCTAAATTATTTTCTTATTTTTCTTTTTTATCCTTTTTTTGTCCAATCCTAAATAATTGTCTTAATTAAAATTTTCCTTTTTAAAAATTCACTTTCATCATTTTATCATTTTATCCTTACTTTTCTCTTTATTTTAATTATGAGTCACATACACATGTGCATTAAAAAAATTATATATTATATTAATATTAATAATCAAGTCAATTATTTTTTCTTAATCTGCGTATCGGGTCAAACAATACATTAATTTAAAAACGGAGGGAGTATTATTTTTTTATAGTTTTATAATAAGTAAATAAAAAAAAAAAAAAGTGGAGTTGACTAGAGAAAAAAATTGATAACTACCAAAAAGATCATTCTTTAGCAAATTGGTGCCTTGAAAAGTTATTTTTAGTTTTATTAATTGACTTCAATTCCTTTTGATGATGCCGAAAAAATTGGGGGCATCGGGGGTGCCGAGTCGTCGCGGATGTAGAATATTTGACATGTATTGTCTGCAAAAAAGATACTGTGAGAGGGGCGGGGTCCGGCGTGTTCGTCAGTCTCTAGACTATATGAAAAATAGGATATATTTGCTAAGTCAGTGAGATATACCTTGGACTGAGAGAGAAGGTGGCTATATATACTCGCTTGGACCGGACCTCTATTCGTTTCGGGCCCATTTGCTAGAGTGAGGCCCATACAATTTAGTAGGTCCAGAATATGCACATCAGAAGCCCCCAACTCCTTATTCCTCGAGATTCACCTCGAGGGTGAGGAGTACTATTTGCTCGTGTTCACCTTAGACCTACCAAGATGCATCCACTCGACCTACGAGCATAATAATATCCTTGAAATTAACTAAGTCATGAGCTCGACCTGCAAGCAGTCAAATGACCTCAAACATTAATTAAAGAATCAACTCGACATGTGAGCATAACAATAATCCTTAAAATTAACTAAGTTATGAGCTCGACCTACGAGCAGTCAATGACCTCAAATGTTAATTAAGGAACCAGCTCGACCTGGGAGCACAACATTAACCCCCAAAATTAACTAAGTCACAAACTTGACCTACGAGCGGTCAATGACGTCAGATGTTAACTAAGGGATCCACTCGACCTGGGAACATAACATTAACCCCAAAATTAACTAAGTCACGAGCTCGACCTACGAGCAGACAATGACGTCATACATTAATTAAGGGATCCACTCGACCTATAAGGATAAGATCTACTCAGCCGCGAGTAACACTCGAGCGGGGAGGATAAAATCTACTCAGCCGCGAGTAACACTCGAGTGGGGAGGACAAAATCTACTCAGCAGCGAGCTACGCTCGAGCGGGGAGGATAAAATTTACTCAACCGCGAGTAACTCTCGAGTGGGAAAGATATAATTTACTCAGCCACGAGTTACACTCGAGCGGGGAGGATGTAATCTACTCAGCCGCGAGTAACACTCGAGCGGAGAGGATGTAATCTACTCAGTCGCGAGTTATACTCGAGCGAGGAGGATGTAATTTACTTAGCCGCGAGTAACACTCGAGCGGGGAGGATAAGCGTAGGAAGGCGTGGGGTACGACTTAACCGCGAGTAACGCTCGAGCGGGAGGACCAAATTTACTTGGCCGCAAGTAACTCTCGAGCGGGGAGGATAAGCGTAGGAAGGTGTGGGGTACAACTCAATCGCGAATAACGCTCAAGCGGGAGGACCAATTCAACTCGACTGCGAGTAACACTCAATAGGGGAGGATAAACGCAGGAAGACGCGGGGTACAACTCAACTGCGAGTAACGCTCGAGCGGGAGGACCAAATCTACTCGATCGCAAGTAACACTCTAGCGGGAGGACCAATTCTACTTGGCCGCGAGTGACACTCGAGCGGCGAGGCTCGATTGATTTGATCGTTACTTAACGGAGCTTGACCAATAGTGGAGGGGTCCACTTGCAACTGTTTAGCAATTAAGGGCCTAAGCTGTAATTGTTCTGCATTGAAGGGATCAAGCTGCAACTTCTTCAACAATGAAGGGACTACATTGTAATTGTTCTGCATTTAAGGGACCAAGCTGCAACCCTTCAGCACTAAATGGGCCATGTTGTAACTGTGCAGTAATAAAGAGGGCCAATTATAACTTCCCAGCAGTTAAGGGACCAAGTTGTGACTACTCTGCATTGAAGGAGCCAAACTGTAACTGTCGAGGAGTTAATGGACTACAATGCAACTGCCAAACAATTAAGGGACCACGTTTGTAACCGTCCAGCATTAAAAGGACCAAATTGTAGGTGCTGAGCAATGGAGGGAGTTCGTTTGTAACTGCTAGGGAAATGCATGTAACTGATGCATTTTAAGAGCTAGACGTGCTGACACATTGTGAACATGCGCGTGGTCGACGTGCCTCGACAGGCTTTTTAACCGCTCCTTAGCGGCGCGTGTGAGCGCATAGACAGTTTGACGATGGCAATTTTTCCATGGCCGGCGTCGTTTGGGAGAGACCAAGCTCGCTGTGGTGTTTAATTGTCTTTCTGAGTTCGTCTCATTCGGCCAAAACACACAAACCAGTTCGGTTTTGGGATGCCGAGAATTGCACCATGTAAATCTTCCATGGTCATCATGCTCGTTGATTAAACCCTCTTGCCGCGCTGAAGCACCGCTCCCCTATGGACGTGTTCCCATTTATTTCTCCGTCTTGAGTTGTCGCCTTCTTCATCTTCTCCAATTAAAGCTTACATCTCCATTTTCTCTCTCTCCCGCTCTAAAATCGTAGACGCCGTAACCAACTGAGATCTCAAATCCCAGATTTAGTAAAGATGAGAGCACTTTGGTGCTGCATTATGGTGGCGCGCCTTGGGGGCAGTTTCAGCCCCTCCGGCGCATAGGGGGCACGAGAGGGCTGCTTTGGCCGAGATTTATTGATTGCCGGTGTCGTCTACGTGGGCGAGGCCATCAGGGCGTTTATTTTTCCAGTGTCGTGCTCGCATCGGCGTTGATGGGATCGGTCTAAAAGGCCATGCCACATCACCGCCATGTCGCAGGTGGGACCCATGGTTCAAGTTGACCTCGCGGTCTTCAAGCTCGGGATCCTCGAGTGAGTACACGAGGATCATGAATAAAGAGTAAAGTCAAGGTCCTCCTGGAGCCCCATCCTCCTCCGACCTTCTAACCGTGATCTGGGACATTATTGTCCTCGCCGGGAGGTGCACCTCGCCGGCGATCAAGTCATCCTCGGCAGATGTCCACATCATCATTTAATGTCTCCTTAAATGCCAACAAGAGGACCGAAGGAAGCAAGACGTTCCTATTGGGCGCAGATATTCATCATTGTAGATATCACGGCATTAAATGAGGACTTATCTCTTATCGGAGGAAGCTTCTATCATTAATGAGCGATCCTTTCCGAGTAACAGTGGCAAGACATATCTTCCTCCACACTTCATCTTCACCTATAAATACCAAGGTATCTCCTTCATAAAAAAGTTTAAGTGACATTTACTACAACCATACACAAGACTTATAATTTCATTTATTTCCTTGCTATCCAAAACTTATAACACCTATTTATTAGGAGGTCAGTTGAGACCAATTATCACCTGAACATTTATTCAAACACTGATTCTAACAGGAGGGTCAGTCGGGAAAACCCCGACACATCTAACGGTGGATTTCTTGTCAAGAACAGTTGGAGGCACATCGTCAACGGCATCTAGATCCCCGGCAATGAAGCCTTTTGAGAGCCGAGCATTCGACCGAAGACTAGGCGCTACGTGGACTGATGTGATCATCAAACAACTTTTGGCGTGATCAACAGTAACCCTCTAAAAGTTGTGGCCGCATGAGTGGGGCGGCGGCTTTAACGTTGCTGCCGGCGTCGCATGGAGAAGAGGTTGCTCTGCGGTGTTGATTCCTGAACCGCACCCCCAAGTTTGATTGAGGTTGCAACGAGAATAAATTATGGCTAGTCTTCCTAGGCCCCCACATGGATTTATTCTCCAAATCCATAAGAATTCAAACCCAAATCTGAACCAATCGTAAGATGCAGAGAGGGAGTTTAATTGGTTGGAATTGAAAATTGGGGAAAGAAGACAAAATGCAATTTCATGGCACCCTTGGGCCCCTATTGACTTTTTCCTTTGTTCATCCAATTTTACCAACCACCCAAAAATCATGCTGATGGCCATCCTAGTACAAAATGGACAGATGAAATTGTGAAGACAATCGGACCATTTCGGTGGGCGAGCAGTATTTTGATTATGGAGTTTGATACCGAAAAAGTACGAAGAAAACTCGATTCTCGGCAATGGAACAAATTAATGATGCCAAAAAAAATTGGGGCGAGCCGTCGCAGATGTAGAATATCTAGCATGCAAAAAAGACACCGTGAGAGGGGCAGGAAGGACTCCCCGCCAAAAACCGTCGCAGATGTAGAATATCTGGCATGCAAAAAAGACACCGTGAGAGGGGCAGGAAGGACTCCTCGCCGAAACCCTTCGACGTGTTCGTCAGTCTCTAGGCTATATAAAAAGCAGGATATATTTACTAAGCCAAGTGAGATACCTTAGACTCAGAGAGGAGGTGGCTATATATACTCGCATGGACCGGACCTCTATTTATTTCGGGACATTTACTGGAGTGAGACCCATACAATTTAGTAGGTCTAGAATATGCACATCACCTTTATCGATTCCTTCTTTTTGGTTAATTCTTATCATATTTTAAATTAAACTAGATCTTGTTAACTTATATTTTAAGTGCATATGTTAACGATCATTAATTAAGGTGATTATGCTTAAAATTATATAAAATATGCATAAAAACTCATAATTTACATAATTCTTTGTTCACTTTTACATAATTTTATGCATAATCACCCTAATTAATGCTTATTAACATTTGTTTGTTAACATTTATTTTGGTGTCCAAAGAAGACAAGGGAAGGGATTGAACCTCAAACCTCAAAATTTGTGTAAGCCCCAACTCTATACCATTGAGTGACCCCTTAAAGAAATGTTTGTTAATATATGCCATTAAAATACAAATTAACAAAATCTAATTAAAATTTGTAATAAATACTTTCACATTTTCAAGAAGAGTGTTTCTTTTTTATTTTTGAGGAAATTCATAAAGTTGATTTTAAGCAACTTTAGTTCTTTTTCATCTGAGATAAAATGTTCCCTATTGATTTTACTGGTGTTTTTAGTTAATTTTCTGTGATTTTCTCTTAATACCCTCAAAGTATTTCTTAATGATGTCAAATCAGAGTAACCGTTTTCTTTATTCGTGTCACAATAAATCAAAGTATTATAGACAATTGCTTTAGATAAACTTTCCAAAAATGGAAGAAGATAATTATTTTGTGACGTCCCAAAATAAAATATGAAACACTTATTTTAGGGTTGAGGAAGTAACACATAAAAATTGGCTAAGTGCATATTAGAGCATAATAATCAATAAAGATGAATTTAGTAACTTATATTCTTTCAGAAAGGGTTATTTATTTTGGGATTGAGAGAGAGTACAAACAAACATTATTCGTTTAACCAAGTGATATAATCTAAATCCATAATTTTTTTATCTTCCACCGGTGTCCTAATAGTAACATATTTGTCAAATGATAAAAAATATTTTTCAAGTTACGGTGAGCCAAGCTACTTACAGTCAACTTAAGATTGGCCAAGTAAGGTCTCCTTCTAAAAACTAAAATTAAGCTTATTTTTTCTCTCCCAAATAGACTTGCAAGCTTTGTTCCAAATCTACTAACTCTTAACCAACTAATCTATGCCCGTGAAGGCAGACTCGCAAGCTTTGTATTGACTAAATAAGGTCCAAGGTTGAGAAAAATGTCATGTCACACCCAAAAGTCATTGTAAACAGGAAACATCTCAATGTCATGTCACACCCAAAAGTCATTGTAAACAGGAAATATACTGTATAATATAGTCAATTAGAAAATTTTAAAAGTATTGGAGCTAATCCTAGAATGCAATCGTTAATCAATAACTTTTGTTACGTCTCTTTTTCTTGCAAAACCCAAAACTCTTTTACCCATAATTTCTTGTGAAATAGTAGTATGCATAGTTAGTAAAATACGGGACTGGTATAATACGTTAAAAAAATGTATAAGTTTAATATGATTTTTTTTTTCAAAGTTACGATAAAAACTTTGGCGTAATAATACTTAAACGAGAAAAATACTTCTATACATATGTACAAATATAATATGAATATAATTGAAATGTACAGAATTAAAAATACTTCATATTCTATATGAATTTCTTTATATTTTTGCCATTTTAAGTTGAAATATCTTAATATTTTCACATTTATAAACTCTTAAACCTATTATTGTCATATGAATAATGCTATGGGTACCTACATAGTACCAATTCTTTTGCACCAAATGATGTATCACCTGATCTGATACAAAAAACAAAATAAAAAATTAAAATTAATGCATCACATCAGCTGCCACATCAGGTGACACATTATTTGATACAAAAAATTTGGTACTCTTTAGGTACCCATAGCATTACTCTTTTCATATTATTATCTATTTATCACAAACTAACTATAACTAATAGCCAAATGAAAGCATAATTAAGCATATATACGCTGACGTGTAACTCATAAAAGTATGAGTAATAACAAATAATATTTCTTAGACTTCATAATTAATATTTTTATTTAAATATCTTATTTGATCAATTCAAAAAAGATTAATAATATAAAATAAATAAATAAAATAATAAAATCATATCAAAATTTTGTGTATACCAATCAGTTTTATACATGAAGTACAAGAAATTTAATGTTCTTTACCTGTATTATACAATTCAACCCAATAGTATAAATATTTTTAATTAAGTTTGCTTAAGTACGGTAAACAAGAGTTTCATATATATGTGTATTATATGCGTACTATACGCAAATTTACTATCTCTATCTCTGAAATTATGGATTAGTGGATGGGCTTTATAGCCTGTGTATCTCCTTGGGCATATTTGCCTTGTGTACCTCCTTTTTCAGTGGGATCACAAAATTTAACTATTACATAAAAAACTTAAAAATTACAGTTCACAACTAGTATCTACCTCATTGTTGCTATTGTGCGTGACTTAAAAAAGAAAAAATAAATTTGAGTGGGATCACTATCCAAAAAATCACAATTTGAGTGGGGTCACTTGCCCCCCACCCACCCATAAGAGTGGATCCGCCTCAGTATATATATAAAGTTAGAACTTGTACGTGAGCATTCAAACTGAACCAATTTGATTAAAGACGAGAAAATTTTGAGTCGGATTTTTGCTCAAATTTCTAATTCCCAATTATTGAACTTAGCCGAGTCAAACTTGGTACATCTTTAGCTCGATCCGATCCATGTACATCCCTATTTTTCATAAAGTGGTGCTAAATACAACACTCCAAATGCATTAAATACACCCCCTTGTCAAAAATACTATTTTGATCCCGCTAAAAAAAAATTTCTAGAGGGCCGCCACTCCGATGTGGTCTTCTTCCATGAGGGCCACCATCCCGAGGTGGTCTTCTTTTTAGAGGGCTACCACCTCGAGGTGGGCTTCCTTTTAAAAAAAAATAATAATTGAATGATGGGTAAAAAAATATTTTTTCAGAAAAGGGTGTTGTATTTAGCACTTTAGGGATGTTGCAATGTCATTTCTAGTTTAGGACAATCCTAGTAAAGGAAACAATAAGAAGCCAATATTGGACTTCTTTGTTATGAATAATTAACTAGTATTACACCCTTGCGTTAGATGCACGGATATATATGTTTTTCAACTAAATCTATACTTAAGGAAAACGAAGATGATAAACAAAATTAAAAGAATAAGTTAATGAAAAGTAATGTTAGAGACAACTACTTAAATAGAAATTTAGATTTGTATCGGTAATATTATAAATTCTGAAAAATTTCCTTTTTCACAGCATTTGTTGTTTTATTTGTTGACTTTCCTTCTTTATCAGATATCAATATCTTTAGATCAGAAGGGTTTGTTACCCTAGAAATGGCGACATATAGCTGCCAACACTGACTTTTTCGGGAAGAGTCCAATGAGACAGTGATTGACCTTGACTTTTATTAATTATTATTGCATGCGATACTACCAATGAAAATTGTCTTCTCTGAAACTTGAAAGACAATCTCACATCTAATAGAGTCAATGACATTCTTGGGATAAACACTTTGTCTCCAACATTGCTTTCATTCAAAATTTTAGCTTCAACAACGTGATTACCAAGTTTTGTAATGATTAGTCTTGTTTCATTGCTTAACCCTGCAGCATGATCAATGTTTCTCAACAACATCACCGGAACTCTATTCTTAAGCGTTAGTTCATGACTAGGCAATCCCGAACACTTTATATATACTATTCTTGATTTACTCATTTTTAATTGTATAAAGTTAGAGACATTGTACTATAAATGAAAGAGAAATGTTATGTTTACCACTAATGTTACAACTAAGCTTGATGTAAGGTAAAGGTGTTTTGGGGAAATACTGGTAAACATAACAAAGTTGTAAATGAAATACATGTCAAGATCTAATTTGGCTAGAACCTGGGAACATGATAATATTTCAGCTACCGACATAACTTCTATACTTCTTCATTCAAGTTTCTCAGCTGCACCTCCAATAGTGGTTGAGGACAGTTGCGCAATTTTCTGGGATGAATTGGAATCCTCAAGCAACATCCTAATGAAAACCAAATTAACAAAATAATGTAAGTCTCATCTTATATTGCTTCAAGTTTCATATCTGTTAATTAAATGTTAGACATTTTTGCAATCATTTAATTACTGCGTTATATATCGTCCATTCTCACATCTTGACATTATTACCTTTTCAGCTCATCAAATTTTGGCACCATTGTATCAACTAATATTTTAGTTGCAAAGAAAGCGTCTGAGATAGTTATTTGCCCTATATTATAGAATATTCAAAAGTAGTCAGATTTAATAATATTAAATCCCATGTTATATATAAATAATTTCAGGAATTTTACTACCTTGAAATATCTTAGGTTTGCATAACTGCAACAACACTACCAATGTATCATTGTTTATTGTTTCAATATGTGTCAAGATCTCTTCGGCATAAGATCCCCACAATGTGCACTTGAGTCTGTTCTTTCTACAATCAGATAGCTAAGATATTTAACACAGAATAACATAGATGTATAGAATGACTGATTGTAACAAATAAGGTTAGAGGATGTACTCTAGGTCCTCTAACTCAATGTCAATGTACTTAGCCCTTGGCCCGAAACGACCACAGTGTTGTTGCCTCAACAAACCCTTATCAACGACCTTACTTGTGACATTTGCACTTGAAAAGATGTAGCATATTAATGAAATGGAAGATATGAATAAATCAAGTAAATATATACAGGTGATTAGGAGAAACTCTACCTAGTAATCCAGCTTCATCCACGTTAGTGATTAACATAATTTTTGGAAATTTTACAATTTGGTATATTGTCTTCGGAAAGTTTTTGTCCCCAACTATAATTACGTCAGTTGTAGACATAAACAGTAACTTATACTCCCTCCGTCCCTAAAAATTGTCTTGCTTTTTATTTTTGTTCGTCCCTAAATAATTGTCTTGTTTGAAACTTTTTTTTTTATGACTCACTTTTACTACTTTATCCTTACTTTTTCTCTCTACTTTAATTATGAGTCACATACACATGTGCATTAAAGAAAATTACACACTATATCAATATTAATAATCAAGTAAATTGTTTTTCTTAATCCGTGTGCCGGGTCAAACAAGACAATAATTTAAAGACGGAGGGAGTACTTATTTTTGTTTTATGGTATTTTCCACGATTATCAGCCACGTAGACATTCGAAATGTAGTATAAGATGTTCTCGCTGAATGATGATTCGAATTTCTTAACTAATGTTTTGTTAATCGAAGCGTGAATTTGATGGCGCTGTAACACGAAGTAAATAGTAATATCATACTCAATATTCTTGTTTTAATATGACAGTTGATCTAACGTTACAAAATAAAAGAATTGAGAAGATTATTTATGTCCGTACCTATGCATCCACAACAATCAACTCCATGCTTGGTGGGAGTTTCAATCGATTATCTATTGGAGCAAACCACTTTCTTACAAAATCGAACCTTCAGAATCCTAATCTACCTTTGTGAATGTGTTTTAAAATGGAAGGAATGAAAGCCATATTTTTTTCTTAATCTGCTTCTTAAATAATTTGTGAATTTGTTTTTTTACTTTGTAGAAAAATGATCAAAGTTACACAAATGACAAATATACAGGTGAAGGCTGGGAAACCAAAAGGTCACCCTTGATAGATGCTTGTGACTTGGTTCAGCATGCAGTGTGGTGCAACTTTTGAGATTTGATTAATGCGTTTTGTGTAAAAAAAGTTATTAGAGGTACTTGAGAAAAGGGCAAATTTTAAACGAGATTGTGGCTGGTTTCACAGTGCACACTGTAAGGTGCAATTTTCTATGAAATTTGACAGAATTGATTTGTCTTATATTTAAAGATTGTATTATTGTTTTGTATAAATACGATTTTGTATTTTCGAGGACAATATTAAATGTATAATCAGATTTTTGCTGTATAAAGATGGCTTTTTATTTTTGGCAAGACATTTTTGGCGAGATTTTACTATTTTTGGACTTAGTAAGTTTTATATATATAGATGTGTGGAATGTAGCACACTATAGCATAATAAATGAATGTACTGTGCACAATAGTAGCACACTTGAACGCCCTCAGTTATTAAACTGACACGTGGCCATCATCACGTGACCATCACGCAACCAATAGGTGCCAGGTCGATGACATGGAGGTATCGAGGCCCGCCAAAACCGCCTAGCTCGAAGGGTGGAGACCATGTTCAAAGTAATATCCCGCGAGGACGGCAATTGCAAGCCGGACGTTCGACTTGGAGTAGTGGGCGACCTGGCAACTGATTCCACGACGGGTCACTTCACCTCGGTATATTCTCCCAGCACGCTGACACAGGGACCCACAGTACGACCTGGCGATATCCCGGGTCGACCTCGCCAACATCAAGCAGCCTTGCACGTGCCAGGTCGACCTTGATGGCACCGAGCGACCTGGCGTATACCAGGTCGGCCTCGATCAACACAGAGCGACCTGGAAACATCCAGACCGATCACGGCATAGTCCCTCTAGCTCGATGAAACAGTATCCTATACGGAATCATTCCATGCCTGAGAAGAATCCTGTTACAATATATCAGTCCTAAGCATATAAGGTAACGTAATCCGAAAGACGCGGGAATCACTCCTAGTCCGAGACTAATAAGGATTATGACTTATCTCCCTATAAATAAACAGGCTCCAGAAGGTACGCATATACAGACTTGCTTACATACTTTTCTCAGTCTTCCCACTCTTACAGCATCACTAATTCTCACGCCGGAGGGTTATTGCTGGGACAGCCCAGCACCCCTAACGGTGTTCTTTCTTGATCACAGGTTCTAAGCAGTACACACATCAAGGATAATCCCTGCAGCGTAAGCCAGAATTCTACCTAGACTACACACGTGGACCAGACACGACACCCGATCCCTTTTTGGCGTGATCAACACTATTTATGATGTGACTTGTCTGAAATTTTTGGGACCGTAGCCGATTCATTCAGAAACGCACCGTGATATTCAATCTTATAGAATACCTCTATCCACTACCTTATACATTCTATATTGTGATTAGTTATACTTTCAATATATAACTATAAACTATATTGATTGGGTTAATTTATAACAAATGTTACTTTTTATTTTTTGGCTAAAGGAAATAATGGAATAGAAAGTACAATTACATAGTTTCTTCCCTATGTGCTTTCCTTACTAAGTATATCTCTCTTATCTTTTTTGATTTCTATTCTATTACAAAAACATACTGTGTTTTTGTATCAATAAATATATGAGTGCTAGACTGGAATGCCACTTATCGTCGTTCTCCCATTGCCTCTTTACTTGGCTGCTATCGGTTTAAACTGCCCATATAATAGTTTGAAGAATGGCTTTCGCTTCAGTTTGAAGAGGAGATTCAGCTTGAGCTGCCCTGTCATTTTCTCCTTCATTATCAACTAACCATGCTATAAAGCTCCATCCATGACAATGATAGTTTGATTATCATGTTGATGGTTGCTTTTTTGTGTATGTTCTTCATTACCTTGTCTCATGCTTCTATCTGTCAATTGGTTTTGACTTTCGAATAATTTGTTCTTGTTCCTCGCACTCGTGGCCTGTTTGATCATTCCCTTGGTTTCTGTTTCGTTTCTTCTTGGTTTCAAGCCTTTGAATTTGATTCGATGGTATGGTATTCTTCTGCCTTCGCACACAGTTTCCATTCCATTGATCAGCTTGATGATTTGGTATATTGGGATATGTTTTCCTTCGAAGTGTCTTTCAATATATTCCACAAAACATAAATCATTTTGATAAGGATATCAATACTCTGTTGGTGAAATTTCCACCAATCTTGGAATCCCATAGGGTTTTTCCCTGTTGAAATCCAAGCCCAAGCCCAGCTCACATTGTCTCCAAATTTGTCACGCTCAAAAAAAAAAAAAAGGTTTCTAACTTGCTACAATAATCACTTGCTGACTTTGAGATTGAAGTTTGTTGGTAGCCTATCCTTTATGCACCTCCACATGAATATATGGCTTTGAGGGACGGTGAAAAAGTAAAATAGAAAAAACTAATTAGGCTCCATAGGATCCTTTCTACAGTATTCCATTTCTCTGTCATAAACAAGTACATATAAATTAAAAGCCGATAATTTCACAGAGCGATCCTCATTGCATTACCATAACAAACTGCAACAGCAGTAGTGATAAACTTTTTATTTCATTTTTTACACGATCAAGGGGGTGTAGGAATTGAGACGTCGCACTTTGTGACGCCAAGATCTTCCACTGAGTCACTCCTTGGGATTGAGTACACGATATTTAGTGATGGCTAAAGCTGAAGATCTCACACGCACCATAACTAACTACAAGATTAGTCAACAACAGCATCACTACGCATTCTTTTCATACAGCCGATAAATGATTGTGGACTTCGACATCTGCGGCTCTCTTTCTAGAACAGAGACAACATCCTTGATAGAAATGCTGCGGGCTATCCTGGTTGGAGACATATCTTGATTCCTTCCAGATTTACGAATGGTTCCTGTTGACAGGACGATGGTTAAAAGAACTCATCCAACAAAAAATAAGTGTTTCATAGTTTCATCATTCATGATCATGAAGCTTATTCATCAATAAGATTAAATATACACCGAGATATGTTGTTCATTGAGACGAAGAATAATTAATGTAATTTATAAACTTGATAGTGTTTATGCAATAGCAAAACTAACCACACAGAATGATCTCAGCAGATGCGAAAAATGAAAAGAAGCTGAATTGACAAAGCCTGCATGCTGTTGCATAAATGTCAAGATTGCTTGAAAAGTTCTATGAGGCAGTTGCAGGGCAAGAGGATGAACTCATACTTCAACCCTACATTGACGCCCAAGGTTCTTAGAGGGAAACAAGGAGATCCTAAAATAGAATACTAAGGAAGTAAACCATAGTGTTCTCGCAGGAACAACAAATCCCAATCTTATGATGAGCGTGTATTGAGCAATGATGGTTAATTTAGTTTATGTAAGGGATGTACTTCCCAATGTTGTTACAAGTTGACGATTGGAAGGAGAAATGATGATATCTAAATAGTGGTTATTATTCATCGGCTGATCCTTGAAGCTTCTTCTGTTGACCCAACCATTTCACCTCTGCGTTGTGTGCTTGTAGTATTGGGTTTCATACCTAGGTCTATATCAGTAGACTTCTTCTCTGAATTGTTGTTCCATAACCATAATTAAGAGTGGACTTGAGTAGACAACCCAACTAACTAAACTGAACATTCCGTTACTGGTCTCATTTGGTTAAACTTACCCAATTACACCAACGGGAGCCAGACATCTTCATTCAAATTACTAGATTAAAGTTTACACAAGTAAATTGGCAAGAAAAATTCACATGTTCAATCTGGTGCATTTTGTAAAATACATTCCACATGTATTTTCTCTGTTTGTGCTTTCATACCTAATTATTTCCCTTCTAGCTATATTAATGAATTTTTCATAATCCCACCAGAAAGGGCGCCACCAATTGAAGTTTGACAGAAATAAGGAAACAACAGCTACATGAAATTGATTTAATTGTAATTCATACATAAATTATACTCGGTTCCTAAAAAGAGTCATGACTCGGCACACGGATTAAGAAAAGTTATTTGACTCTATTATAAATATTAGAATGTTGTGTACTTTCCAAAGATGTCCATGTGAGTGTGGGGCCCATTAATTAAAGTAGGAAACAAATCAAGGGTAAATGATAAAACAAATCCAAAAAAAGGAAAGATTAGAAAGCGGACACTTTTTTTTGGAACGGTCTCAAAAGTAAAGATGGACTCTTTTTTTAAGAACGGAGGGAGTACTAAATATAAAAGGTTGGTACTAACCAGGTGCAGAAACCGCAACAGATGGGCTCCTTTTGTCTGCTTCTTGATTATCTCTTGCATTTCTCACGGAGGCTGACAAAGTCTGGGACCCTGCATCTACACTGGGCTGAGAAGCAGATGCTGCATCTCGATTCTTCTGTCGAGCTTGCTCGGCCATTAGTTGCCACTTGGACATCATGTCATCTCCTCCCACAGCAGCCCGGGCAGCAACATTTGCAGCTGTGGTCCGCATTTTGTCATCCTCTTCTTTGTTCACCTGCAATGTATAAAAAATTAAAAGAAACAATTTTAAAACTCATAGCTCGCTGGAAATAAGTAATGATTCCAAACCAATCATCTTTGACACCTTAGATGATTTCCCACGACCTTCATCCTTCTCCTTATCACCATCAGCTCCAGTGTTTTCTTCCGTCTGCATGCACAAACATCAAACATAGTACCTCACAGAATAGACTTCCACCATCGCAGATTGCAAGGAGAAATTAATATGAATCACACTGACTTCATCAGTTCTCTGGAGCTTTTCAGCATCAGCCTGTTTCTTCTCCCACTCTTCCCGAGCTTTCCGGTTCATTGTCATGATCTGTTGCCGAACATCTGAGGTGACAACGGTTTGGTGTCTTGGCTTCTCAAGATCAACCCGCTACAGAAATTAATTCAAGATATAAGGCTCTCTTTGTTTCACTATTTCTGGCTTTTCTTAAAGAAAATGGAATCCAAACAGACAAAACTGACCTGTTTTGACAGTCTGATCAGATTACTGATGAGTCCACGAATTCGTTCCTCAACGCACTGAAAAAAATTAATATCATGAGAATTTGTAAGAGTTCAAGGTAAGATCAAGTTACCTAGAACCTTACCAATGACAAGCATCGCTCAATGTCACTGCTTCTGCTCCTAACACCACATGTCGCCACTGTACACAGAAAACCCCCAAAATGAGCCGAATCCTTCTGAGGTATTACCACAACCAAAGGGCACCAAGTAACAGGACTATAAGATACTCACACCGTCCCAAAAAAATACTCTCATTAGACAAGTCAAACTTTTTAAGCTTGTGGCATTACATGTTTGTACCTTCTTAAATTGCTCTATAAATATTGCTTCTATTAGAAATGGGACTAATTTTTGGGGACAAACCAAAGAGGAAAGTGGGACTATTTTTTTTTTTTTTTGGGACGGAGGGAGTATTTAATATGAACTAATATAGCCTTACTAATTTCAGCCAATTTCTTCTGAAGTGGAATCTTCTGCAAAATCAGCCTCTCTTCTTCTTCTTGCACAACTCTACGAGATGCTTCCGACGCTCGACTATCTTCCTTGGACCCAGAAAATAGTTGCTCCTCCTCTTCCTATTTTAGCAGATAATACGAGAATAGTGAAATCCATTGCCATCTAACAAACGTTTATGATTATATAGAATGATTATGAAGAACCAACCCTGAGATTAACTCCACTGACAGCAGTGACATCGTTGAGTTGTTCGATACTCTGATCTGAAAACGCCCCAGATACTTTTTGCTTCTTACTGTAAGACACCCAAAATATGTTCCATATAATTTTGGAATGAAAATAAGATTAATATAGAGGAGGAGCAACATCAAGTTGCAATGGCAACAGTATGAAGTTTCCTGAAAGATGCGTAGAGTGCAAACGTTATTGAAGAATGGATGTGTAGAGTGCAAACGTTATTGAAGAATGTTGTGGTTGGTTGTACTCTCAGTAGGTCCACCAATAAGTGATGGAACCTACGGTCTCTGGCCAACACATGTATTTGGTAACAATAACATTGCTGTTATTTACCCTGAAAGAGGTTGCGAAGAACCAAGTGCTTCCAATGGCTTTTTCTGGCCAATAGATGGCTTTTTGGGGGGTGTCTTTGCATTACTTCCTAGACCAAGTGGAGAAGTTGTAGATGGGATCCGCGAGCTTAACTGCTGTTACACAAAGTAATTAGGTAGAAATAGAAAGATCAAAATCAATGTCTCCAATAAATAATGAATAGTGAAAAGAATTTATCCACAAAGCACAGATATTCAGCTGACAGCCTAAAAGTAAACCATAAAAAGTCCCTTTCTCCAGCAGGACAGTAAACTTTTGATGGAGGGGTAAGAAAGCACGATGATAACCAAACATAGAAAGATTAAACACGAATCTATTAAAGAATATGTATACTCTACCATCATAAAACAAAAGAAACATAACAGTAGAGATCCTTAATGGCACCTATTCATGAGGTATTTTCTTTTTCAGGAGCTCCATAGCACCATCTTCTTGTCACTTCTTCCAAACCAGCACCCTAATCTACTCTCTGCTTCTTCCAAAACAACATGGCAGCTAGAATGCACACTGGTGAAGTTTATGTAACAACTATTGGTCTTGCGGAGGATCTATAGCCATCCCTTGCTCGATATGATCCCAACCAACACGAGCAGGCTTAGTGTATTCTCGAGAACAGCTACACCTACAAACTTGAAGCAAGCCCTTGCTACCAGGAAACATGCTTTTGAACAAGCAAGCGCTAACCCGCTAGTAGGGATGTAGTAAGCACGGAGAAAGTACCTCTAACGCCATCACGAGTTTGAAATTGCATGAACTGCTTTGGCAACAATACCCTTGTGAAATCTCATTGAAAGGGTTGTCCAAGGTGTAGTATGGTAGTAGAAACATTGAGTTTTGGAGACTGAGAAGATACAATTGACAAGGATCATATCTGAGTATTGGGAGGACATGAGAGAGAGAGAGAGAGAGAGAGAGAGAGAGAGAGAGAGAGAGAGAGAGAGAGAGAGAGAGGCATTAAAAGTCTCGGGTGTTTAATATATTGAATTTGAAGATCAAGAAGGTTAACTAGCTTTTATATATGTGATGTCGTCACATGGAGAGGAGTCCTGTTGCCCGCAGGACAGCAGGCAAGACGGTACATAGACACTGAATGCAACATGAGGACAGAGACACGTGTTATGTGCGAACACATCCATCTCCCTAGGTCATGCAACTAAGTCAAGGAACCACAGGCATTTGAACCCCACGAAATCACATGTCTGATAGTAAGGTCATTGCGTGCTCCTCTGTAGCTTCCATCTTGAAGGGGTGCCTTGCAGTAGTCACGAGGACCTTTCCAAAGCCTCCTGCTTGCAGTCACTTTCATGAAAACTGCAGCCATGCATGCGCAGATTGACAGTGCCGACATGGCATGGTCAAGGTGCCAGTCATGTGGCTCATTATGATCATATTTACAAAATTTGACCCTTTATATTTTTGGTGAAAGAGTTGGAATGTGAACTTAATACACAGGATCAGAAGAACTACACAAGGACAAACTGCCGACAGTATACAGATAGTCATTGAAGACCAGTACAGAAGATAAAAAGCTGCATAGGGAACCTCATTCACAAGAGCCTGAAAGAAAAAAACATATCTTACGGAAAATACTGGGACCACAGTTTGCAAATCTACATAGATTGTCATGCAAATGATACATCCATCAATTATAATTGCTCAAAGCCTGCCTCTAAGTTTCCTAGAACCTAAGGCTCTGTTTGTTTCACGGAAAATGATTTCCGAAAAACATTTTCCTCATTTTTTGGTGTTTGGTAACATTTGGAAAATGTAGTCAATGTAAGATCTTTTATAGGTCAACGGAAAATGAAGCCTTCTTTTCAGGAAAATGACTAACGGATTCAATTTCCGTAAGTCATTTTCAAAATTTGTTCATTCCTATTTTCTCCTAATATCACCTTTACACATTTGGATGTGCTATATTCATTTCTAACTTTTCTTTCAAGAAAATAATCGTAATATTTTACCGTAATATTTTGAAGTGATTCTATGAACAAATTTTTATTTTTATAACATTTTGTTGATATTGTCAAGATTTATGGAAACTTTTATAACATTGAAAAATATATTCATGCTCGTCCCAAAATAAATGTTTACTTTTATTCACGATAACAAATAAAAGTAAATATTCATTTTATGACGAGAAAATAACAATAATATTACAGATTCAAGTAGTTGAATTCCGAAAATATTTTCACTTGATATTTCAATTAAAAATACTAAGATAGAGTGAACACGTTATATATATCCTGTTTGAAATTCTTTAACGAGTTGATTTAAAAATTTAAATTATTTTCTTAATACTTTAATTTTTAAAGATAGAATTACACAGAATAAATACTTTAATTTTCATATAAATATCCTGTTTGATATCATAGAATTTTTAATTTGGGACTGGAATTGGAGCCTAATATCACCTTTGCACAACTCAATTTTAATAAATACTCCCTTCGTCCTAAAATAAGTGTCCATTATTTCATTTCGGGACGACCCACAACAATTATCTCTTTCTTTTATTTTTCTTTTGTTTTTGAAACGTGTTTTCAAGTCAATTATTAATTATGTTATTGTTATTTGTGAGATTGAAAAGTAGATGACCCCCATTGATTTGATACCACTAGTGATAATTGGGGGTTACTGAAGAAATTATTTAAAGTAAAAAACTTTTTAAAAATAAGTGTATATTCAATAGGGGACTAATTTTAGGACGAAGGGAATATAACATTTTATATGTATTCATGATATGTTTTCCGTAAAAAAATTCATGTGCTTACCAAACACCCGAAAATGTTTTCCGATATATTTTCAAAAGATTTACTAAACGCTTGAAATAGAACATTTTCATTTTCTAGAAATCATTTTCCGGAAGTTATTTTCCGTGAAACAAACGCAGCCTAAATGTTAGCACTTCCCCCTTTTAGGCTCCTACCTCGCGATAGGCATACGACTCCTCCTTCAAAGGTCCAAAGTCCAAAGAGATGGTTTACCCTTTAGTAGTACTCCTGCACTGTCAATTTTTTTTTAACTCTTTCTGATCAAATGAGAAAACCATTTTATTTTTTTTGAACGAAAATGAGAATATAGTAAGAAGGAAGAAAGATTAAAAAAAAGATGGATGAGTAATCCATCAAACCAAAAGCAAATACAAAGGACAGATCAAAACAGGAGAGCTCTCCAATATCGCTGAAGAACGGAAATGGGCACCCCAAGCATTTGCCCCAAGTGACGCAAGAAAGGCCACTAATCCCATAATAGAACTTTGGCCAAACGATTATCCTCAAACATATGAGCATTATTCTCAGTCTAAATGCACCAGAGTGGCATACATCCCACACCGCCACAAGGTTGTCTCATCCTTTCCTCTACCAAAACCTCTAAAACAAATCAAGAGGTACAAGCTCAGAATGGGTGTGGCTTCGTGATTTAGTGGCTTGGTTTTGGGTATTTTTTGTAATGAACTAATGATTAACGAAAAAGTAAGAGAGAGAAAGACCAAAGAGACAGAAAGTTTAAAACCACAAACCAAGCCACTAAATCTTCAAGGAGAACAGAGTGAGTATCACTGCACTCCAGGAAACTGATCAGCTAGAAATTCACCAATCTGAAAAACGGAGACTAGACTACGGATCAAAAATTAAAAAGAAGCCTCGGATATGTGCAGTCTGAGACTCTAGTAAGGAAACCTGGTGTAGGACAAGCATGGGTACACTAAGCCTACAAAGGTTTGACCAAATTGATATAGAACGCAGCAGGAAAGAACTATCACAAGGCTGTTTTTAAAGATATAATAGGTAGAACAAAAAAGTTATGGTTTTAGGGTGGTTTAGGCTCGCAGAGGAAGAGATGCGAGGGGCTGTTTAGACACTGTGAACAGAAGCTGAGAACAGTAATTAAGGCTATAAAAGTTGCTGATTTGATTGTCAAGGTGTTGAAAACAACTAGAATTTGTTAGTACTGGTATGATTATTGTATGGTCGCAGAATATTAGATTTAGGAACAATAGAAGATAAACCTGGCTTCACACAAAGGTACCTTAGACATCATAACTAGGGTGCTTGGGCATCACACAAGCGAATTTCATCAAATAATCCAAGGAAAGCAAAGCTAATAGCTGCTGAAAACTATTATCATTGATCTGTGTATAAGTCCTATGTCTTACCACGGCTGCTCGCATTCACAAAATAAGTGTTCATTTTTGTTCATGTATCTGAAAGTATTACAAGCTATTTATAGGCAACAATACTAATCCTTGCCCCAAAGGAGCTTGGATTCGTAAACTAATTAAAGACAACTAAACTCTAAATCCTATAGAGATTTGGACACAACTAAATAACAGAATAATTAAATAAGACCATGGATTATCATGCCCTTCTTTATCTGTAAAGATAGGATGTACCCACAATCCAACCGCTATTCCATCCCTGTTATCCATTGAACCATCCCGGAATAATCCTCCATTTACCGGATTATTGTCGATGTAATCATAAAAGACTAATTTTTCAGGAATTTTATACCAATCTGTTGATAAACTTTGATTTTCGGCTAACCCATCACTAACCCTTTGATACCCCTGATTCCATTGATAGCAAGTAGGTCAAAATAAATTGATGGGTGTAGTTGCTGAACCATACCGCATAGTTCCAGCAACAACAAAAGCTGCAAAAATGACAGCAACGATACTACTGGAAAGGACAATTTCAATATTGCCCATATGAATCCTTTGTATAGGTGCTGAGGTGGTCGCACGCTAAGATGGAATAGGCCAACCCAAAGGGATTGAATTTGTAAACTAATTAAAGACAATTAAACTCTAAATCCTATATAGATTTGGACTCAACTAAATAACAGAAAAATTAAATAAGACCCACGGACTTTTATGGAAACCCATTCCAAGCAAACCGGAAATTACCCAAACACCCCTACTCTAATAATATTAGAATAACAGCAACTAAACTGAAATAAATTATAAATTAAGTCTCAAACAAATTGTGCAAGCTCCTAAGTAGGCCCCACATCATCTAAGATGTCCAAATCAAAGCTTGGGCCTTGGAAGCATCTTTTCCACGTCTTTGATACACCTTAACAGGTTGATGCCACTTGTTTCTATGAAAGCCTCATTCACAAGAGCCTGAAGAGAAGGACCATTTCTTAACTGTAGACTTCAATTCCAGTGGGCCCAATCTACATAGATAGTAAAGTAGATGATCTATTCAAAAAAACCAATGTCACCTGCTTTGACGCTTTGTGAATACATTTTATTACTTATCAAAACCAAAAAAAAAAAAAACACACACACACGTTATGCAACTACGCAGTGTCCTCTCCTATGCTCCTACTCTGGAGTAGTCACACATATATGCCACCCTCTTTAAGGGTCCAACCAGATGGTTTATCCTTCAGTAGCGGTCTGCAGAATAACTACCCTCTTTATTGGCTCAGCTGATCCAGAAAATCGATTTGCCAAGAAATTTACCAATTTGAATAACAGAGACTAGATATCAAAATGCAGTTAGAACTAAGAAGTCAACAGAGTGAAAACATTTTAAGAGAAAAAAATAACAGATGCAAACTCAAAAATTGGGGTGTTAAAATAGTTTCTTGATATATTGATAGTTACATCTTTATGCTGTCAACCTCTCTTCTTGCACAACAAAAGGAGCATAAATTTCCTCATTTGTGTTAGTATTGCATCCGTAGTGTAGATCAAGAGCAAACATAAAATAAAATTTCTCAAAAGTCTCACATCAAAGAAAAAAAAACGCGTGCAAGGATGATGCACAATAAAACAAGAAAATAAGCTGGAAACATATTACCGAGCTCTGACGTTCCCGTTCCAGCTGGGCTGTGATGGATAAGGGTGGATTATGACGTTCCCGCTCCAGCTGGGCTGTGATAGATAGTGGTGGATTAGGACGTTCTCGCTCCAGCTGGGCTGTAATGGATACTGACAGATTATGGCGTTCCCGTTCCAGCTGGGCTGTGATGGATGATGACGGATTATGACGTTCACGCTCCAGCTGGGCCGTGATGGATAATGGGTCAGAATTTGATGGTGCCATACTCGTTGATGTTGGGAAACCCATTCTGGAGGACTCAAATGATTCGTCCTTTGAAGTCCCCGAAATCGCATTTCCCTGTTCAAGCTGTCCTGGAGAGAAAGAAGATAAACCCTGTGAAGTAGAGAACTGGGATTTCTGCTGTTGTTCATTGGTCTGATCAATTGGCTCCTGTTTTACATATGATAGATGATTCTGCTCTTTATAAACAGATGACTGCAGATGACCTGAACTATGCTGCAAGGCTGGATTATTTGTCAACTGAGAGAGAGTTCCACCCTGGACTCTCTTCAAATCACTAAGAGAATTCTGCCTCTCAATCTTGGGAATACTCAATTGATTCATGGCCTGAGTAGTTGTTCCTATCTGATTTGCACCCATGTTCGGATGACCAGGAACTTGCCTCATTGGTAAATCATGTGGTTGTGGTTTAAGAGATTGTGCTGAGGTATTAATATTTGTGCCAGAATATGGAAGATAATTACCACCAGTACTTCCATAGGTGGGGAAAGATGTCTGTGAGAAGTGCATATGCTGCTGCTGTTGCTTGCTAAGTCCCTGCATAGGGAAAGTGCGGTCCCTTTCTTGATTTACGGCACTCAAATTGGAAGCAGACATTTGACTAACCGGGATACCATGTGAATCTGATTGGTGGTGTTCCACCCCTCGTGATGTTTGAGCATCATTGTCCATTGCCATTCTGCTTGAATCAGCTGATGATGATTGAACATGAGATGAATTTGCTGGTGGCATTTGGAGATGCTGAGCTGAAGTCTTAGCCGGTAAAGGGAATTGATTGGAGGCGTTCGGCGAGTTTCGAGCAGCCTGTTTTCAGCTTGCCATGAGTATTACATTGCAATAAAATATTACTTGAGACTTGAGCACACTGTACAGTATAACTACATTACTCTTACCTGCCCCTGCAACTTATAGACTGCCATTTTGAGCATTTGGTCTCCAACGAGATTCCTCATGCGCTGAACAAATACTTCTTTGGGAATTTTATTTTGCTGAAATAAAATAAATTCACTGGTAAAATGAGATACAAAAATACAAGGGCCCTAACAAAAAAGACACAGATGGTTTATAAAGGAGTCAGTCCCTAGGATCCACCTTCAGTTCAATATAGAGAGCCTGGAGTTGCATTGCTCTGTCTTTATCAAGTTGTGGTTCTATGACAGGGAGCAGAAGCGCAAATGGCACTTGTTTGCCACCACGATTGATTGTAGTAGGTGTTCTCCCTGATGCCATTGCTTGCTGATTACTCATTCTCTGTAACCTTTGGAACTGAGATTCACCATCTGGATTTCGGGTTCTATCTGGCTCTTGGAGATGTACAGGATTTTTATCAGTACTCAGCACACTCATAGTCTGAGAGATCTGAAGGCTATTCCATTCAGCTTGCTGTTTCTGAAAATCATCTTGGAATCGCTTCTGCTGCAAAGGGGGCAAATTCGTTTCCTGAGGGGTGTCATTTTGTGGTGGCTGATTTTCAGAATTAGATACATGTTGTTGTAGCTCCATTACAGATGACTGTTGTTCTTGTTGCTGTGAACCTTTCATTTCTTGGTCACTTTGATTACTCACATTTTTTTCGTGGCTGGAAGTTTGCCACTGTTGAAACAACTGACTTGAAGTATGATTGGTTCCTTGAGATAGAGCTGCTGCATATTTGAATTACAATCATGAACAACCAATAAGTTGCTAGCAGGCATAACAATTCAAAGAAAGTTACATAAAAATGACAAAGATATATTTACAGCTGTACAGTGATCCACATAATTCTGGGTTAAGCAATTGATTGGTGATTCTTGAAGGTGGTTATAATCAATGCACCAACATTGCTACCCCAATTGTGATCTTGTCTTGAGCATCCACATCAACCACATATTAGATGGAATGTTCAAAAATCAGTTTCTCAACAGGAAATAGTTGGTTATCACGGAGTGACTTAGAATTTGATTCTGTTTTCAATAATTCTGCCATTATAGAGCTTCTCCAGTTTTTTGGGTAACAATGGTACTTTGTCATACATATAAGCAAAAAAATAGTTCAAGAATTCTTATATTGCAAAAAGAAAAAATAAAAAATAGCTCACTTCTGGTTGTCCAGTCACACACATCATCCTGGGACATAAACAAGGCAAAAGGTCTGTATCTCTTAAATTGGTTAGACACTGGACAAACTGATTGCTCCTTGACTTATGGATATTGTCCTCGGTGTGCACGTACAGAAGCTAATCTTACGATTTTCATGAAAATTCGTCCATTAAGTGGAATCTTAAGGACTTCCTTACCTGCTCAGAAAGTGAGTTGGGTGGATGAGGGGTTCATATTTCTGATCCACACAGCAAGTTTTATACCTTTTAAGGTTTCAGTGGACATTCTGCTTATACTTAGCAAGCCTGTTTGTACACTATCTCTATAACGGGTTGGTTTGCTCTACTCACATTATCTCTTACTACCTTTTTAAGCAATCATAGAAAGGGGCAAAGACATACTATTTGGAAAGTGGGGCAACATTAAATTGAAATATAAATGTACAGTTTTGTTCCACCAAGCAAAGAAGCTTCTAAATACCAATCCTATCTTAATTAGATTAAAATAAGTAGTGATAAATACAAAATGCCGAAACAAATGGCATTGCCCCATATCTCTAAATGTAAATCCGCAACGAAGAAACATATGCCCCAGAATATACATGCAATTATGGCCTGTTAAAATATAAGAAAGTGCAAGAGAATGGAAAGGAAAGAAAACTGAAAGAAAATGAAAAATTGAAGAAAAATACAGTAACTAAGTTTTGGCAACTATTTATCAAACTTTATCATCCCGATTTCCCATTATACTCAACTCAAATTAACTGATCGCTTGTCCCAATTACTTGTCTTTTTTATTTTTGCTTGTCCCAAATACTGTCTTAGAGTCAGTTACATGAACCCTTTTTTGCCATTTGGTTTAGTCCAATGCAAGGCCATCACACAAGCCACACTCATTCATATCCTTCTTTCTTATGGTCCACATTAGTTTTGGTTATCTCCAACCCCCCTTTTTTTTTCTTTGAATAAGAAAAGAAGATTTCATATATAAGAAGAGAATACAAAAGAGGATAAGAAATCCACCATTACAACCAAAAACACATACTAACAACCAAAAACACATTCTAACAACCAAACTCACAAGTCTAAAACCTATACATCAATATACTACCAGCAAGACAACCATCTAAAAGAAAGCATGGCCTAGAAAAAGGTCATCCCAAACTTAAGCCTGGTCGTTGATATTCATACTATCACACTTCCTTAACTGGTGCACTTACTGATCAACCTTGTATGCGTCCATTCCATCTTAAGCAATTTTCTCTCACTTTATGTCTTTATGGCAACATTTGCCATCTCGCCAATTTGGTCATCAAAATTAAAAACTGCGTTCTATAGAAGTATGAAGAGTTATCAAAAAAAAAAGAAAAATTTTGAAGTACGAAGAGTTAGATTTTTCTTCACAAAAAGGCTTCTGTTTTTCTCTCCATTTTACTTTTCTGCCATACTCCTTGCATTTTCTTGTATCGGAAAAGAAGGTGGCTTAAACAGGTATGCTCTCCCCATCCACCTATCTAATGAAGGTAAAGACCGAAAAATAGCTATAGGTATTTAGGGTTCAATCATCTTCCCATGCTCGTCAAAACTCTGGCAGAATTGTGGTTGGGAAAAGATCTGCAACCATCCAGGAATCATATAGGGTACAGCCAAAGTTCCCCAACCAGTATGCAACAGTAGCATTCTGAAGTAAACTTCAATGATCCCAAATTCATTTTACAGCCAGGAGCCACTGGATTCTCTCAAGACTAACAAATATTTATCGCTCCCAAGTCAAACTCTAAACTGATACTCCAAGCACTTAAGCTCGGCATTTGCATCGAAAGTTTTAGCAAGAATTGCACTTTTTTTCCATTTAAAGACGAAAGGTTCAATTTTTCCATCTCGTAAGGACGAATATCCACAAATATGCAAATACTTGAACCATTGAATCATAATCAAATTCGAATGAATAAATAAAAAGAACACCAAATTTGAAGAACGCTAAGAAGGGATTTACGGGTACCACTATCAGAGTCAGAAGGCTGAGATGTAGAAGTATCGCCTTCAATGTCCCTATTTAGGGCTGCCGTAAACGCCTCCACGTCCGCCCCTGAATGCATTGTTTCGTCCTGTAAACACCCCCAATTACATTATCAAATACCCAAAATATTCCCTCTTTCTGTGTGTGTGTGTGTGTGTGACAGTAAGTGTGTGTATGTAGAGAGGGGGGAGAGAACCTCGTCTTCTTCAAGAAGCTTCATAATGGAGGGATCCATGATCAGCAAGCTTTTGTATAAAATATACAGAAACTGGACAAGGGTATGTATATAAATTAATTAAATTACTGTGTGAAATTAAAGGTACTTGATCTCTGTTTAAGTTTGAAAACAGTGGAATTTTTGTGCTTCTGGGGAGAAAAACTTGGGGAGTGTTTCCGGATCGTCGAAAGAACTAAAAGCATTAGCGTAGGCCTTCCGTTCGCTTATATAGAGGGGTTAGCGGACTTAAAGGAAGGTAGCTACTGATGAGCTTATTCCTTAGGCCCCTTCGGATATTATTAGTTGGGCCAACCATTTTAAGCCTGAGTCCGATAATGGAAACCTCTGACCCAGCATGAGCCCAGTTGTTAAGTCGGCCCTCCTTTAGCTATATTCTTCTTCTTCTTCTTTCCTTCTTTAACCGTACCGGAGTACTTCCGTTTAGAATGTTTTACAAAAACACTCCACATTCAAAAATTATGTTAACTATCTTCATAATTTTATAACTTTACCCTTCATATGTGGTATTGTTAATCCTTCTTATGATTTATTTAAAATCATTCTATCTTTTGGAATCATCTCTTTACTCAACCATATCTTATACTCCCTCCGTCCCTTAATTATTGTCTTATTTAATTCGGTACACGGATTAAGAAAAAATAATTGATTTCATTATTAATATTACTATAATGTATAATTTGCTTTAATGTTCATGCGTATGTGATCCATAATTAAAGTAAAGAAAAAAGTAAGGATAAAATGGTAAAAGTGATGTCCTAAAAAAGAAAGTTTTTAAACAAGACAATTATTCTGGAACGGACAAAAAATGAAAGGAAGACAATAATTTAAGGACGAAGGAAGTATTTGTTTGTTGGCTGATCAAGTATTTAGCTATCATTTTAACAAAAAATGGTTCATCAAATAACCGGTCATTCCTTGCTAACTTATGACTGATATACTCGAGTATATCAAGTCACTGATTCCAAATATTCAGTCATTCCTAACTGGCTGATGACTAATATATCTTATATATCAGTCAAGTAATTCAGTTAATAAATAGTGACTGATAAAGACTTAAATATTTTCTAAAGTCAGTCACTGATTATATGGCATAAGAATACTAAACTGATAATTGTACTTGACTTATCTCTTGTAAGTGTACTGATTTTTTGAACAGAAGATTCTTTGATAAGCATCCGTAGTTATTTTGAATTTGTGTCAGTACTTAGCGTGTCTTATTTTCAAACATGTTTTTTGCTTTACATTTAATGAGTACTTTGACACACTTTCCATTTCTAACTTTTTATTTTATTTCAGAATGAAATGACAAGTTCAACCTACTTCTTCTGTGATAACATAAAGCTCGAAAAATAGTTGTTCACCGCATTTGACATGCTCTGCATCAGAATATTTAATGCAAGGTCAAACATTTTTAATTGTGTCCAACGACGACATTTCTAGTCATGCCTATATAAAGCCGAAGGAGTATTAAAGAACGGTGGCCACAACTAGCACATTGAAGTTTTTCAGAAATTCTCAAGCATTCAATACTTTAAAAATTTTTGTAACCTCGTTGAAGAGCAAAATACTTAAATTATTTACTGCTTACTTACATCCTTTGTATTTACTCTTTAATTCAATCATTGTATTGAATCTCTCACAACTACTTAGTTATTGAGAGATTTTTTATTGTAACACACGAGATTGTTTTGCTCCTTGAATACTTAATCTCCACATCTCACCGGTCCTTATTGTACACTGATCCGTTAGTGATCACTTAAATTTTTAATTTTAGTGCACTTCAAAAATCTAAATTTAATCAACTTTGTAGTAGACGTAGCAGTTTTCATACTGTGAATCACTTTATATCTTGTGTTCATTACTGCTTGTTTCATTTGATCAAACTGACGAAAACTTTAAGAAATTCATTACTTAAAGTTTCAGTTAGGCTTTGTTACATAACTTTAGTCAAACCATCAAAATTGTTCATAAGCTTAGTCATCGGTTGATCACTTACTTAGTCAGTATTCCTTTAAAATTATTATTCCGCTGCCAAAGTTTTACCAAAAATATTTTATAAGGCTATTCACCCCCCTTAACCTTATTATTTGCCTCAAAGTGGACCTACAAGTATAAGCATATTAACAGTTATACTCAAAATATTTTTGTAATTATGACCAATTTTAATAATACTTGTATATCCCTTATTTTTTAAATGTGGACTCTTTTCGTCACATAATTTGAGTTTCGATCTAAAACTTAATTATTTACAAAAATTTAAGACAACCAAACAAAGGATGCAGAAAAAGTTAAATCATAACTTTTTTTTTTTATTATGAAAATAATATGGATAATTTTTTTACAAATCATCTCATTCTAGATGTCACGTACGTGCAGTGTCAAAGGGAGTTAAGTAATGTAAAACGTAATCAATCATGCACTACAAAAGTCAAAAGATTTGCATTGACATACTAAAAAGTATAATCGTTAATCTGAATATATATATATCTCATTACAGTCGTGTTTTCTATATGTTAAATTGTTTGATGATTTTCAATTAATGGATTGACGCATTAATGACCAAAAAAAAAAAAACTTCAATGAAGAAGTATGTGTGCAGGAATTAAATTTGTAATTACTACTACCTATAATTTCTTTGAATGAATGTCCTTCGTTTGAGTGAGTATGTTTTTATTATTATTATTATTATTTTTGGTTTGGTAGAGTTAGTAGTTTGTTTTGGTCAACATATGCACACCTTAACTTAATTCACTTTTATATACAAGTCAAAGGTGAACTACTAACATTTGGCCAATGGCCGATGCATTTGAGAAATAATTCTAGGTGTTAGCCATGAGAATAATCGCTTTTTTGAATATGTTTCACCCTTTCTTGTATATTACTTCCTCATTCCTTAAATTATTGTTTTGTTTGGATTTTTTTTCGTCAAACAGAACATTTTTCGAACACAATTTGATGTATATTATTTTATTTTTTTAAATTACTTTTTAAAAAAATAAAATAATATACATTAAATTTACGTTTGAAAAATATCCTATTTAACAAAAAAAATATATAAATAAACATGACAATGATTTAATGACAAATGAAGTTTAAACGTCGAATACTCTCATTAATTACTCCCTTTACACAAAACCTCAAGTACTGAGAATACAAATATGTATATGCCTATGTGCTGTGTACACATACGAATACGAATACAAATGCGGAGCCTAATGTAAATGTCGCATTATTAATCCAAGAATTCAAATTAGTGTGTGTATGAAAGATTATTTAACAGAATTGTCACACTATCTTATTTTGTTCACCTAGTGTGACATTGCATTCACATTTTAAAGATTAATTAAAGTTGCCACTTTTAGGGTAATTAAAGGAAAGGATATTATTACTATTAGTGCCTGCCTTCCCGCTGAATAACTAACTTCTACAATTAGCCGCACTTAATCCAAGTCTCACCCTCGAGAACCGGCAACCATGACGAACGAACTAGTGTGCAACTTTTGTCGCACTGAACCGACTCCCCTGAAATCATCATTACAGCTCGAACTCTGATTTCCCCCAGACAGACACTCCTCAATTATCTGCCAAAAAATCACACAGAAAAATGGGAATCAATTCTATTTATAATATAACCAAACGCACCGTAATCCAACTCTCCACCACACGCCGTCTCCCTTCGAATTCCGGCGTGCCTAACCAATCTCATTTCCTCCCGAACCACCAACAACAATGCCGACCCTTCTTCCCTCCACCCCCTCCCAATCTTAACAATTCCGTAACCTCCTGGCCGTTGTATTTTTCATTTCATCGCCGTTCATATTCATCTCTGTCATCGTCTCCATCTCCCAATCAAAATATGGGTTTCCTTTCATGGTATTTGAGAATGCTTGACGTACGTCCCATTGTTACAAAGAGTGTGTCTTCATGTCTAATCTATGCAGCTGCTGACTTGACCTCCCAGGTAAAAACCCATTTCCCTCCTCCTATATATATATATATATGTACTACAAGTGTGTGTGTATTTATTAGTGTAACAGTGTGTGTCTTGATTGATCTACTAAATAAGAATCTTATCAATCATTCATGGGTTGTTAATATATGTTGATTCCTTTCATTTGAAGAGTCAGTCACTAAGCATTTTTGAGAATACATAATTTCCCTTTGAGTAGGTTACGGTAATATTCGAGCTCTTGACTCAGTTTTAATAGGTCACTCTTACTTTCATTTCACCATTGAATCACAAAGCAAAAAAGTAAGAGAGAGAGAAATGGTGGAACCAACGAGTGAAAAATGACTAATGAAACTGAAAAAGGGACTCCTGGGTCAGAAGTGGAAATTGAAAACGGAGCCAAATGATTTACATAAACTGGGGCCAAAATTAGATTGCCATAACAGTGGTAACCATGATGAAAAGGGACTCATGGGTCAAACCGAAAATTGAAAAATGAAACTACACCTTCTGAATGAGATTGTTTTGCAGAGTATTAGAAAAATTGGCAGTTCAAATCTTCTCCATGTTTCATTGGAGAATCAAGCTGTTTAGAGTTTTTGCTATGTGGGTTTTGCCACTTGCAGTTGGTCTATATTGCTGTTAATGGGAATTGACTGCCAGTATCGATTGGTGTTAATTTCCTTAACTACTTTAATTCAACCCATATATAGCTTATTCTAACATATGCCATTGTTTAAGATTTGATCAATTGTTCAATAATTCATTTTGAGATGGCATTTGTTGCTATTGACTTCAAAACTCTACATTAGCAATTCCAAAAGCACGTGTTCCTTGGTTAGACAGACTTTTTATTACGTGATGGATTTGGGAGTTAGCGTAGAAATACAGAGATTAATAGTAGAAATGAATTATTGTTTTTAGCTATGTCAAATATTAAATTATGTATATAAGGTTTGATTTATTTTTTTATTTTTTTCTGGGCCTTGACTATCCAAACTCTAACTTTCTGTTGCTTTTGATGAAATTATAATATCTACTATGTTCTCCAACTGATTAAAGTAGAAATATGTGGCAGATGGTAACAATGCCAGTTTCTGGTTCTTTTGACTTGGTGCGAACAATACGCATGGCTGGATTTGGGCTGCTTATTTTAGGGCCAGCGCAACATGTTTGGTTCAATTTTATGGGAAGAGTCCTATCAAAACGAGACATGGTTACTACCTTCAAGAAGCTTATTTTGGGGCAGGTTTTTTTCGGACCTGCTATTAATGCTACTTTTTTCTCCTACAATGCAGCTCTGCAAGGTACATCATGATTTTTTTTTCCATTTTTTGAACTACAGAGCTGCATTCTTCTATCTTTAGTCGATAAAATATTGAGACACCTGGGCTATGGTAGCAAGTTATCTTCATTATACCCTTTGTGGTTGATACTGTTTTGAACTGCATTCAGTTGCAGATATCCTATAAAGTATAAACTAACATATCTTATTCAAAGTTTTAAACTACTGTTCCTTGTGAGTACATAAATAACACCTACCCGAGGGAAATATTATGCTGTAAGTCAGATTTTGATAAGGGAATGCTGGTAATCAGGGGCAAAATACACCCTGAGATCTCTAATTTCTCAAGGTGAATGGGGAAAATTCCAAGTTACCAGAAGAGCAAGGAGAACACCTAGTAACTGGGTGAATGGCAAACTGAGAAAGCTGGAAGTCATTGGAAGTCGGGGAGAGCTCCAAATTACCTTGCAAGCGGAGAAAGCTCCAAGGGACCCTGCAAGTGAGAAAATTTCAGCTTACTCCACGATGATGGAAAAACTCTAAATCCTGCTCATGGGGGCAAAGCTTCTACAGCTCAACTTCTCCAATTTCCAGTTGGGGATAACTCCTTATCCTACTCCTGTCCACGACAGATGGCCTAGGTTAGAGGAAGCTAAGCTTTAGTGCAATGGCTTGCCAAGGTAACGAAGGAGCGATTTGAATAATTCCTAAACAAGACGTATACAATTGCCACTCCTAGCCAGGTGCCTCACGTGCCCCAGGCTAATGTCACATGCTTTTACATGATGTGTACAATTACACAATTATACATATTAGATTTGAATCATTGCCACACAACACAACACACAAAAGGACAAGCAAACATTCATCTTTTCTATCTTAAAGAATCTAAGGATTTGAGGATTTGACATTAGACAAGACATTTAATGACATCTTTTGCGCCCCCCCCCCATTCCAAGTGATCAGCCTTGACTCACCCTTAGCCTTATTCTCTTGGCGGCTGCCCCGTAGCACGCAACGATGCGACCAGATCTCACTTCCCTCAGATGAGTGTCACCCTGTCCGTGGGAATCTTAGCTCGGACACATGAGGTGGCAAATAAATTCCTAAAGTTACATATATAGGTGACTAATAGGAGTTGTTGAGAACCCATCTACAACACTTCCACCCTCCTCCATTTCTTTTGGATTTCTTGCCATTGGCTGATAAAATCCCGCCCATTAATGACATGGCATGTTCTATGTTCTTATGACGGGCCATGTTGACATCATTAAGAGCAAATACTAAGTGTAGCATTAGAAATAGAGGGGGTAATTGTGAAAGGAATTAAAATAAAGTGGCAAGGTTTTCTTGGATTAAATTGTAGTGCCTTCTACCATGCAAGCTACACTTTTAACTTCCGAACTTCAAAATGTGCAACTGTTTAATAGGTGCAATATTGTTTTTTATTTATAGTATTACTTCCATCCCTTAATGATTATTGCCCTTCTAGAAGGCATGCATGTTATGTAGTGCCAATGTCCATTTGAATTCTTTTGATGTCTCCTTTCATAAAAATACTGATGTTTAAAATGCCAAATTTGTTAAAAAAGAAAAGAACAACAATATATTATGCAAGTGGACCACCGTGCTTCTCTACAACCAAGCTAGAGGTATGGGAAGACCAAAACTAACGGGAACGTCAATAATAGAGAAGGAATATGGACAAGTGTGGCTTGTGTGATGGCCTTGCATTGGACGAAATTCAATGATAAAATGATTTATGTAGCCGACCTAAGTAATTGGTCCAAAAGTGAGTTGAGTCGAGTTGGACCACCGTGCTTATTTATAAGCAAAGCATTTAGAATGTGGCGATTATTGTAATATTACATGGAGTCTGTTTATTTTTTCCCTTTAACTTTGTTCAAAATTCGTAGTCTTATCTTTTATTTATTTATTTATTTTTGAGCTTTACATTGAGCTAGAAAGAGTGGAATTTGTTGATCAACAAAAGAAATGTGGGTGATATACCAGTATCTCTGCCTAAGGTGAGGATCAGGTGGGTCAAAAGGCAAATGCTAGCTAGGGGCTCTGGAAAAGGTTCTTGCCTGCATCTATGGTGACAGAATTAGCATGTCTACACTTGCTGATCTGCCACCATTAGGTCTTGGTGACGTTGAACGATTACTATTGACTCTATAACTTGGTGAGATGATGTGGATATGATTCCAATTATATACATGTCTCTTTAAGAGGGTACATCAGAGCGTGTCCCCTCTTATTGGCTATCCTTCATGATCACTCGATTCCTTGGCCAGAGGGACCAATTGGTCTTCCAACCCAGTAAATAAAAGGAATTGACAAATGGAACAAAAATGGCAAAATAGAGTCACCAACGCGATACATGCCTTAGTTCTGATGAAATGGTTGATTTTTTCCAAATCGATTTCACCCTAGGAAAAGGAGGAGTTGGAGAATTCAAAAAGAGTTTCTCAAAAGGAGCGCCTTCTTCTGGCTGAGAATGGCCCTATCTTTCTTCAGTGACCCTGTCCATTGGCTGTATACTTGGGAATGGCATGCCCAAAAAATGAGATTCTTGCCGAGTTTGAGTTGAGGTTTTGTCTCCCCTTACTGTTTCCTCTTGCCAAAGCCGGAAACTAAGGGCAGAGCGTCAGTCGCACACCAGTCTCACACCAGGACTGCTTCCAAGGGTATGAGAGAAAAGCAGCAAATAAAGGGAAAAGTGAATAATGTTGACTTTGTTTGTCAATACCTTCACTAGATTGCTCTCTCTCTCTCACTTTCTAACACTCTCTCTCTCTCTCACACACACACACGCTGACACACATATGTTGACTTCTGCAGCAACAAATCTCCATGGATCCTTTAGGGGTGAGATTTATGAGCCTTAGCTTTTGCACGGGGTAAAAATGCTGAGACGTGGTTACAATTTATAAACTTGAAACGTATAGTAACCACGAGTAAGGTTTACGCAGTGTATGCTTGATCATTCAGGAAGGACGTAGGATGAAAAGTTTAATTATGAACCAATGTTGGCCTTATAGGTCTGTTTAAACTAGACAATTGGGAAAACAAAGTGGAGGTGGTGCGAATTTTCAACAAGTTTGAGGAATTGTGCTATTTATTACAGCCACCCCTATGTAGTGGGTGGGGATGTGCCTTTTTGTTGTTTCAGAACATAAGCAGGTCCACAAGGATTCAGGAATTTTATGTGGCAAGATAAATGCTTGCAAAATTTGAAGAATAAGTACACTCTTGTATTATCCATGATCCCGCATTCCTGTTTTCTCACTTAATATGATGTGCTCACCAGTTTGCTTTATTCGGACAGATGGTTTTATGATGTGAACGTGATTATATATTTTTTGTTATTTTAATGGCTCGAGTGACTATTGTGGTGCAAAATGCAGGCGAAAATGGTGGTGAGATTGCTTCCAGATTAAAGCGTGACCTTTTTCCAACAATAGTTAGTAATCTCATGTACTGGCCAGTGTGTGATTTCTTTACTTACAAAGTAATCCCTGTGCATCTACAGGTACATTTAGGTCTTCATTCTTTAATGGAGCAACTCTTCTTCTTGAACTTCCATAATTGTAGTTGGTATCATGTTTTTTCTTGTTTCTTTTGTTGTTGGATTGTTTAGGTCTAATTAGTTGTTGAAACATTAGCACCTCCTAGGAATATAAGTTTCTTTAATGGCTTATCCTTACGGTATGTTTGTTGGCAGCCATTGGTGAATAGTTCATTTTCGTACTTGTGGACTATATATTTGACATACATGGCGAGCTTGGAGAAAGCAGTTGTTGATTAGTTTTCAGTTTCTCGGCAGTCACATCTACCACATGTACCATTTCAAAAATATGCAAATTCTAACTATGGTTGGAGGAGTGATTAAGGAACCCAAACTTGAAACCTCCAGATTGCAGGTAATTCTATTTGCTCATAGTGATCAAATATAATTTGTTCTTGTACTTTTCCCCCCCTTTTTGCTTGTACCAATAGTTCTAGCCTTGTTATGAAAGTGCTGCTACTGTAAATGCAGGTAAAGTTATCTCGGAAGTGGACTTGGAGGCAAAAGCCCAACCCCTTTGCAGAAGGGTGGAACTGTGGCATCTTTTTCTTTCATTTTTTTCTTATTGTTCCGAAGATTATATAACAATTAGTATGTAGCGAATAGCTTTGGGTGATTGCATCCACTGGTCGCCAATGACTTCTCCTTTTGGTGCAATTGGCACTTCATTCCAGAAGGTGGAGAGTCGTGAATATGTAACTGTTTGAATAATTTATCTTCAACTGTCTTCTGAGTAATGCCTGAACAAAGACGACTCCATACGTTGGAAGTTGGAATCGGTTCTTTCTGAATTTGGATTTGGACAAAATTGAACCGAATCTTATTTTGAAATCCAAAATTTCGTCATTCTAGCTACAATTTGTGATTCTGGGCTGCAATTGAAACCAAATCAAAGATCAAAGGATATAAATGTGAAGGAAATAGGTGTTAACTTGAAGTTAAACTTCATTGATATAGATTGAAGTGGAGTACTTGTAGAGACGTTTTTAGTTTAGGGATGATGATATTCCCATTTTCCTAAAATTCCATCTCCTTTCTATGATATTTGCACATGTCACAAGCAGGTTTGTTGAGTCTTATTTACTGTGCCAACCTTTGATTTTAGTAATTTTGTAAAAATTTTCAATGTCATAATTTTAAAAAAGAAATTTAATCTTAAATTAAGTGCCCTGAACTTGTCAGCAGAACTTTTGGTAAAAAGGGCATGAGTTTGAGGAGGTTGGTAAATATTGTTTAGGGACAAATGTCTTTAAATCAACCACATCCCCCCACTTATCAGTTTCCTTCCCTAATCAAATATTGAGCCTTAATTTAATCTTCAAAGTGATCACTTCTGCAGAATTTGGTCAAGCACGTCATCCGCGCAGGGAGCGGTTAGTGGAGCACACCTGTCCCTCTCTTGGAGACTAGGTAGATCAGAGAGTAAATGCGTTACTGGAGTGGTTGTGATCAACTGTTGTGGCCAATGATATGAATCCATTATTTTTGGATGGGCAACTGACACGTGAAAAGGGAAGGTGCAACTGGTGACGAGGTGAGTTAGTTACCTCGTCACCTTGGCAGTTGACGAGGTAGACGACCTACCTCGTCAGCTCGTAACGCTTTCTTGCATATTAGTCAACCAAGTCGGCTACATGGGTAAGCTGATGCTACCCTTCTCATCTCCGTACCATGAGTGCATGTGGATCCTATACAAGTGGGTGATTCTTTAGGATCCCATCCCATCACAAACAAATTAAGCATTTCATCTGATCATAACTATAAATAAACCAACCTACATGCCATAGACTAGTTAATTATTGGTTGTGAGGCTTCATTCTATTAGTTGGCATCAAGGGCTTGCTACGCAGGTTACGTAGAATGGTCTAATTCTAGCTTTTTCCATCGGTAGAATAGAAAAATGAACTCAACCCCACCATTTAAAAATGTACCATGGAGAAAAACGATAAAATAATTTGTTAAGTAACACTTGTAACATTATGACTAATAGATGTTGGCACATTCATATACACACACACTGACACACACACACTGACACACACACTTGACATCGTTCCCCTCCCCTTGCATTGCGTCGACCATTGAACATATTAACATCAATTCATTTACGGTTATGCTACATTTTCTATAACAGTTTTTAGAAAATAATTTCAGCAGTAATCTCCACCAACCAAGTTTGTGAAAATTAAATTTGTGTGCATACTAATACAACAAGTTAGAATTACAATTTCCGGAAAAACCGTCCTAAAGATTATAACAGAACTGACTCATTCTTCCTGACCTGACAATACATTCCCTTCCTGCCTGAGAATCCCCTTATTGAGAAATAAGAAACGTGAACCTGGTTTGCCCCCGCTCCTCTCTCCCTCCCTAGCAGGTTCTAATGATTCATCCAATAATTTATCAATTTTCTAATTCTGTCTGCAATTGTAATGGTGTTTTGTTTTGTTAATTAATTAATGGCCTTGTTTGAACCAGAGGTTTTTGTCTCATACATTACTATCTCGCTCAATCGTTAGTTCCAACATCCATCTTTCATTCATTACTCTTATTCAATTTTTTAGTATTTTGGTTCAGGGAATTTTCATCTTGTTCTGACCTCTCTAGCCTCTGACTGTAAATCCATATATAGAGGTTGGAGGTTGGAGGTGGTCAGGCATTGCTGAACATTTGAAGATGGAATGGTGGGGCAAGATGATATTCCCTCTTCGAAAAGCTTGGACGCGCGTCGGGAGGCGTCTCAGGATAAGAAAGACTGGTAAAAGTTTCATAGTCCACGATAAATAAATATTGTGTTTTATTTTTTGCATTGTTCTCTAAATGCGGTATCGCTCTTATGCATGGAATTGTATAGCTTCAAATTAGAATCATAGGTGAAGAAAATTTATGTTTCAATGCTTGCAATCCTGTAAATTTTGAAAGCCATTTGATTTAATTTAGATAATGAATCTTGTAGCTTCAAACTATGGTTAGGGCTTAAGGAGAAGATGTTGACAATCATTTGAACTCCCAAGTCCCGATTGGTTAAATTTGAGACTAATGAAAGATTGATCTTCAATAACGTTTTGTTTAGAATCGATTCAATATATATGTTGTATCAACATGAAGGTTTGATTGTTCTCCCACATGAGGTACTAAAATATTTTGATATATTGACCTAGTATTAATTTGTTCTTGTTACGTACACACGGTACATGTAACATGATATATTGACATGATCGGAGTTATTCATGTTATGTTGCCATGATCACATAATTTTATTTATGTAATTTTACTCCATTTAAGGTTTTGGTTGGAATGCAAGATCAACAAACTAGTTGTTTGAGGCTTCACTGCGTATGTCATGGTTCAGTGGTTATGTTGTCTTGGTTGAAAATAGAAACTACCTTGGAACAAGATCAGATTCAAAAGTATTGGCACCACTGGTCTTTCTGAGTATTTCACATAATTTATTTCATTTCAGCTAGAATTATGCTCATTGATTTGCAAGGCAAATAGTGCAAGCAACCTGGAGTACGCCGTATACCTGAGCATTCTCGTGAATTTTGTACAGGCACAAATGATGAAATGTCATATGCTAGTTCAAACACTATTCTAATTGTTAAGGAGACTTAACAACGTGCTAATTGTTTCTTGATAACATGTAGGGCTAGTGAAGCTACGCAGCGATGTAATGACTTGCGAGTATGAGGATGTCCATATCTTGTGGGAAATGCTGAAGAAAAATGAAACCGGATTGACGAGAGCTGCTAGAGGGAGCAAAAGGGGAACCTTTTGGAGTTTTGTCCGTTGGGCTAGGTACAAGGCTCCATTTATTTGCCGCAGCGTTTGATCATCCTGCTTCTCACATCCCCACACCCCCCCCCCTTTTTTTTCCCTCCCTCCCTCCTCCCCCTTCCCCCTGTAACTCATTGACAGACTCCCCTCATGGTGTGCCACAGTTATCAACATGGATTTCATTAGATTCAAATAGAACATATTACAAAAGAGGAACAATTTGGATTGGAACATTTGCTCCTCTTCTTGGAGGAATTGTCTGAAAATTCCAACTTTTGTCCTTATCATTACTTCTCAGTGCATCGATAGTTAGTATTTAATTTCTTCATTTTCAGTTTTGTTTATCAATTTCCTCTATGCTTTACATCTCTTTACATGGTTTGCTGCCTTTATGCCCATCTAGTCTTGGATGTCCCTTTGATGAGTAATAGTTCTTCATTTTCAGTTTTATGTACCAATTTCCTGTATGCTTTCGATCTCATTTCATGGTTTGTTGGCTTTATGCCCGCATCATCTTGGAGACCCCTTCGATGAGTAATGACTAATGATCACGGTCACCATTCTGCTCTGTTTGGATGTCAGAAAATGCAAGAAAAAGAAAACAGAAATACTTAGAAAGTGAAAGAAAATGAAAATATATATTTTACTAGGTATAATACGTGAAAGTCTTGACATTGGTTTGTCACACTAGATTTCAACATTGAACATAGTAATATTGTTTTTCTTCTATTTCCTTTTCCTCCTACTATATATTGTGGATCCAAACAGGGTACTAGATCCAAGAAATGTTTATTAAAGTAGGGATACATTTCTATGAGTAGCTCAGTGGCTAGCATTTCAAACCCCAAAGTGTTCAAGTCCTTCAGAGTATATTTCTCGATGTGCTTGGTTCAATGAGATAAGACGCATTTCATGGGTTCCAAAGAAGTTTGATCTTACGAGTGAATCTCATGTGATGTGACCCTGCTTGGTTAAAGAAAAAGAGAGTAGTACAGTATTTCGTTTTCTGGTTTTGATGCCTTGCCTTACTATCTATCTTTTGCATAGTCAATTCAATGCAGTATGGAGCAAATATAGTGCTTATGTCAGTAGTATATGGGGGGTGGGGGTATGATTCAATATTCATGTTCAACCTAGTAGTGTAAAGGTCCTCCTGAAAGTTCTCAGCCACCATACCTGCATGTTCTTCAACTTTCTTTCATCTGTTGCTCTCACCTCTGTGTGGACTGTGGACATTTTTTGGGAGATTATCATGGGGCACTTAGTTCTATAGACACATTGAATAGAAACTTGAATGGAATGGAACCAATATTTATCTTTATTTGTTTAAATTTCTCTAGTGAAACATCAATTTTCATCTCTGTTTAATTCTCCAGTAGGTAACGTAAATTAATTATACGTTAATATGTGACAAACCTATTCAATTTAGTACCAAAAAATTATGATCTTGGTCTACAAATTTTAGGGGTAGTTAATATATGACAAAAAAGTCAATCTTTTACACAAATTTGCTTAACTGACTGGCATTGAAGGATGTTTCTCAAAGTTGACGGGGTACGAGTTCGATCCCTAAAATATGATAATATATAATATATTGACCGAATAAGTGTTCTTCAATGCTTGCCTTTCCAAGATATTCTTTTCATAGTTTTGTCCTACATAGGACCATCAATGGATACCCCTATGGCTTATGGCTCATTTGTCCAAGGCTTAGACTCGCTCTACCATAGAAAGAGTGACTCAAACTCAACTCGTTAATTAGCAATGAACTTCTCATTATGTTCCAAAATAAGTGTTTTTTATTTCATTTTAAAATAAATATCCCATTTTTATTTTTAAAAAGATTTCTAAGCAAATTATCTATAATACCCTCACTAGTTGTGAGATAAAAATAAAAATAAAGGGTATTGACCCATTGATTTTGCTAAGACAATAAAAAACACTTATTTTAACACGAAATGAGTAAAACTCAACCATCACACTTATTTAAGCGGCTACTAGTTTAGAATAATGCTACTTAAGAAAATGACTTCAACTTGCAAACTAACTGGCCAATAATATCAAACTTATATACTCCATCCGTTCCTAAATTATTATCTTTCTTTTATTTTTTTGTCCGTTTCAGAATAATTATTTGAAAATTTCCTTTTTTAGGGCATCATTTTACCATTACTTTTTCTCCTACTTTAATTATGAACCACATACAACGGAGAATTATACATTATACCAATATTAATAATCAAGTCGATTATTTTTTCTTAATCCGTGAACCAGCTCAAACAAGACAATAATTAGTAACATTTAATGATAGATGGATTTCTCATACCAACTATATACTCAAGGATTGACTTATCAGATTAATATTTTTTTCCATCTAAAAACACTAGTTGGATCTTTAGTACTTCCTCCGTTCCAGACAAAAAGTCTACTATACCATTTTGAGACGTTTCACTTAAAGAGACCACTTTCAAAAAATTATGCTTGCAATTACTAATATATCCCTTAATAATTAGATTTTTCAAATATAAACTTTTTGGGTGGAACGGAGGGAGTATTATTCTAGCATCGTGGTGATCTATGGGCAAAGAATAATACCAAAGCTCTAATTAGTGTATTTAAAAAGAAAAAAAAAAGTTCTAACGTGACATGTAAATCTTTAATTGGGTGATTTGAGAAATCCAAATATTAATGAATACTGATTAAATAAATGTGAACATTCTTAACTAATTGATTTAAAAATTAGATTTATTTTGAAAATGTGTAATTTATTAACTATTACTAAAATAAAATTCCATTTAATCTCCTTAATTATATGTGGGTCAATTTCAAGAAGTATTCTCCCTATAAGTAATTTTAATTTGTATTTATATGTCAATTTAATCCAATGTTTATCCTATTTTAGTTTTGTTCAGAGTATTTCAATTAATTATTTATGACAAATTTAGAAAATCTTCTTAATTAAAATCATGGCAAAATATTCTTTAAATTATCCTAGCGAAGTTATCCGAAACAAAAGAAAAAGGCCAAAAAAACTATTTATCCCCCAAAGTATCTACCAAATCTCAGTTTGCTACCCATATTCAATTTTGTCCTATTACTGTATCCAATGTTGTCATTTGTCTCAGTTTCCCCCTAGTAGTGACGGGCGTTAGAAAAATGAAATTGATCATGTGCATGTTACGTGAGGGTTAGTTTGGTCATTTTGATCAGAATTGATCATGTACAGTCGACGCTATGGTCAACAACCTCAACCCCTCACCTCACCTTTCACCTCACCGCCGGCCCAGTCCTACGTTCCCGATCATCTTCCCTTTCTTTCACCCTCATGCATGCTCCACAGCCGCTACAAATCCAAGGATGACCTCGCCGCCTACACTGTCCACCCTAGCCACGTCAGTGTCGTCACGAATTACGTTCGCCCGGTTATCGAGGACGTCATGGTTGTTGATTGGGTGTCGAATGAGTTGACCGGGGAGTTGGTTCCGAAAGCTGGATCGGTAATGAGGGTTACGTTTTTTAAATTGAAGGAGGGTTTAGGGGAGGAAGAGAAAGCTAGGGTTTTGGGTACGATTGGGGAAATTAAAGATATGTTTTCGTCGATTGGTCAGGTTAGTTTTGGGGAGAACTTTTCGATTGAGTGGGCAAATAACTTGGAACTTGGAATATGAGATCCTCCATGCCTTCTGATGCATACCTGCTGCTGCGATCTCTTTATCTGAAACTAATACTCCCATCCGCGTGTGATGCTTTTTCGTTGAAGGGTTGACGTTGTAGTGGCGTGTGATTGACTGCTTTGCCTAACTCAGATTCTAATTGATACTAGTCTTTTTTCATTCTCAGGTTTGTCATTGCCTGCCAAGAGTGGACGGATTGGATGCAGGGCAAAAGGTTATTTGATTGCTTCGATTAGGGTTTTGGGTGGGTTGAGTGAATTGGAGGCATTGGATTCGATTGAGAGTGTTTTTGTTGTTGATTATGTGGTTCCGGCACCGGCTCAGGCTGCGAGTTTTGTTGGGAGGTGGAGAAGAGAGCAAGAGAGGGAGAAGGGTGGAGTAGAGGGCAATATAGTAACTTTCAGATATTACTTGTCATGTTATTTTTTTAATTCCCGTCACTGCTAAGAGGAAAACTGGGACAAATGACAACATTAGATATGGTAATAGGACAAAATAAAATATGGATAGCAAACTGAAATTTTGTGAATACTTTGGGGGTAGATAGTATTTTGGCCAAAGAAAAAAAGAGATTGCAGCTCAGCCCTACATCCAAAGAATAAAATTGCTTTTGACAGAGAGTAATGAGTCTTGTTTTACAAGCTCCTAAGCCACGAGCACGAGTATTTTTCTTAAAACAAGGAGGAACGGTGTGGTGCCCGGAGGCCAATCTGTGACTGCAGGGGCCAGGGGGCTCGCATTCCACCACCACAACCCGCATTCAATTCGACCTTCCTTATTCTCCCCCACTGACACTGTTGCTCCCTGCAACACAAAACAAACGCTATTAATTCTCCATTTACTTCCACTCAATGGACCACCATGGATTTCACATGATCACCTTGATTACTCACCCCCTTCCCCAAATTTTTAATAAATCTACAGTACTCCATTATTTTTCTTTTTAAAAATACTCCGGTGGTATTATACTATACTATAAACCAGACATGGGCTCGAAGCCGTCCATTCCCCTTTTCCCGCGGATTTTCTGGTCCACTTTCGTGTTCTGAATCTCGGTGAAGTGACGAAAGGCCTTTGAAGAAATCATCTCAAGTTACCCCCCCAAAAATGGGTTGATTTATTTAAGGCCGCGTTTGGAAAGCAAGCTTCTTTGAGGGTGTGACAAGACGGACATCTTGTTTTTGATTTGTGGGTTTGTTAGTGGGGTTTTGATCAGGGAAGTTTGTTATTGAGTGTTGGGTTTGGCATTATGAAGGCTTTTGGGTTGTGGGCTTTGTTCTTCTTGGTTGGGACAGCTTTGGTTTGCCTCGGATTCTCCAGCAAAGGTAGCACTTCCTATATTCCTGGTAAGTCCTTTTGTACTATTTTTTGTCTTTTTATTAGCTTAATGTGATTTCATAACATTTAAATTTGATGGGTTGTGGTCATTTTGCCTTTCCGTCCCTGGTGCTGATGTTTTGGTTTAATGATTTGTCAATGCTAATTCCTTATCTCCATAATTTAGGTGTGTAGTCTGTATATTAGTTTTTTCCTTTGTCTTGTAAATTAACTGCCTAGCTCATGAAATAGACTGAGTGGTGTGATTTTGCCAACAGATTTATGCTAGGATTTCCAACACATGTCTCCCAACTTTGATTGTCATGCAAATACTAGGTTAGTCAATGAGTCTCACTAGTAAGTAAGTGATTTGATTTCTTACTGGTTATCGGTCCCGTGCTTGATACGTATGAGTTAAAGTCCAGAGTATTTTATTGGGATCTCTAAGGGATTACTCTTTGCCAGCAGAATGTCAGAATGAGGTGGGTGTATCTTTATACTTCTATGGAAATGGGAATGAGGGTTGAGGTTAAAAACTTCTATGGAAATGGGAATTACAAAGTACAGCTTCATTATTTGGAATATTCTACGGAAAAGCTGAGCTTACATCAGAACAAGAATTCAAAATTAGCTATGAATGGGCTTATGGTTCATCATTCATTTGATTAGCATTGTAGACATATTGTCTTCACTTCTTGGTGGCAAAGCCAGGATTTTGTCGAATGGGGGCAAAATTGTTTTCAGGGTAGAATTAGTATACCGTAATAGATGAATTTGGCTCATACGGAGACCAAAATTATAAATGCACACAATTTTTTTTTGCCAAAAGGGGTCAAAATTGGATAAAAAATTTGTTTCTTACTAATAAGAAGTATTTTTTTCTAGATATTATCGTACTCCGTGGTAAAATGACCTTTTCTCAAAACTAAATGGGGATGCCATCGCCAATGATTGTCCTTGTTACCCATTACCATTTTCATTTTGTACTAGGTTAGTTAGATTTGTACTGAAAATTTGCATAATTGCTCCACAAAGTGTCTTTCTGTTTGTTTTTTCTAGTGTTGAGCATAGATGTTTGATAGGCTAAACTAATATGACACTAGCTTTTGTTTGTTTGTTAGTATTGATAGCAATTACGATTCTTTGTACTTTCTCCGTCCCCAAAATTAAGTTGCATTTGCTTTTTTATACTTCAATTAAATTGCTCTAGTGTTTTTTTCTTTTCTTTTTTTCTTTTTTTTCCATGACACATAAGATAAATATCATCTTTTTGGAGAGGAAGAAAAAAAATGAAGATTTTGAGCATACATTTTAGAAATGCGCTCATTTTTGGGACAAACCAAATAGGAAAGGTGACTGTTTTTCTGGGATGGAGGTGTCACATGGCCCCCAGCCATGACTAAATTTTAAAAATTGAGTTGGAGTACTCTAGCCTGAAACTTGTCGAAAACATTAGTGGTAGTAGGAATTTATGATTTTTATAAGATCAAACGAAGTAATTCATACATGGAAGATGGAACACGCAAGTAGACCCATTTGTCGTCACATGTTTTCTATGACTATGTCCATCAGTATGTAGTGCTGGCTAACATTAACAAACTATTTCCAACCCTCTTGGTCTTAAGGAAGTGAACCCAGCAGAAGATTTACAATTTCCTAAAGACTATGAGATTGTCCATTGATTTGTTAACCATCAACACATGTCCAAAGCTTAACTGAAGTGTTGTGTGGTTCTTATTTATCGTTTTGTGTAGGAAACACTGGCGACTTGGTATCACTGATTTTAAAAGGAATAACTTCCATGCATATTAAGTTCCAATGAGGCATTGACGAGACAAACAATTTTCGAGATTACAATAGAATAAACTTGGAAAAAGAGGCTCTGTAGCTAGACCGACGGGCTTAATGAATATTTGGACATTTTAATCATTCTAAGTGAACACACGTGTAATAACTAGTCTACTGGACACTTGAACATATAATGTAGGCCAAAATATGGTTAACCCCAATGTATAATTACTCAAATAGCCCTCGCGTGCCGTGCACATGTCAAATTTTGTTAATTTTCTAACTTTTGTCGCAGAAAGGTGTTATGTGGGACGAATTTTAACACGAGAGTATGAATGGGACGATTTTCGATCGGGGGTGCAAAGTGTTATTTGGTGAATATATTGGGGGGTTAATCATATTTTGGCCTAGAATTTACTAGGTGATAATTTACTTATAATTATGGTGATTTCTTGCTAGATGTGTGCTTTGCTCCAAGTGAATTAGCTTGCCTCTTTGAATCGACACAAAACCAAGTTATTAACCTTATTATTTAGTTGCCCAAGCCCAATGGAATTGCTTATTCTAATATCATGGTGCATTGGTAGAGTATAGTTGTTAACATTCCGGAATGAACTGGAAAATTAGTTCCTGAACACTGACAATCCTTTTTACAAATTAATCCCAGAGGCAACTTCCGCACGCCATCAAAGTGCTGTGACTTTGACTGTATCAAGCAGGAAGCTGAAGGTACATACACTTTACTGAAGATCTTTTAGCTTTACTCCATCAACTAAATAACTTATGTGGTGAATGTAAATCAACCAATCATCTAAAGTTTGTCTCTTCTCTAATAAAGACTTAACCCGACAAGGCCATGTCGTCTTTAATACATATGCTTTGTTCTTGATTTTTCCCCTTCCAATATACAGGAGAATATTCATGCTAGACGCAGTCAGAAAAGGGAGGACGCAGACAGTGTAAACATAGAAGATTACCACCCTATAGATCCAGCTCCTAGCTCAAAGGCTTCGATAAGACCTGGACCCATCCAGCATGGCACTCCTCTTATGCCTTATATCCCAAAGCCTTCGCCTCCAGCACCTGATCACCCGAAGCATGGTGGGTTTCCCTAGCCACTTTAGAAACCTCGTATTATTGCTTATGCTTGAAAAATGAAGGATGTAATAAGTTCTTAGGTTCTGGTTTGGAGCACAGAACTTGCGCCTTAGCTTTGGAATTGGGGTAGACAATGCATAAATAGTAGTGCTAAATTTGCTTCAATTTCGATTCTAAGGCGTGGATTCTATCCGTATAAACATCTTGTTTATTGTGTTCTGTTTATACTTCCAAGTTCAACTTATATTATTTATGCTATACTTTCCTTTTGTAAGTGGTTGCTCTATCTATTTTAAATTTTCCCCTCAAAATCTGCTTCTCACTTCCCATGATATGAAATATCACTGAACTCTTTTGTATCCATATTATTTTTGGGTGAAATTTTATGTAATTTTGAATCTTCTTTTGTATTTGTTTGGACTCTTTGTTTCTTCCCTGTATTGTTACAGAAACATCAAGGAACTTTTGATTTGTATGTCTAGGAAACTGGATCAGTTGAAAGACTGGTCAACCTGATAATCTGATCTATTTAGTCGGGTTGCCATTACAATAAGTTTCAATAGTTGTCGAAATTCTTTAACTGACTGGAACTGGAAATGATGATTTAAGTTATATTTGTCAGTTTATCCTTTTACCTAAGCAGCCATTTTTTTATATAAATATTTTACACTAAGTAAACAAATATTAAGAGCTTCATTTGTCTATATGACAGAAATGTTCTCACTGTTGATACTAAATGTGTGAGTGCAATAGAATAATCAGATTCTACTCCAGCTTGTGTGAAACGAAAATGTCAATAAATAAATGGAAGATCCCTGAAATTGTCCCAAATTCCTGTACCCTGTCTTCGATTCTGTAACATCTTTGATTTCTTTTGAGGTCACTAGTAGTCTAAGCCAATACTCCTCCGTCCCTATATAATAGTCCACTTACCTTATTGAAAAATCATCATAGGAAAATATCAAATTACCACTAAAATTTCAATCATTGAAAGAATATTAAAAAACCATCAATAATAACTTGTACAATTTTGTAAGAACAAGTAAACTTTTATGAATCTTTAGTCAAAGTGATGGGACTCTAGGGAATCTTTGAGAATATTTTTAGGACCCACTTGCCACTTGTACCGACGACCAAGGAAGCAGCCTCACTGATTAGCACATTTGGGTGGCCGACTTGGGAGATGCCGACCTACCTTGGCCGACCTCGCCTCGGAGCTACCAATCTGGCAACGGCCGAGTGACAACTTGTCGAGGTGCAAGCTACCGAGGACTTTCGTATAGGGACAAGTTTTGAATGTGACAAACTTGTAAGTCTGGGCAAGTGGATTCCCTCGTTGGTTCAAGAGATACGACAACCATACAACTGACCGTCAATGCCGCTGCCAAATCCTCACTTGTACCACCTAATCTCTATCCTCCCTTGTGGTACCGGCGTACGGAAAAGATCTCATTGATCCACCTCCCAGACAACCCGTCTTTTTGCTCCCCAGTTGGGGCTATAAATACCCTTGCCAGGTGAGTCCTCTCTCTCTCTAGACACAATTCACTCTCTCTTTTTTACATACTTTACATTTTTTGTTGTGATCTCTCCCCCTATTCTCTCTTTGTTGAGCATTGAGGCTTCTAACAAGACCTCCGGGTTAGGGCTTTCCGGTCACCAGAGTGCTTGTTGGTTGCCTACTGACTCTTACATAGGAGGGTTTGAGCCGGGACAACCTCCCGGCTCCGGCTCATGGTGTTTTCTTGTCTTTGGTCCTAGGTGAGGGGTTCCCGCTACATATCCACCACTCATCACCACCATTCAATACCTTAGCTCATCAGCTTCCACGTGGCATTCGGGCAAAATCACCTTTTTGGCCTGATCACAAAGTTTAATATAGTTGACCAAAAAAGTGTCAAATAAGACTATATTTTTTAATGGAGGGAGTATATGGATACAAACTATAGCTATGTTAGACCCTCCCATCTTGTAGGATAAGACTACGAATTATAAGACTGCCTAGATTAACCTTTATTCTAGCTCCATAACTTGAGATGCTCTTTACCTTCTTCCTTTATTTTTTTTTATTATTATTAATTTTTTTTTTTTGTACTTTTGTTTTGATTAATTCATCCCCTTGTTGAATGAATTAGGGGTAAAGTATTTACTTTCATGATATTCTTGATTGAGAAAACCCAATACTTGTTGTCAAGGAAGTCCAAATGAATTTCCTAATTGCTTCTCTTTAACGAAGACACCATATTATGCACTATGCTCAACTCTAGGCAACAAAACCATAGTGTAGACAAATATATATTAAAAATTTAGTTATTATCCTTTTTCATTTTTTGGTGATAGAAGCAATGATTTGCTACATAATAGGGGGGTAGCCCGCAGCCATCCCCTATCCCAAAACCCTTTTGGACCCTAATAAGCCACATCAACCTCCCAATCTAGTAAGGAAAGTTGGTACATTACCAATTAAGTTAGCTCGTGGTCATAGTAATATCCTTCTGCTGTTCTATCCGATACTTTTTCAAAAGAAATTGAAAACTTATTACTTAAAAAGATAGGTGGTAGGTGGTTCAAGAGCTCCACAATAATTGTAAGTAGATTTATCATACAACCGTCACAAGCCTACAATGAAGATATTTGTTAAATCACATTCCAACTGCATTGCAGAATTAGCAACCCTCCTGTCCTTTCTTCCATGTATGATCAAGTCAGGTTGCGCTATTGATAGCTTTTCTTTAGCAGAGCTAGGCTACAATTTTCTTTCCCATATGACCAAATTTGAGAATAACAAGTGGAGAATAAACATTAAGCTGACATAAAAGTCTGTAACTTGATAGATGCAGATAAGCTGCTAGATATCTAGGAGACTGGAAGCTAAGAATTTCGGTTCTAGGGTCTTTTTCGAGGCAATTCCCTTAGATACCCTAGTCTATTATGTGAGATAGAAGTAAGAAGAAAATGCCCACAGCAGGGACTATGGGACTAACGGGTTGAAAGGAATTAATGTTAACCTTAACAAGTTTGAGAGGAATTAATGTTAACCTTACCCTTGCTTTAGAAGAAAACTTTTCCATAATTTTCTTTTAATGAGGGTGATCTCACATTGTTTAAAGCTGTACATCTATTTTTCTCATAAAAGTGCTTCTGCTGGTAGCCGTGAAAAAGCTAAAGTAGGTGGAATGATCAATTGCAACAACCTAATTCAAATTAACATGATCATGATAGAATTCCTTATTCTTCACACTTATTTCATTCCCCTTTTGGTTTATTCTCGATTATTTCATAACCTAACCCACCAATCATTTCATCTTATTGAGAGCTTTTGGTATTAAGGGAAATCAAACCAGTTCAGGACTCATCAAATGCTTCTCTTCTAGCTCATTCATTTTGTTGTCCCAACCTTTTAGGTCAGAGTTTCCTGATAGCAATTGTAGGGGCTACATATATATAATGGAACCCCTTATTTTATCCTATTTTCCAATTTTAACTCTGAATTCTATATTTATGGAGTACATTAAACCTTGGAAAGGAGAGTGTTAAAAGTTTATACAACACTCTGTGTCGGTGGAATTTGGTTATTCATTGTCAATTTGGGCCATGGCAGCAATAATATTAGAACTCTTAAGGTTTTGATACACCAAATTAAAATGTTGGGGTTGAAAGTGAAAATAGATTAATTTAGGGAGTTTAATGAAATTTATCCAAGAAAGTAAAACAGAAACCAAATCCATTTCCAGTCATTACCTTGACAGTTGGAATAACAGAGAGTAAAGAGATGTGGTCATGGAAAGATTGGCACCTTCAACTAACTTCACTTTTAAAGTGGGTCATTATACTTGAGTTTCCAAAATATCATCATCTAATAAAAGTTTAGTTACTTTAACACCAAATATAATATGAAGTGATTCCCAAGTCATGAAGCTTTCCAACTCCTAAGTCATCATTTGTCTTCTAATCTATAGTTTAACAGAATGTCAACCTCATTAAGTCACCTCCTCGCTCCATTTTGTACAGCTAGTTCTCATTTGAAAAGTCAAATATATAGGAGATAAAATACGGCCTTAGAAATTACTGTATATAATAGTAAAATTACTTGTGTGTTCAATATAATATGAAGAATAAAGCGAAAACTTAATGAGAATCGCAAGATTAATTTTTAAAAAGAGATCACAAGAATAACTTATAAAGTGGGACTTTTCGAGTGGATCATTCTAATAAGGAAAGTCGATTGGACCCTCTGAGTGAAACAAAATGGAGTACTTTGTTATCGATCTTTCACCTTCTTAAAAAATTTCCATTTTGATTGTAAATAAAGACTACAAAGAGAGGAAGAAAATTACAGTTTGGAATCTTAGAAGAAGCAGTTTGTAGGTTACTTAAACTCTTAGTTTGCTTGTTATTGTTGGTGAAGTTTGCTTAGAGAGAATAAAGGAAATTTTATCAAAATAAGAGACTTTAGAGTTTCAAGCACAACACAAGTAGAGGCCTGAAAATTAGGGATTTCTTACACGGCTTCTTTAAATATTTTTGGTCATTATGAAATAGAGCCATACTGATTTTGAAGGCATTCCAATCTAATTATTGCTATCTGCCTCGTTTCAACGACTCTTTTGCAGACTTGTCCAAGTCATTAGGACATGAGCTAGTATATGAGCAAAGCCACATACATCTCAAACTAGGTTCAACTCTCAGAATACTTTAGACATAACCTTGACACATTAGCAGTTTGTAATACAAATGTAACTTTGGTACGGCGAGAATTTGTGCATTTAAATTACGTGAACCATTGCCGGAACAGCCCCTATTACCTTTGGGATAGGCCTGGATAAAGCACACCCGTAGAAAGTCTAATAAGTGCACTGCAATAACACTAGACGATTTGGGACATGAGTGGGAAATTTAACTTCATAAGCAAGGAAAAGCAAGCACGTAAAGGCAGAGAGAGATGTAACAAAAAAAAAAAAAAAAAGTAAAGGCAGAGAGAGACAATAGGGGACGGAGCACTCAATAAAAGAGATTCTTTTAGCTTAGCTAGCAAATTATGTTCAGTTAGTTACGCGTATTCAATACTGTATCATGTCTTTCTTCTTTATGTTGGGAATTAGGGGGTTCATCCTCCTTGCTTTGGCAATAAAACAGTAGTTTTGTCTGTAGAAATCTGAGAATAATGGTTTTTTAGCTAAATGCGATGAACAGATTATAATTATGTCTCCTTATTGGAGCGTTTTTTCTTTCTTTCTTATCACTCGAAAAATGATTGTTTGCTTCATAATTATATACGGTTTGCTTTGAGAAAGCAATTTGATCATATATAATCATGCTTTCTTCTTCGGCAAAGATATTTTCTCAATGTTACAAATCAAGAACAAAATGCAATTAATGTAATAGTAATACTTGTGCTTTGTTATTACTTAAAGTGATGATGGAGGGCTACACTACTGAGTAATAGAGCTGGACCTCCATACCCATGTGTGTTTCAATTTTCTCTCTAATAATTTAAGAATATGTAGCACTTGTATTACAAAAGGTAGTGAAGTGGGGGTTCATTTTTGTAGATGATAACAAAGAAAAAGAGAAAATTAAGCTTTTAGAAATTACGTGCTGGTGAGGGAATGAACCTTTACAAGTGGTCCAAAAACACGTAGTGCACTTGCTAAAGTCGACTGCCTGAGTTTTTCTTCTCTCTCTCTCTCTCTCTCTATTTTTCTTCTTTTTTGATGTGAAATTTTACACATTGGTACACGTTTTCGTTCTTAAGCAGAGGAATATTGTTAATGACTCGGTCTTGAGTTGGTAGTTAGTTAATAAGTTACAGTAAAATTTGGGAAGAATTACCTACCAACCATGGGTTATTGAGAGAGCTTATTTGTAAAGAAAGGCACCTAGTAGCATCTCAGGAAGTCATTTTCTTGCACTGAAAACTCAGCAGTTTCAGTTTGGGGATGGTTGTTTCTCATAGAGGAAAGTGATTATGATTCTTCATTATGGTGATCTTGACAGCACCCCTTGTCCAAGGATCTAAAGATTTTCTGGAAAGCATAATAACTGTAGCCCACAATAAGCCCAATTTTAAATGTTCAATTTGGTACGTAATTATGGTCATTTCATCCAATGACATTTTAGTTTAAAGTTAAATTCACGATAGTTTAAATAACATGAAAAGAGATGATGATTTTTACGTACCAAACAAACGAGCACTTAAGAATTGTAGTAGGAGGCCCTAATTCAATGAGAAAGATAGTAAATTAAGGACTGAACTGAGCGGAGTATACAGAGTGTGTTTGTTTAACAAATTTATTCAACTTCATTTGATGCATTTTGGCTTTGTTAGGTAGTCACATTTTTGTTATCCTTTAAGCCACAGTTGCCTGGTGTAGTTAGATATTTATGCTAGCAGTAGCAGTAGCAGTAGCAGTAATAGGGATTGTGATGGGTGGTTTTTTGGGTTGTCCTGAAAATGTAATCATTCTAGTTGGTGATGCATTGAAATAGATTTTTAATACTATTGCATTTATATATGTCCTACAACATTTGAAAGCTGGTGATCTAGTTTTGTAAAAAAAAAATGATTGCCGACCCTCCCTCCCTCCCTCCTCGATGCCATCATCCATGGTAAAGTTGCTTTATTATGAGTTAGATAGAGGTCAAATGTTTAAGTTACTAAGAATAGTTTGTTTCTCTCTCTACTTGAAGGAAAAAAGATTGCATACATTAGAGAAAATTTTAGGCGGAATTCTAAACTCCTAGCATCTATTCTATGTATGCCCTGCAACCTCGCTCGCTTGGTGACCCATTTTTTATTATTTAAAGAAAATAATGAGTGAGCTAGTTTTTGACGAAATGGTAAAATTGCTTCATCACACGAGTTCGAACTTGAAAACATTGTCATGGTTTTCAAGACCACATACATTGAAACTTTGTGTACTATTCCGTACATTTTTTCTTTTATTTTATTTAATATATATATATATATATATATATATATATATATATGATTGTTCATGCCGTCAATGTTAGTTATAATAATTAAGGATTTCATGCCGTGGTTAAGAATTCATAAATGCCGTCACTGGTAGATATAGATCGAAAGATTGAAGTCTGAATTTCTTTATTTTTATTTTTGGTACTATTATCAATGTGATTTGTACCACTAAGACTCATGCTCTTCATACCACCAACCCTCAATTTGATTGAAAACTCTAATAATCATAGGTCATAACCACCCCATAAATATGTGCACTTATTGGTTATTTATTATGTTAAAACTTTTTGCCAGGTAATTATTATTAAGAGTATAAATGTACTCGTGTTCCTTTTTTTTTAATAGTATTGCAAGCAAACAATAGTAGTTATCAAGGATGTATTTAGTTAATTTATATACAAATAGACACTCATTTTGGATAATAAATTTTTTAAAATACATTTATTTTAAGACAAGACGGGGGAGTAATTATTATTATTATTTTAGGACTTAATTATTAAATTATAAGGAGGAGGGGGTTGGAAAAGTTGGTTGGTTTTGGTAGCCCACGCGTGGAGAAAGAGATACTCCTAATAGAGTGACTTGGGATTAACTTAAAGAGAGAGAGAGAGAGAGAGAGAGAGAGAGAGAGAGAGAGATACTAATATGAGTTATATTAACTCAAAAGCTGGATAAGTATCCTTTTCAGTATTCAGAAGATTGGTGGGATGTTTGTTAAGTTAGTTGATATTTTGTTTGGCACTAGGTTTATTCATCAAGTTATCATGGATTGGATTGGATTGGATTGCTTAATTTAAGTCCTAATAAGAAGTTGTTGACCTCACTGTTTTCTCAAACTCCCTTTGATTGAACCATTTATTGCCATCAAATGAAATGCAAATCTAAAGGGCAAGGATTACATTCATGTTAATGATATCTTTGGGGCCCTTGTTAAATAATTCTATTCTTAATATTTAATTATTTTTATAATTAAGAAGCGATGATTGATAGATTAGTTTTTCTGGGCTTTTCGCATTGTTAATGGTTGTGTGTGTATGTGCATTGTTAATAAAGTTTAAAAGACACGGGAGGTGTTTTCAGTCCAATGGTTAGTATTTATATGTGCAATCTTAAAAGAAGAATTATTAAAAAGTGCGTGCGTTGCGTTCAGGCTAATTGTCATTACATTTTTCACTATGAGTTTCACTCTATAACTCTTTTTGTATTTTGATGAAATGTCACATGAATAAATATGTTTGGACATTTAAACTAATAAATGTATGAATTTCAAAATTTTACCCCAATTACATTTAAGTTATGTTTTGAAAAAAAATCTAAATCCTTATAGCTAAATATATTAATGTAAAATAATTTTAAGTTTTATAATATTTAACTTTTGATATACACTCTTTAGAAACTGATAAATTCACAAGCCCTTATTAGCTCCAATATTGTGTGAACTAATGTTAAAACCAGTTGAACCAATATATATTTATTTTGCTTATTTTATTGCTATTTCTAGTTTAAAATTTTTTATCTTTGTATATTGTCTTATTACACGATCTTCGTGTGAATGTACTAATTTTTTATGATTATTTTATAATTTTAAATTTTATTATACTTCTTGTTATTATGATCACCTCCTTATTTTAACATTAACCCTGTTAGCTCTCTCCATCTTCTCCCCTTTTTTTGAATACTTGATTTTTATTAAGTTATTAGCTCTAATCCTATTATATCTCTCTCTATCTCCTCAACTCGTTTTGGAATAGTTGATTTTTGATCACACCAAAAAGTTGTTTAATGATCACGTCAGGTCCACGTATGTAGCTAGTCTTCGGTCAGGATGTCTCGGCTTTCAAAAGGCTTTAGTTATCGGGACTCTGGCTGTTGTTGACGAGCTGTACCTCCAACTGTTCTTGACAAGAAAACCACCGTTAGGTGTATCGAGGGTTTTCCCGACTCTGACCCTCCGGTGTTAGAATCAGTATTTGGAATAAATGCTCAGGTGATAATTGGTCTCAACTGACCTCTTATTAATTAGGTGTTATAAGTGTTGGGAAGCAGGGAAATAAATGCGGATATAGGTCTAGTGTGTGGTTGGAATAAATGTCACTTAACTTTTTGAATGAAAGTGATACCTTGCTATTTATAGTTGAAGATGAACTATGGAAGAAGATATGTTTTGCCACCTGTTACTTTGGAAAGGGACTGTTCATTAATGAGCCTGCATCTTCTATCCATCCAATTTAAGACAGTGGAAGCTTCCTTTGATAGGGGAGGAGACCTCACTTAATGTAGCCGCGATATCTACAGTGAGTGTAGCCGTGATATCTACAGTGATGAATATCTATGCCCAATAGGAATGTCTTGCTTCCTTCAGTCCTCTTGTTGGCATTTAAGGAGGCATTAAATGATGATGTAGACAGCTGCCGAGGATAACTTGATCGCTGGTGAGGTGGACCTCAAATCCAGCGAGGACAATGATGACTCAGATCGGCTGCTGATTATAATGCTTGGACGAGGATGGGGTCCCGAGGAAGACCTTGACTTCGCTCTTTTATTCATGATCCTCGCGTGCTCGCTCCGACGATTCCGAGTTTAAGGACCGCAAAGCCAATACGAACCATCAGTCCCCACCTGAAGCTGACATGGAGGTGACGTGGTATGGCCTTTTAGACGGATCCCATCAGTAGCCCCCGAATCCTTGGCTGTAAGGATTTATCCTGCAGGCGAGGATTCAACAGAAAGGAACGGTCAGACTACGCTCCGAGCCACCTCCCTCTAGATTGGTCTTTCGATCTTTGCTGAGTTTGTCGATGAACTATGTATTTTCAGACTGACTTATACAGTTTCTGGGGAAGATACACCTAGATGAGGTCATACTTAATCATCATGGGCGGGGGACACGAGGAAGCCTCGCATTTAATTCACCCCCCTTTTCTTAATAAATGGCGGCTGTACGCGATCATGCTCGCGCGTGATTACCACGACCGAAGCTTGCAGGAGACGCCAAGCCCTAGACCCGCGTGTTTTGACCTGGGTCGACCCGGTTACCCGTAATATAAAAGGGAAAATCACTGTATGATTTCCACTTTCACCAAAACCTTCTAAAACCCTCCACCGGCTCCGGCGAATTAAAAGATTTTCTTCCTTGCTCCGACCGTTCAACCAAGCTCTGATTTCGTTCACTCCGGCCGACTTCGTGCAGTTTCCTTCCGTAGGTTAGTTTCCTCCTTTCTTTCTATTCATTCGTCACCTAATTTTAGCCTTATTCTGGGCCAACATTGGGTTTGAATACGCTTTCGATTTTTCTGGGTTTTTAAATCGTCACTTCCGATGCTAACTCCGGCATCTTTTCCGTTCAGGCACTGTTCATCTCTTTGCTGTTCATACGTCTCTTCTAAACTCAGGTACCAGTCTCCTCCTTTGTTTCTAGAGATTTTTTGTCATTCCATTAAATATAATGTCGTTTCTGGAAACTTATCCTGATCATCCCGAGGAAACCATTGATATTAGTTCCTCGATTCGCCTTTTTCAACGAGCTCGATACCTTCGTCGAGCTCGGATTCTAGCAGCTCATTGCACCATATCGTCTTTGCTCGATCCCCCACAAACAGAAATATCTACAGACAATCCCAAGGTCGCTGGGCCCTCGTAGTTCCTAGCGATGCAGAGGTACTTCTGACAAGCCAAGACGTAAAAGTAGAACACTTTTATGTAGTTACCGACGACTTTCACAAAGGCCCAAGCCTCCCAATGTCATCTGCCATGAGAGTTCTCCGTCCTGACGAGGTTGTGAATGAGCTCTGGAATCAATTTTTTACCATAGACAAAATAATAGGACGGATGAAAGCTAAAAGAGATAAGGAGGCGCGTGAAGCTCTCGCTGCGGAGAGAGCTCAATCTAGCCAAACCAAAACTCGCGAGGCTTCCCAAACTAACAAAGATCGTACCCCCCTAAAAGATACAAGAAGATGGCCGCGGGGCCCTTATCAGCTCGTCCTTTTGCTTCAACCAATCTATCTGCTTCTGTGCAGATGGCAAGGACTAGGGGCGGAACTTCCACCTCGGGACGAGCTGAAGCCGACTAACCTAAGGCCAGAACTCGCAAAGCCCCCAAAGCCTGGGTGAACCAAGCTCATCTTCGCGATTTGGAACTTTGGAACACCGCCTTCAACCATACTTTTGAGGATTTTCGAGGTTCCCTTTTACCAGGTGGGCTCGATCTTGCCGAGCTTCGAGGTCTAAAAAGCCGAGTTGGCATTTACCTCAGCTTTTTCGAGGTGGGCCTACGCCTGCCACTGGACCCTTTCTTCTGCTATTTTCTGAGCGAGATGTCGGCACATCCCTTGGACCTTTCTCTAAATATGGTAAGGATGTTGACGAGCTTCTGGTTAGTCGCTCGCGGATTCGAGCCTTCAATCAATCTCTTTCGTCATTACTTTCTCCTTTGCCATACTCAGAACAATACCCTCATTCACTGCAAATCTCACAACTATGGGATTAAGCTTTTCAGCGAGACTCCAAACAAGGTGGCAGGATGGGCGGACAAAGTCATCGGGGTAGAAAGTAGGAAAGGTTGGAATTTTCCTCTTCCCACTAAGAAATACGAGATTTCTGCTCATAGAAAGAATGAGCTGACTGCCTACGAACAGAAGGCAAAAATTGCCATTGAGCGGGAACTCGGGTTTGAGGGAAAGAACTCGGCCCGTCTGTACGATTGGCAGCGGATCGTTCAAAACGAGGAGCTGCTACGGGCTGCTGGGATTTTCTACAAGACCATCAGCACTATTACCCCGCTATGTACCATGCCCGAGGTTTCAAGTTTTCCGGCTGGTATTTTCATCATAACTTTCTTTTCTGCGAGGATTGTCCCATATGCCAGGGGGAATTTGAAAAAGAATGATCTTTGTAAATAGCTTCTGACCCTTACTCGCTCTTTAGCTTGTTTGAAATCTATCTACAATCTGTCTGCTCTGTCTTTTTGCTGATATAGTTCTATGTTCAACTTTCAGAAGTTCATCAACTCCCAAGGCGGGCTGGCAAATGCTGCGAAGGCCCGAGCTTCTGAGCTCCCGGCCAAGCTGGCCATTGTACAGGAGGCGAGGAAGACGGTGCCTATTCCAACTGTCGACGTTCATCCTATTACTGCTACTGCCGAAGAGAGTGGTAATAAAACCCTCTCTAAAGGCAAAACCAAGCGAAGTACGTCTCCCTTGTCTTCTGGTCCTCCTAAGAAGAAGAAAATATCGGTGGACGTAGGACTCGTTGACGAGGAAGAATCTGAGCGCACCCTTAGCGTTGAGGAGCCGGCAGACGGTGATGAGCAAGCTGCCAAGGGGTCCTCTCTGTCCCCGCTGACAGTAGAAACCGAAGTTAACACAAGCTCGACCACTCTGCCAATGTGGGTAAGGCCTGACTTCAAGGTTCCCACGAGCCGGTCTGGTGGTACTGAGCTCGCTAAGGCCATCGGGGATGTGCTAGTACTCACAAACGTGCTGGCCTCTCTAGATCGATCCACCAGCGGTATTGTGGCTGGTCAGGGAGTCATCCTTCGCTGCCTGGATGATAAACTGGCGGAGAAAATGAGGGAGCAAGGCCGCATGCAAATCCTTGGAACTTCTGGCGTTGCTCTTGGCAAGGTATGTATTCTATCCGTTTCTCTTTTATCGTGCACTTCACACTCTGGGCACTGATCTTCACGACGCCCGTGATGAAGTTAAAAAGTTGACGGCGGCCAAGACACGCCTAAATAACGATATCAGCCAGCTATCTGAGGGGTGCCGAGCTGCTGAAGAAGAGGCCAAATAGGCCAGGGAACAGGTCGCGGTGTCTGAGGCGATAAAGAAGAAACTGGAGGCCGATCTTGAGCGGGTTGATTTAGCAAGGAGGAGGCTTACTGCTGAGAAAGATGTGTTGGTCTCTGATAAACAATCTTTGGAGCAGCGAGCTTTTTCAGCCGAAGAAAAATTGATTGAGGCGAACCTCCGAATAGCCCGGCTGGAAGGCGAGCTTGTCGTGGCAAAGGAGAATCTTCCCCGGGACCAGAGTATTGCCGAGTACAAGAACTCAGATGCTTTTGGCGCTGCCTTAATCCCATATTATATTCGGGGTAGGGAGCATATCTTGAGGGTTGCGGTTGCATCTGGTATTTGCCTGGGTAATTTACTTGAGTGTGGGAAAGGCGAGTTTTTTAGCTACTTGGCGAGGAAGGGACACGAGATGGTGCCTTTTGAAGAAGAAGAGCTTGTCATTCTTCATACCGATGATGTCGAAGATGGTAAAGAACCGTGGACTCCTCCCACTCCTTATAGCCATAATTACAGGAGTGTGATAGAGATTCTTCAAAATGACCCGGCAGCAACTTTTGACGGCGATCTGAGGCTCCGCACTTTTGAAGGGGAAAAGTCTAACCAAGATGAGTTCAGCAAGGCTGTATTCGAGGCTAGCAAGGACCCCTAATTCTTTATCTTTCCTCGCTGTGTCGAGGTGCTTTAGTCGGGCCATAGGCCTATATAATGAACAAGATAATTTTGCTTCTATTTTCTTTATATCTGTAATTCTTTGTTCTTGGCCATCTTTATGTCAAAATTTATGTATTACCTATTTTTATTCTCTTGCTTTTGTGATCTCGTTTTGACGAGGGTTCTTTTAGGAATTAAACTCTAAGATTCCCCTCTTATGGAGGAATATTTCCAATAGAGCTTGCTTTCCATTTGACCCCGTATTCGACGAGGATTTTTAGAAATAAAACTCTAAGATTCCTTCTTGAGGAATATTTCTAATAGAGCTCGTTTTCCATTTGACCTCGTATTCGACGAGGAGTTTTTTAGGACTACACAATTAAAAGAAACTCAAGACTTTCACATATATGCCTTATTTTTACATTGATTTCATAGTTTTTCAGTAACAAAGATTCCTAACTATTGGTAATATTGTCTGAGATGGTCGGCGTGCCAGGGATTCTTCAAATCCTTTCCTTCTTGATCTGCCAGTCTATAAGTGCCTTCTCGAATCACAACCGTTACTCTGTAAGGACCTTCCTAATTTGGTGAGAGCTTATTTCTGCTTGCGTTTCTCCCTGTTACCTCGATCTTTCTGAGTACCCAATCTCCTATTGAGAAGGACCTTGGCTTGATCCGTCTGTCATGTTGGCTCTTAGTAAGCTTTTTATAGTTGGCCATTCCCATCCTCGCTTCGAGCCTCCTTTCTTCAAGTAGATCTAGGTCGAGCCCCCGGGCTTCTTTGTTTGCATGTTTCTTCATTGAAATAGGTCACTCTGGGGTAGAAAGGGCCATTTCCACATGTGCCATTGCTTCTGATCTGTAGGCCAATGCAAATGGAGTTTCACCCGTTGATCCTCGGACCGAGGTTCGTATGCTCCATAGGACTGCTGCAAGCTCATCCAGCCATCTTCCTTTTTTATCACCCAGACCTCTCTTTAAAGCCCGTAGGATTTGCTTGTTCCCTGCTTCTGCTTGACCGTTTCCTTGCGGGTGAGCCACCGAGGACATTCAGTGCCTGACTTTGAAGCGTTCGCAGCTCGCAGTGAACTTGGTCGAAAATTGAGTGCCATGATCGGACACGATCACCTGAGGTACTCCAAATCGACAAAATATGTAGTCGTGGATGAAACTGACCGCTTTGTCTTCAGCGATACTTGCCAAGGGCTTTGCCTCTATCCATTTGGTGAAATAATCCACAGCGATGACATAAACTCGCAATTGCCTTTTGCTCTGGGGAAGGGACCAATAAGGTCGACCCCCCACATATCGAACGGCCAAGCCGCCACGACGGGGGTCTGAGGGACTGCTGGAAAACGAGGAATATCAGAAAATCTCTGGCACTTGTCGCACTTCTTTACGTACGTCTCAGCATCTCGTCTTAAGCTCGGCCAATAGTATCCATGGAAGATAATTCTATCGGCCAACGTCCTTGCTTCAGGATGACCTCCGCACACGCCTTTATGAACCTCCGCGATGAGGTCTTCAATTGTTTCGGGTCGTACACATCTGAGCAATGGTTTGGATAATGATTTCCTATAAAGAGTTTTGCCGATCACCGTATATCTTGCTGCTCGCTTCCTCAAAATTTGTGCGAGATCATTATTATCTGGCAACGTTCCCGACTCGATGTAACCTGGATCTCATCTATCCAACATTTGGGAGTAGCAGCAATAGGCAATGTGAGCTCCTTATTGATAGAAGGTAGTTCCAGGAACTCTATCAGTACTTCTCCATGGGTGTTGTTCGTTCTATCAGTTTGCTCCAAGTCCCAGTACTTAAAATCTTCCAGTAGCCTCCTCGCCAGCTCACAGTATTTTGCTAAGATAGGGTGAATGACCTCATAATCCCCCAAAAGTTGTCTTACAACGAGCTAGGAATCACTGAAGATGATCGGGTTTTCGCCCCCATTTCTTTTGATAGTTCGATACCTGCGACGAGTGCTTCATACTTGGCCTGGTTGTTGGAGGCAAAAAATTTAAATCGGATTGCTTTACTGATCTCGTACCTTCTGGTGAGATTAGAGACAACCCTGCTCCACTGCCTCTCTGACTAGCCGATCCGTCTACATGCATTGTCCAACAGTTCGTTGGGTTTTTTGGAAGTTTAGTTTTCCATTTGTCATTTCTCGACGAGCTGGGAGATTTGCCCGAAGTGCTGGCTTTTTGCAGTTCGACTGATTCCTCATTATTTTTGAATGACGTCTCTGCGATGAAGTTGGCCAAAATCTGAGCTTTGATCGCCTTTCGTTGCTCGTATGTTGCTCGTATGTGATATCATATGCCGACAACTCAACCGCCCATTTCATCATTCTCTTCGCAACGTCGGGTTTGTGAAGGATTTTCCTCAGGGGCAGGTCCGTGTATACTATTAGGGCATGGGCTTAGAAGTAATATCTCAATCTTTGGGCTGCCACCACCAAGGCCAAAACCACTTTTTCGATGTTCAAGTATCTCGTTTCTACATCGATCAAGGCATGGGAAACGTAATATAATGGTCTCTGGACCTCCTTGTCCCGCCTTAGCAAAACGGCCGCCATCGCCGAGTCCGAGGCTGCGAGGTAAAGGTAGAGGGTTTCAGCTGGTACCAGGTTGGATAGTATTGGTGGGCTCCCGAGACATTCCTTCAATTCTGCAAATGCTATGTCGCACTCCTCGTTCCAAGAATTTTTTTGATCCTTTAAGTGTTTTAAAGAACGGCAAGCTTTTCTCTGCTGCTTTAGCAATGAAGCGGCTTAAAGCCGTAATACGCCCATTTAGTTGCTGAATTCCTCAGACCGATCTAGGAGCCTGCATATCGACCAGTGCTTTAATCTTTTCGGGGTTTGCTTCGATTCCTCTTTCATTCACCATATAGCCTAAAAATTTCCCTGCCTTTACTCCAAAAGCACACTTAGCAGATTTAAGCTTCATTTTATTCCTCCTTAGGTTAGTGAATGTCTCGTTTAAGTCTAAAATATGGCTGGCCCCCTTTGTCTTGATGACCATGTCGTTAATGTAAGCCTCCACATTTCTTCTGAGCTGGTCGCCAAACACCCTGTTGACCATCCTCTGGTAGGTTGCACCTGTATTTTTTAGCCCGAATGGCATCATAATGTAGCAGTAGAGTGCCCCTGCTGCCCAGAAAGCAGTCAACCTTTGATCGACAAGCCACATCCGAATTTGATGATACCCAGAGTATGCATCAATGAAACTCAAAATCTTGTGACCGGCGATGGCGTCGACGAGCTGGTCGATTCTTGGAAGGGGATACCAGTCTTTTGGGCAGGCCTTATTGAGGTCGGTAAAATCTACACACATGCGCCATTTTTTGCTCGTCTTTCTCACCATTACTACGTTGGCCAGCCATGTGGGGTACAAGATCTCCTCAATGATCCCTGTCAGAAGTAGTTTCTCGACCTCCTCCTTAATCGTGGCTTGCTTCTCCGGGGAGAAAACTCTAGGTCGCTGTTGTATGGGGGTGGCACTTGTGTCTATGCTCAACCTGTGCACCGCGACCTCTTCATCAATGCCCTCCATGTCTTCTACTCTCCATGCGAAGACGTCCGTGTTAGCCTGTAAGAATTGAATAATCTCTTGTCTTTCTGTTTGAGATATTTCTAACCCTACTTTAACCTTTTGATCTGGGTATTCGGGGTTTATTACGACCTCTTCCAGATTTTCGTAAGGCCTGATGTTAGGCTCATCTCTGTTGTCCAGGCTTTTTATTACTATTACCCCTCCCCGGGGTGGACTTCTACCTTTTATTATTGACCCTGATTCGTCGCTGCCCCTTTTCTTCATACCCGCTGTATCTCTTACGGGCGTGCTACTCTTTTTAGCTCGCTTTGATTGCTATGAGGTGCTAGCCTTCTTGGCTCTTTCCTCAGCCGCCCTGGCTCTCTCTGTCGATTTTGCAGCTTCGACATCTCCTGGAGGTCTTTCCCTCGTTTTCGGTACCTCCCCAGGTAACTTCTTCAGTGTGGGCGTCCCCACTTTTCCTTTCATCTTCTCCTCGTTCTGTCTGACTAGCTTCAGGTAGACGAGGGTGCTTTTAGGATCATTTTTCATCATTCCTACTCCTTGTAAGGTTGGGAATTTGATCCTCTGATGGGAGACTGAGGGGACCATATCAAATTTAGTCTGGGCCGGTAACCCCAATATTGCATTGTACGGGGAGATCAAGTCGAGGACGTGGAAAACAATGTCCTCGATTTTGGTTCGATCACCTTCTCCCAACGTAACCTGAAAAGTTATGACACCTTTGACCGCCACTTTGTGGCCTATGAATCCCTCCAAGGCTCCAACTTTACTCCACTAGGACTCAAATGAGCATCTCGGTATCCTAATGCCTTGAAGCAGTCATAGAACATAACGTTCCTCCCGGCTCCTGTATCAATCAGTACCCTTCTAACAAATCGGCGCCCGAATTGGACGCATAGTGTCAAGGGCTGCTCCTTAGCGGTTGGGTTGGTCGCCAGCTCGCCGGGATAGAACGTTATTCCTTCCTCGCTTCTATGGGGGAGAGGACTGAACACTTTATCCAGGCTATGTATAGTGTCTTTGAGCTGCGTTATACTCCTTGTGTCATCATGAATGGTATGCACGTCGCTCTCTTCGTCAGGGTTGTTTCCTTTAGGAGGGTTTCTGGCCGGTTGCGTTTTTCGAGCTCCTCCCAACTCAAATCTCCTCAGAGAACCCCGATCAATTAGTCTCTGTATCTCCCTCTTCAGCTGATAGCATTCTTCCGTATCATGCCCATTTTCTCGGTGGAAAGCACACTTCTTCTCAAGATAACGGAGGTTGCTTGCGTTTAGTAACGGGCGCGGCCTCTTGATTTTTTCTTCCGAACTAAGACGTTCATGATGTGCTCCCGAATTTCGTTAAGGGGTGTGAAGTATTTATCAGTCTTTGAAGTTTTATCTCTCCCCTTTTCACTCCCGTCTTTGGTGATGCTTCGGCGACCTTTGCTTCCACAGGTTTATTCCCTGATGATGAGGTCCCCTTCTTTCTTATCCTTTCCTCTAGGATTGCCTCCGTTTCTCCGATTTTCGCTAGATACATTGCTGCGCTACGGTAGGTGCTCGGAGGTTGAATTCATGAGTCATCTGGCCGGGCTGAATCCCTGCCTCAAAACAGTATATTATCATTTTATTGGGGACGTTCTGGAGCTCCTAGGCAACCACCCTGAACGTTTTCAGGTAGTCTACCAAGGGTTAATCTTCACCTTGCTTGATTTTAGCGAGGTCGGATTGACTTTTGGGAATGTCACCGGCTGCGGCAAACTTGCTCAAAAACGTCGCTTTGAATGCATGCCAGTCTGGTACTGAGCCCTTCTCAAGTTCTTCGAACCATTTTAACACCGCCCCTTCAAACGTACTCAGGAAGGCCATACACCACATGTCCAATTTATTCGAACAAATGCCCATCTTTGCTTCGAAACTGGAAACATGCTCTCTGGCGTTTGTTTTCCCCTCATATGGTTTTAGTGTAGGAAGCTTGAGGTGTGGGTCTGGCGAGATCTCCCTAATTCGTTTGCAGAATGGGGCGAACTGGTCCCTTGGCTGAGCAGCTGCCTTGCCCGTTTCCAGGGCATCTAATCTCTCATGGAGCTTTTTGAGGGGATCGCCGTTTGATCGCGCGGGTTTGGTTCCCTGATCATGGCGAGGAGGACGCTCATTTCCTCTTTGGCGCATATGGGAAAGGGCCTCCGTCCGAGCATCACTTCTTGGGTGTGGTTGATCTAGCTCTTTGGGATGACCTCCCTTTAGATGGGGCTTCTCGTCGTCTCCGCCCAGATACTTCACGAGATGGCGAAGACAAAGAAATTCTATTCAGTGCACTCTCCCTTTGACGAGCTTCCGCCTCACCTTGAGTCATCCTCTTGGGTGGGCTAGCGCGTAGCCTGTCATGTGCACTAATCCGTATCCTGTCGTGAGCACTAACTCTCGGGGCTCCCCCGGCAGGCCTTTCCACCCTTGCATGGATACTTACTCTCTTCGAACTGGAGCCTGAAGTACGCAGATGAGACCGATCTTATGATCTCCTAGCTGGATTTTCAGGTCGAGTATCTTCTTGTCTTCCGCTCGCTAGAGGAGCTCGTATCATTCGTGCTAATTCGTACTCGAGTAGCTCCAACTCCCTCTGTCTCTCGAGGAAGGACTTCTCTCTCCTTATGTGTTCGAGCTCGGCCAAGTCTCATTCCTCCTGGGTCCTTGGTTCAAGTTGAGATGGAGATGCGAGATTTATACGTGCTATCGCCCCTGTGGCTGCGTTACTACCAGATAGGCTTGCCCTCTGTTGCTCGCTCTTAGTTCTTTGTCCTTTCCCATCTTGGGCTTTTCTCTTAGCCTTTTGCTGGGTAGTTTTCGTGTCCTTGCACCCTCAGGGGCTTTCATTGGCGTCTCTAGAACAGGTACAGAGGTTGTTTCCAATAAGTGTTCTTCAATTCGTTGAGCGGGAGACTCTCCTTGAGGAGTTATCAAAGGAGTAGAGGGTGGAGGCTGTTTGGTAGGTACTTGTTTACCAGCGGCCATTACTTTTTGTCGAGGTTCCGGCAACGGAACCAAACTGATCACGCCAAAAAGTTGTTTAATGATCACGTCAGGTCCACGTATGCAGCTAGTCTTCGTCAGGATGCCTCGGCTCTCAAAGGCTTCGTTATCGGGACTCGGCTTGCTGACGAGATGTACCTCCAACTGTTCTTGACAAAAAAACCACTGTTAGGTGTGTCTGGGGTTTTCCCGACTCTGACCCTCCAGTGTTAGAATCAGTGTTTGGAATAAGTGCTCAGGTGATAATTGGTCTCAACTGACCTCTTATTAATTAGGTGTTATAAGTGTAGGAAGCAAGGAAATAAATGCGGATATAGGTCTAGTGTGTGGTTGGAATAAATGTCACTTAACTTTTTGAATGAAGGTGATACCTTGCTATTTATAGTTGAAGATGAAGTGTGAAAGAAGATATGTTTTGCCACCTGTTACTTCGGAAAGGGACTGCTCATTAATGAGCTTGCATCTTTTATCCATCCAATTTAAAACAATGGAAGCTTCCTTTGATAGGGGAGGAGACCTCATTTAATGTAGCCGCGATATCTACAGTGAGTGTAGTCGTGATATCTACAGTGATGAATATCTATGCCCAATAAGAATGTCTTGCTTCATTCAGTCCTCTTGTTGGCATTTAAGGAGGCATTAAATGATGATGTAGACAGCTGCCGAGGATAACTTGATCGCTGGCGAAGTGGACCTTAAGTCCAGCGAGGACAATGATGACCCAGATCGGCTGCTGATTATAATACTTGGACGATGATGGGGTCCCGAGGAAGACCTTGACTTCGCTCTTTTATTCATGATCCTCGCGTGCTCGCTCCGACGATTCCGAGTTTAAGGACCGCAAAGCCAATACGAACCATCGGGCACCACCTGAAGTTGACATGAAAGTGACGTGGTATGGCCTTTTAGACGGATCCCATCAATTTTTATTACTAGGTTTTTTAAATAGTTGATTTTCATTAGGTTTTTGTAATCAACGTAACGTCTCTACGAAGATTTCAATTCTTTCCTTAATTTGTTAACTAAATGTCTTCCCTCACCTTTTCGTAATGGCCATGTTGGCGTGCACCCACACACAACACAACCCCCCACGAGTCAGTCACTCACTCTTCCCTAACCCAACAGGCCCCCACACGCACACCCCGCTCTCCACACAAAATATATATAGCTCTCAAAACAAACACATATTATTAAGGGCGTCCACAGCAATAACCCCCAATATATCTCTATATCACACTCTAAACACCCCGTTTTCCGTTTAAGCTTTCACTTTTTAACACTCTAAAAATAAATTCACTCCAACAAGACTCTCTATACAACCCTCTAAAAATTAAATATCTCTCATCTCAACTAACAAACCATTATATTTTTCTTTTTATTTATATTTTTCTACCACAATTAAAATAAAATATTTTAAATTTTAAATTTTATATACTATAAAAATATATTGTACTCTCTCCGTCCCTAAATTATTGTCTTATTTGACTTCAGACACGGATTAACAAAAAATAACCGACTTAATTATTAATATTGGTATAATGTATAGTTTCTTTTAATACCCATGTGTATATGGCGCATAATTAAAGTAGAGAGAAAGTAAGGGTAAAATGGTAAAAATGATCTCCTAAATTATGAAAATTTCAAACAAGACAATTATTTAAGAATGGATAAAAAAATAAGACAATTATTTTGGAACGGATAAAAAAATAAGACAATAATTTAATGACAGAGAGATATGTTAATAATTTCCATTCCAAAATATTAAACAAAAGATATTGTGCTCAAATAAAGTGAGGAAAACGTAGAGGATTTAAGTCACTATTCATGTTAAAACTCTCTATATTTAGAGGATTTAATGATTTTAGAGAGGGACTAGAACCACGTAGGATCAAGGATGGTAAAAATCTCTAAAAATCTCTATAAGTGATTTTTAGAGAGCTCCATTGTGGACGCTCTAAGCACGACAGTTATGCTCCTAAATCTCGCCTAAATTAAACCGACTCTCTTTCTCTCTCCTCCTCCCCCGCCGCGTATATTCTCTCTCTCTCTCCCGGCGTCTCGTAACGGTCATATTTCCGGCTCCCCCTCTCACTTTCTCTCTATAATTATAATTTATCTACTACAATTAAGCCCCGCGCGGTCACTCTCTCTCTCTCTCTCTCTCTCAAGTTGTGCTCATACATTCAATGTTTTTTCTCTCCAAATTTTGCTTTTGATTTCTTAATCTGAGCAGAAATTAGGGTTTAAAGTGGAGTAATTGAGGAGATGTGAAATTTGTGGACTACAATGGTGGTGGCGGCGGCTGTGTCTACTACACCAAACTCTAAGGTATTGTCACGAGGTGGTGCGCCGAACCAGAAGCCGAAGCGGCCTCCCTTGCTACCTTCTGAGGCTGATAATGGACCTCGCAGACCTAAATCTGAAGCTGATAATGGACCTCGCAGACCTAAATCCCGCGAAGTTACCTCTCGTTACTTGTCCAGTACTTCTTCTTCCACCTCCACCACGACCTCTTCTTCTGCAACTTCCTCTTCGTATTCTTCGTCTTCCAACTCGAATTCATCTACTCCAAGGAGGTTTCCTTCGCCGCTTGTTTCGCGTACGGTTCCGGTAACGCCATCTCCCGCGGTGAATAAGCGGTCTCAATCGGCGGAGAGGCGGCGACCGGCCACTCCGCGTCCTGGAATTGCTGGTGAGATGTCCACGAGTGCCAAGTTGTTGGTGACGTCGTCGCGGAGTTTGTCTGTTTCGTTTCAAGGAGAGTCGTTTGCCTTTCCGATTAGTAAGGCGAAGCCGAAACCAGCTCCGGCGGGGAATATTTTGAGGAATGGTACGCCTGAGAGGAGGAAGGTTGGGGCCGCGACGCCTGGTAGGGATCAAACTGAGAATTCGAAGCCGATTGAGCAGCATAGATGGCCCGGGAGATCACGGGACCGGAATTTCTTAGCGAGGAGTGTTGATTTTACGAATGACAGGACGAAAACGAGTGGATCTGAGAGTGCAGTTAGGGCTCTACAGAAGTCCATGATTGACGAGACCAGAGTTAAACCTCAACTAGAAAAGACAGTTAATAAGGTCGTAAATGATTCTGCTTCGATTACTGGATCAGTTGCTAATTCGGATCATGTTGCTTCGGACACTGAGAGTGTTTCCTCCGGTGGCACTTCAGGTGCACAGGAAGTTACTAGTCAGGTGAGAGGAGGGCCACGTGGTGTAGTGGTGCCAGCAAGGTTTTGGCAAGAGACTAATAACCGGCTCAGGCGAGTGCCAGAGCCAGGTTCACCGGTTTCAAAGAATAATAGACTATTTTCAGCTAATAAACACTTGAATGATGGCTCAATATTGTCGCCCCATGGGCTATCATCTCCGGTTAGAGGTGCTGTTCGCCCGGCTTCTCCGAGTAGGAGAGTGGTATCATCCACCCTGGCTACAGTACGGGGGATGGCCAGTCCAACTCGAGCAAGGAATGGGGTGGTAGCATCAAATGGCAATTTAAACAATTCACTTTTGCTTCTCAGCTTTGCTGCTGAGGCCAGAGGAGGAAAAGTGGGGGAGATTCGAATTGTTGATGCACACCTGTTGAGGCTGCTACATAACAAGCACTTGCAATGGAGATATGCAAATGCTAGAGCAGATGCTGCCATGTCTGTCCAGAGAGGGACTGCAGAGGTATCGACTCTTGAACTCATGCCTCTGTATTTTGGAGTGTACCTATTTTTCATTGTGCAATTTAACTGGTGCAGTCACATTTGTAATTTAGTGATTACATTAGATCCTTTTTTTTTGCTTTTTTTCTTTATATATTTATATATGTGTGTGTGTGTGTGTGTGTGTATATATATATATTATCTTGCTTGTGATGTCCATGTCTTCTTAAAACTAACTTTTATAAGTAGCCTTGATACCGCCTGTGTGATAGGGGAGCATACATTGCCATTTGTTGGAAGCTCCTACGTTTCAATCATAACTGACAAATATGTGAGGTTACGATTGAGACTTAAAATCTTATTGTACAAAGGCATAACTAGTTTATCGATGCAGTCATGGACGAATGGGTTGCTTTGATCTTTATTGTATTGACAAATAAAATGCTAACATACCGTAGCCTCTTCCACCAATAAAACTGCTTCGTGGTGGGCAGGGATTAGAAAATTGGGCAGAGGACAAGAGGAAGAAACAGGGAAGGGTGGTCAAGAAGAAAGAGAAGAGGAGTGGGGAGCGAGAGGAATGTTCAAGACCGCGATTGGAAAATTGGTTAAAGAAGAGATGCTTAGAGGGAAGTGAGTGTGGGAGGGGGAGGGAGTGTTTAATGTTTGGCACTGATGGATAGGTGCCAAAGAATTGGTCTAAAGAACGTTTTAGCTGTTATGTTGGCAGCATCCTCAAGGGGATAGGTAGCGGAAGGGGTTTATCAGGTTGGCAAGGTCCCTTTATGACAAAAATTGATGCTGAATATGAAGAGGTGAGTAAAGGAGATTTTAACACGGACTGGCTAAAGATACGAGAATTTGGCAGATTAAAACTATTCGAGTTATTAAATCCAAGTGGCTTTTCTAGATTAATTTATTACACTTTTTGGTTCTCTTGTCTATTCTAAGAAATGCCAAATAGCACACAATTTTCTCTTGTTTAGTCGTATGCCAAGGTTGAATTATTTTTCACTTTGTAGCATAGCATAGCTAACATAAATGCTAGTACCCAACCAAATTTTGTTCCGACAGACACCACCTCACTATTGTTTTAAACCGCAGTAAGCTTTCATTCCAAAATATTAGATTGAGCAGCTGGAAACATATTTGTTTTTTTTTTTTTTAAAAGCACTAATGGCTTAGATTTATACAGAATGCCTCAGTGGCATTTTTTAGATGATTGTCTTGCTATTGGAGAGAAGCCTTTTTTTTTTTTTTTTTGTCATTCAGAAATACTAGGGTACTTTTTATCGATAGAATTTTTTAACTAGGCTCACACTGTTCCAGTTTCGACTTTGTGTACCTAAAAGATCCATATTTTGAAGTAGCCTCTCTCTATGCAAGGGAACATTACCCCATGGTGGTCAGTCTGACGTATCGACTATAAACAAATGTCATTTTATGGCTCTGTAGTGAGCCGTTAATTTAGGGTAATATTTGAAAGATGAGCTGGTAATCAGACTATTCCATTAACTATGGAACGCTGTAAAATGTTAGCATTGGAAGCAATTAGTCTATTATATATCATATGTGGAAACTTTCTGCTTTCTGGCAAATACAAAAATAGTGCCTCTTGTGGTCGATAATAAGGTGCTTGAGTTGAAACAAGCCACTCATTGTTAGTGGCTGGACTTGCTAAACAAAGATATAACATTCAGAAATCAGAACGACTGCATAGAGAAGAGAGACTATAGATCATGCACTGGCTTGATAGTGCAACTTAAAAATTGGCAAAACATAGATGGTTTTTTCTAACGAGATATTGGGGGAGGGGGATTGTACAAACACACTTAGTTGTGCTTCTTGGTCTTGTTAGTTACTTATAAAAATTGGTTCCTCTACTTGTCATATTAGAATGGTGAATATATCATTTACTTGTAAGAGGTATGTGAGGCAAAAAAAATTGGTTATATAAAATTGTTAACTTTTAGGGCTTTATTTTTCTGAATGCTTAGTTTTTCTGGGCATCATTCTCTAAATGTTATCTTCTGTACCAGAAAAGTTTATATAATGCATGGGTGACGACAACAAAGTTACGCCATTCTGTCAGAGCCAAAAGGACCGAGATACAACTGCTGAGGCATAATTTGAAGATGCACTATATCCTAAAGAAACAGGTAGGATCTTAATTCACTTTTGATATGTTTTATATAATCTTCAAGTTGATTCCTGGTTTTATCTTAAACTTTATTATGCTTTATCATGGCTCCTTTTGTGAATGTTCTGAGGGCTGACTTTATTGTTTAGCCATGATCTTTTTGCTTCTCATAGCAATAAAGACATTGAATGATATGTGGAAAGAGTTGTTTGCTCATCTGCTTAATTATAATTCTACTCTCTTTCAAGTCCACAGTTTGAGTGTGTTCTAGGGGCAGTCAATATTATTTCTCTCTCGTCCTTATTGGACGCACTAAGATGCAGCTGGTGCTGTTATTTGGAAATAGGGTTTTCTTGATGCCAGATCATTGCTTTGGGTCTCATTATAATTTCTCTTGAATGCAGATGCCATATTTGGACGCTTGGGATCACGCAGAGAAGGATCACTCCAATTCCTTAGCTGGGGCTATTGTAGCTCTTGAATCTAGCACTCTCCGCCTTCCTGTTGTTTCGGGCGCAAAGGTTTGGTCGTGCCTTGTCTTATGATATGAACAAAGTTTTTCAAAGTATTTATCATCTGGTTTCTCTGGGGCTTGAAGAATAACTCTGGTTCATTATTTTACAGGCTGATATTCAGAATATGAAAGATTCTATTTGCTCAGCTCTTGATGTGATGCAGGCAATGGCATCATCAATCTGCTCTTTACTAACGAAGGTGATCTTGTTACTTTCTTAAATCATAATCCTGTTGTTACTATTAGTTGTGTGGATCTCTTTAGTTGCTTGATTGATTTCCTTAGCTCACAGCGTCCTCCACTCAGAGTCAGTAGCACTGGCCTCATGAGTCACAAGTAATCTTATTGATCTTTTAATTCCCTTTGTTGTCTGTTAATATTAGTTGGTCTTGAAATTAACTCTTTAGTTACTGGATTGATTTTCGTACTACATAGCAGGTCTTTTCCTCAAAGACAGTAGCATAGGCATCACATGTAATTATAGGTCTGTATACGAGTATGTTAAGGTGGATGCTGGGTAGAGATAATCGGAGAAACGGGCACATAGTGACAGTGTGCCAGCAGAAGTTGCACCGAAACTAACATTGAAAGAGTCTATTGAGAAGGGTTTGTGGTTGCATAAGATTTAGTGGAAGATATTGCTTTGAGCAGAGCAAAATGGCGGAGAAGGATTTATATATGGACCCAGTTTGGGAGATCATTGAGAAAATATGATAGCTTGTGCTTTGTGGAAGGTACTACTTTGGGCAGAGCATGTTGGCTGATAGTTTGAAGCAAACATTGATGATTGAAGACTGTAATTTAGTCTAAATTTGGCTGAGAGGATCTTTGTTTTATAGTGCCTTATAGAGAGCCAACTCTAAACGTACATTTTTTTGTTTATTACATTGATGGCTAGGGTTGTGGAAATAGTTTGAAATTAGGTTACAGTACCTACGATGCTATGACATTTTGTGAGAAAATATTGTGACCATTGTGATACACAACTTGACACAAAGAGAAAAGGGGGACTGTAGATCTTCACATAGACTAGAACTATTATGGTGAGAACAATTAGATTATTTTTTTAATGATGTGCTGCTAACAAAGATAAACTTATGTCTTAAAAGTTATTTATTTTGTTTGCTATATTAACATTTTAATTGACTTTCATATGGAGTCACCTTCCGCATTTCCGGTAAAGTTTGTGCCAGAGCCTGATGAATGCTGTCATAGAAAGTTCAACTGTCACAATGGGCAATATTTTTTTTTTTGTAATCTAGGAGGTGAGATGTGTGTAGTGAATTTGTTAAACCAGATAGAGGCAGGTAATTGTAGGAATAGGTTGACTTCTGAGTAGGTCTACGAGGCGAGAATGTCAGTCCTGTGAAGAAGAGCAAGGGGAGTGTATTAGATGTTTAAATAGCATTGACGCAATGACATGGAATAATTTTCCTATATGGGGCTCCAGGAGACTTGGGTAGTTGAGACTTTGGACTCTGGACCCAGATTCAACTACTCTGCAAATACTCTCAAGGGTATAATCGAGCTGAGTGAAGCATGCTAGAGAGCGCTCAGCTTGCTTTTTTTTTTTTCCGATCTTAGGAAGACCTGTATGAGATCAGCTCATATGGAATTCCCCTTGTTCAAGATCAACTCGTGTTGAGCTTAAGTTTGATGGCGAAAATGTAATTATCATAACTTAATAAAAATAGAGTCAACTAAAGTTCTTCCTTTCCTTTTTTGAGTTAACTAGTTGGGTTAAAAGACCTGATGCAAGTAACATTGTTATCAATTATCAATATAGCTATATGTATGTATCGTTTTATTTGTTAATAGGATTCCACTAGAGGTCTAGAAAACAATGAACAGATGTGCTCAAACAAGATATCCAGCAACAAGAAAAAGGAAAAGTATTGAATGGAGGAACTCCAAACATTTGGCGATCTTAGATGTGTCGATATCAATATTTCTTCGGACAGAAGAAAATTCATTGGCTTCTGTCAATATAAACTAAAGTAACGGTGAATGAGAAAATTGAGCTAATAAAATTTGGAATCGACATTTTGAATAAATTTGATTGGTTATAAAAAAATAAAAAATGATAATTGTAAACTGTTGAAAATACTAACTACCCCCAAAAGGCTATAGTCTTAAAAACTTTAACGAAATCATACAACTTTTTGAAGAGAGAAATTGATTTGATTAAAGAAATTGAAGCAGAAACCTTTTGTAGTGAAATTAATTTGAGTAATTTTCATTTTATGTTTTTTCTTAAATTTGGGTACAATTTGTTATGTGTTTAGAAAACCTTATGAATAGAGGAATTAAGTTAATAATATTTTGAAATAAATTTTATTGATTTTAGAGATATTATAGAAAATGAAAATGGTTAATTACATTGAAGATACGACCTATCCAAAAGTCTTAACCATTTAGGAAATAATTGTAACTCACTAAGATTGATATCGGTGATTAAAAATATGAAAGTAGAATAATTTGGATGAGTTAAGTAATTTAAATATAATTCTTTTTTTAATTGTAATTCTTTTGTAGTTGTTTTGAATAAAATTCTCTAATTTTCAAATAATCTAGAGACGAGACCCTAATTTAAATATTCGTAATCTTAGCGGTTAATGGTCCTCTTAAGGCTTAAGCATAAGTAATGGATTTTAATATTTGTCATTTAATATTACATCAACTGTTAAAATGCTAAAAGTTATCAGATTTAGAATTTAATTAACAAAACATTGACTTTAAATCTGACGATTTTTCATAAGATTTTGACTCACTTTTACGGATAGGCAAATAAATTCTTCTTTATATATACACGTATTTCAAAAATATCTCCCGCACAAGCATAGTTATTAAAGGCGACCGTCTGGCTCGCTTGAGGCGAGAGGCGAGGCGAGGCGAGAGTATGTCGCCCGGAGGTACCCAGGCGAGGCGATGTGACAGAGGCGACCCCAGGCGTGTACGCCTTTCTCGCCTAATCGAGAGGCGACCTAAGGCGAATCCACACCAAAATTTGACCGATTTGAATTTTTCTTTTTTAGATCTCGACATATTTTCTTAGATCTAGACAAATTAACCTAATATTTATCCAATCCAAGGCCACAGATGTCTTCGCCTTGAGGAGACGCTCACAGCTATACACTTTTCATTGCCCGATCTCGCCGGAAAACCTGGCCGGCGCCGGAATGTCGCCGGAGATGTACAGAAAGGGTCGCCGGCACCTGCAGAGGTTAGATCCAAAGTGTTTGGCTAGTTTGAAGTGGATCTAGAAGATTATTGTCTATATTTTTTAGAATCCACCTATAACCTTTTGATTTTTAAGAAAAAAATGTAGTTTTTCGTATAAATACAAAACCTTAAAGTTGAAAATAGTGTTATTATTACCATTTGTGGACTGAGTTATATGAATTACTTTTATTTATAACGAGTTTATGAAAAAAATTACAAGATTTATCACTTTAAAATTATTTTTTCTTAATTATCGACTTGTTCGCCTTTTGCTCGCCCGCCTGTCGCCCGAAAAAGGCACCTCTCGCCCGCTTCTCGCTTTTCGCCTTTAATAACTATGCGCACAAGCCAAGCTAAATGAGCTGATCCCAGCCTGGCTTGCGAGCTCACGATCTTAGATTGCTTGCTTTATCTCGGCTCTACGTGCTTGAGCTCGGATCATCTACAAGCCCTAGAGGAGCTTGAGCTCATGCGAGCCGACTGGATTGTGTAGCAGCCCTATTGTGGCAGTCTTTTACTGATTGTCTACCAAAGTGAGTCACTACAGATGGTTCTTGGGTCTGAAAGGAATCAGACGGTCTTATAGCATTTTGTGTTTCACTCTCTATCGGGCGTGACCTATGAATCACCAGCACTCTCCCAAGACATTGTCGTTGCACAACACGCTCTCGGCACTCTCGGACACCTGTCAGGCATGTTCCTGAGCGTATCAACAAAGTTCTGTTAAAGGACATCTGTGTCGTTAATGCCAGATTGCCTATACACATGCATATAGAGTAGCATGTCCTAACATGTCGACATGTCGTGTGCTACTTTTGTTAAATTGTGTGTCGTGTCAGCATCGCTGCTTCTGAGGGCGTGGCAGCCTGCTTCTAATTTTGTATATTGGGAAATGATGGTTCACCCTTTCTTTTTTCATTATAAGAAAACTGAGGTAGAACTTGTAACAAAAAGAAATAGAGAATTAAGGAATTAAAAGCAGTGAAAGAAAGGAAAATGTTAGGCATCCCAACTTTCTATCCTAATGTACATAGTGAGGCATGTGTTTGGTTAGTCCGTGTGGCCCCACAGTTAAGTAATGTGATGTCTAACTAATTACATACCTTGCCACAGATTGGGATTAAAAGTTGGGTTCTTTGGCATAACTCTGAAGGAAATATGCCGCTCAATTATTAATCACTTATAGGTGGTCCTCAACAAATAAATGACAGCTCCTCCTGAACATATTTGCTATTGATGGGAATCAAGCCCAGGCAAAGTTCAGATATATCAGCGAAGGAAGCGTAATTTGGGGAAATCGTGGATTTGCGAGCAACTTTGCTGTTATCTTGGACAGTTGAAGCTCATGTCCTTGCTCTTGGTCCTGCAACTTTTGTGGCTTACTTGTACCCTTGCTTTTGTTCCTATGGACTTCCTAGGGAAAATGAAAAAGAAACTTTTGTGATTAAAATGTCTTCCGATGTTATTTATTATGAAGATAGAGATGGGCATGATCCTCTCACTAAAATGCATCCCTTAGGTTAAGGATTCGTGGATGATCATGCAATTTCACATTATTTATTTTAATGTCTACTAATGTTGAGTTACTTATAAAAAAAAAATGGATAGTGAAAATAGACTTACAAAGTTCACAAATTGCATGCGATTGGTTATGTTTGTGTAAGCCTTGTATCCCAACTTCTCGCCCCAGGTGTTACTCTTCTTATACCTTAGTAACTTAAATGTTTAACATTATAGAGTTTCTATGCTGGCTATATTTCTGAGTATCTGCTAAAAGTTTACTGAATACTGACTGGGCATTTTAAACAGGTAGAGCATGTGAACTCACTGGTGTCTGAACTTGCCAGCGTGACCACAAATGAAAGTGCTTTTCTTGATCAGTGCAAAGACTCGCTGTCAACATTGACAACCATGCAGGTACGCTTGGAGCTTCAGTTTTCCCGGAAAGTGTTTTCGTATGTCTTCAGTACTCTTTTTGATACTTCCAGTAATTACTTCTTTTTAACCAATAAAATAGTCCCTCTACCCGACTGACATGGCCCCAGTAGTAGTCTCCCTCTATCCCCCTACACAAGAGCCCTTTCTTGATGATAAGAATTTCATTTACCCTTGGGAATAATAACGGAAAGTTTATATTGTAGATTTTAGTTAGACCAAAGGTGTGAATTTGGAATACCATGAAAATGTTTTCTGTTGATTTTTTAGGGAGACCATCGTTTGGGATGTTTGAATAGGACTGTGTATAGGGAGTAGTGTTTCTTTCTTTTTCAGTTTTTTTATTGTTCAAAATGCTTTTCTTTCCTTTCTGTTAGCTTTTTTCCCTCGAAGTTGCCTAGAACCAAACAAACCCTTCAAAGTATGTCGTCCTTCAAATGTTGAAATCTCAACGATGATTCTTATTTTGGGAAACACACAGATCAACTGAAAACGTTGAAGTAATGAGTTTTTATCTTTATATGGAACTGACAGAATTCTTGAAACCAGGTGAAGGATTGTAGCCTGAGGACGCACATACTACAACTAAATCGAGTCCCCTCAAGCCTGACAACGGAATTGTAAAGGAACCTTATATCCTTTTGACTGCTTACATTAATACGCTAACACCACCACATCAAATTCCTATTTTGCCTCCGCAATGTGAAGCTGACGATTAGTACACAAGTATATAATGGTTGTTTGTGCCTTTGTGGCATGAGTGCAAGAGGAGGAAGAGAGCAACCACCCACACCCCCCCCACCCTGCGCCCCTTCTTTTGCCTTCTTCAGGATGCGTGGAATGCGGCTGTGTAGTGTCTTTTCTTGTGTATTATAGATGGTAGGAAATCGTAAAATTTTCAACTTCTGATTACTTATACATCTTCTATAGGTCAGGAAAATATGTGTAAATGTGTAATGAAGTTTAGAGGTTTCCCTCGTTCAATGGTGGTATTGTTCTCCAAGCTGTTTCCTTGGTTTTTCTCTCTTTCATTAATAACACATCATTCAATTTTTTATTTATTTTTTACTCGTTACTCTTGATAAGTGAAAGTAGGATATATATATATATATATATATATATATATATATGACTTTAGAAAATAAAAACCTTCGTATAATATAAGTGGTCTTTAAGGGAATTAACTTAAATGAGTTTCATTTATATCGATCAATATCTGTTGTACTATTTATTGTAAAACATTGTCCTCTTTTTTCTACTTTTGATGAAAAGTCAATCAGCACTTGGCAAATTAAGTCGAATAAATTAGAACTAATTTTTATTTAGGGAAATATTAACTCAGTGTAGTATAACGTTCACTTAAAGAGTAGGGTTAATTACGTCATTAGTCCCTTGATTATTAATGATTTTATGATTAGTCCCTTAAGAAATTTTTTTCAAATTTTAATTCTTAGAGTACCAAAAAGTCACGCGGTTAGTCCTTTTAATAGATGCCGTTAGTAAGATTCCATTAAGTCACCCCATTTTTCAAGGGTATTATGAAAAATTAATAGTAAATAATTAAAACAATAAAAAAATTAATAGCTTTCTCTCTCTCTCTCTCTCTCTCTCTCTCTCTCTCATACACACACAGTGAGCAGACTGACCGGAGACAATTAAACCAGACCAAGAAATGCTACCGGCGTCTAACGGCGGTGACCACCAAGTGTTGGACATCGAAAGAAAGATTCTATTAGCTCATATATGAAACTGCTGTCACAATCCTAACTCTCCCACTAACCTTCCATGAATGACATCTCTAATCAATTCAACCACATAAGGAATCCTTCTTTTAGTCTTTCTCTATCAATTCAAGACTCGCTGTACAAGGGGTTAAACAATTACCAAAATAAGTCGTCGGAATAGGTGGATCGAGACGAGCCCTACAATCTGCTATGCAAACAAATTGTTCTCTCTCATCCTCACCCTTCTACTCTGCAATCGAATCGTGTAGTTTAGCCATACAAATCTAAACGTGAACACATACTACGGTGAGCAGATGAAGGAATTTTAATCACATAAGAAACCCTAACTATATGGGCAATTTCTACCATAATTCCACTCAAGTTGGCCCAAATTGAAAAGTCTTTGCAGATTTCTGTCGTTGGTAAAGTCAAAATAATTGTTTCTAATGTGACTATTTACCGGGTTGATGTCACTTCTTCGATTGATCGAATCGGAGATACGGGAGTCGCCTGCAAGGCCAAGACGATATCCCAAGACTCAAGACCCAAGACGATGATTACAAGCTGCCCGAAAAAAAGTCCTATTTCGTAGTTCTAGCAACTTCATCCTCTGATTATTATAAGGCACAAGACGATGTCGCAGATAGGCGTGCTCAATTGATGACTTTCGAGAAAGAGAAAATGTATAGACGACTTCCCGAACTTGCTCCGATCTGGCTGTCAGTGTGGGTGTCTGTGGATGTGTGTGTGCCTAGAGAGAGAGAGAGAGAGAGAGAAGAGTGTGGGTGGATAGAGTGGTGGGAGGTGGATGGGATCGTAGGGGGAGATTGGAGAGGTGCCGGAGCTAGGGACGGGGGGAGTCAGACACGGGAAAGAAAAGTATGGTTTGATTATTTAAGTTTTTGATTTTTATTTGACCAATTAATGTAATAATTAGTTAATTTCCAATCCTAATTTTGTTTAAAAACTATTACTAATTCTAATTAAATTAACATTAATATTTAATATTATAATTGCATTAAGATAAATGACTAATCTTTTTAATTAGATTAAGATAAAAATTGTTTATTCAAATAAAAAATATAAATTTTTATAATTAAATTTACTAGAAAATACCCGTAATACCCTTGAAAAATAGCATGTGCAACACACATGATTGAGTTAACGGAACCTTTCTAACGGCATCCATCAAAAGATAAGCCGCGTGACTTTTTGGTACTTTAGGGACTAAAATTTTTAAAAAAATTCTTAAGGGACTAATAGTAAAAAACTCATAGCCAAGAGACTAATTGTGTAATTAACCCTAAAGAGTATAAATATTTGAAAACTTGTTATACTTAAAAATATAATGCATATAGCTAAGACTCGATACCTTTTCAATGCATTCGTATAATATAATTCGGTTGGAAGGTACATTTGGGTCACCAAATTTTTTGTAAAATTGTAGTCCACTCACCGAAATTTTAAAACTACACTTGTTCTGATGCATCCGTGCCCATTTTTTGGACGGACATTAGTTTAACCGTTAAATTAAAACAATGTACGAATTTTATCCCTGTCTTCATCTTCAACTTCTTCAGAAAATCAAAACCCAGCAGCATATAAAGTCAAGGCATGATCTCTTTTCTTTTCTCACCTCAAGTCATTCAATTTTCATTCTAGTGAGAGCTAAATTTGAAAGGACCACCTACTCCAAATTATCCTCAACGTTTAAATCCAATTCAAATCAATAACATCATTTCCCCTCAAATTCTCACTTACATTCATTTCCCCCACAACGTCCCCATTCAAATCCAACCCATCATTCAAATTCACATCACAAGTAGCAGTCAATTCCCCGGTGCTAACATAGTAACGATTCAAGAGAGAAAGAACCTCGGACATTTCCAATTCCTCGGAATCGCCGTCTTCGTAGACGATCTGGAAGAACCCAGTAGATGAATTGTAAGAATTGACAACTCCAGCAAAAACCCCAAACCCTTTGAAGTCTTTCTTCACTGTTCTCCCGATGAACTCCATTTCCAGGGTTTGAAATAATAACAAGAACTCATAAAACCCCCATAAGCTGTGTAATGGAAGAATTTATCAATTTTGACTTGAATTTGGGATTAGATGAAGAAAGTAAGAATCTTGATGCTGAGGTGAAAAAAGAAAAGTGATCATGTCTTGACTTGGTATCTGCTCGGTTTTGATTTTCTGAAGAAGATAAAGATGAAGATAGGGGTAAAATTAGTATTTCACATTAATTTAACGACATACTCTAACGCCTGTGAAAAAATGGGCACGAATGCATCAGAACATAAGTACAGTGACCCAAAGTGTAGTTTTAAAATTTCGGTAGCCAGACTACAATTTTACGAAAAGGTCAGTGACCCGAATATACCTTCTCCCTATAATTTATATATATAGCTAACTAGGATGGCGCTACCTGCATTTCTCGGTGGAAAAAAAACTTGCATGCACTTGGTTGTATTACGAAATTATAATTCTAAAAAAATAAAAATAAAAACTGCTGCGATATTGTTGAGCAAATACTGAATGATGGAAAGTGCAATGTATTTTTTTTTATTTGACTCATTACTCTTCATTATGACACTTTAACAATTCTACTGAGTTATGTAGCTATTTTTCCCATAAAGGTGCAATAATGTTCTATAGCTTGAGCGAATTTCGTACTAGAGGTGCAATTTATTTTTTACTTATAAGCTTCATAAATATGCTTATAATTTTATTGAATAGAAATTACATCGCAATGATCAAGTACATATTAGTTTGAGTGATAGCAAAATTTGCTTTTCAAAATATTTACCCAAGTTCTATTTTCGTGGGCGATATCTGGGAGATAATTTTTAGAGTAACTAGTGATACAAGTACAAACTTTTATCTAACCTTTTCATCTCAATTTAGGTGGTAACCATATAATTGATTAGATATTATGATACTCCACTTAACATGTGATTTCACTAAATAACTTATTGTTTAACATTTAAATTAGAATCAATAAATTATAAAAATAATTTATATTCTTATCATTCTTGACTTTTATATGTATTAACCAAGTACTCCCTTAGTTCCACCAAAGAGTTCACGTTTGAAAAGTATAATAATTAAAGAACGTATAAGTATTCTTAGAATTGATCATAATTAAAAAAATGCTTGAGTATAGTTAATATGTTTATATAATAGAGGGTAAAATTATAAAATTATTAAAATTGTAGACATAATTCTTAAGAGTGAACTTTTTAAGTAAAACATCCCAAAATAAAATAGTGAACTCTTGCCTGAAACGGAGGAAGTAAATAACTAATTAGATATCAATAACCAGATCCAACTTAAAAGAGCATTGCTATTAGCACCCTCAATACCTCTAAGTACACCCCCTTCATATATTACAAAAATATCATTATAAATTTTAACCTAAATATTCTTATGTATTTTTTATTTTTTAGGTTAAAAAAAAATATTTTGGACTGTTCGGTAGCCTTCCACCAACAACAAATAAAGTTGTTCGGTAAAGGGTGTCAAACATTACTTTGAGCATTGAGTTAGGGATTGAACACCACTATGTGTATTTGTCACACAGTTTCGAAGAGGGAGAGAGAAAAGAGAAAGAGAAAGACTAGAACAAATTTGGGTTTTTATAGAGAAAGAGAGCTGCAGAGATTCTCTTTGCTCTTTGCTATTCTATTGCCACATTTTTTTTCAATTTTTATCTTAGTTTTTGTTTTGTTTTTCGGAAACAGGGGAGAGGAGTGAGAGAGGTGAAAGGGGCAGAGTAGGGTGAGGAGACCGGAGAGATTGAGGGGGGAGGTGGGGCAACTACGCTGGAGGGAGGAGGGAAGTGGAGGGTGGAGATGAAGATTAGTAAATTAGGTTGAGTGAGGTTGATTCTGGAGAAAACGTAAAAAGGGTAAAATAGGAAAATAGGAAAGAATGTAGTTAATATTTAGGGATGTTAAAAATATGAGTAATGATATACATAGTAAAAAATCTCTCTCTCTCTCTCTCTCTATATATATATATATATATATATATATATATATATTTAAAGTTGGTGAGGATGTTTAAGGATGTGACACCTCATCCCCTTTGGTCTTTCCCCTTTGGTTAAAGATGCATTCTCATGACTTGACTTTTGGAATTCTAGGGAGGGTACCATTAGCTAATAGTCTTAGTTAAGTACTATAGATATGATATTGTGGTATATACCATTCTTCAAATACATTAGTAGATAAACTTTAGCTATTGGCAAGGAAATGAAAAGCTAGAAAATAAAACAATGTTGTTAGTGAGATTTGAACCCACACCCTTTTGAATTAAAACATGCACCTTAGACTAACTCAACCATTTATATTTTATGTATTTATTTAAAATGCTACATATATCATGGGGAAGAAGATTCTCACATGAAGAGGTTTTATAAGCGATATTGGCTACTTAAAAGATATCCAGGTTCATTCAAGTATTTGTCTCTTCGTGTATCTATATATAAATGATCTTCATTTTGATATCAAAAAAATAATAATCTCTATTATAATTACTAATGGAGTAGTATAATATCTATGATATCAAAGTAATAATATCTATTATAATTACTAATAGTATAATAGCTATGATACGAGAGTTATAATCCCTTTTATAATTACTAATAGTATAATAGTTATGATATGAGAGTAATAATCCCTATTAAAATTATTACTGAGGGTAATCCCTATTATTATTACTAATAGTATATCCTTAGCTAATAACTATACCTAATAATAATATGTTTAACATATAGTATTTATACCTTATTAGATATTTAATAATATTAATCTTATATGTGTTATTATTAGGTAGTATATAACTACGACATAATAGTATTAGATATTACTATTAGATATTCAATAATATTAATCTTATAAGTATTATTAATAGCTATTAATAGTATTAGGTATTACTATTATATATTCAATAATATTAATTTTATAAGTATTAATATTAGCTATTACTATTACCCTATGACAATACTCGCTCAAAACCTTTTTTTTTTAAGTGATTAATAACACATTTAATTCTTCTAAAAAAACACATTTAATTAATTTTTAAAAGAAATTCATTTCAAATGAACCATAGTTATATCTACTTCGTAACCACCATATTTAATTTCACTTTCTCTCTAAAATCAGTAAGTTGGGTTTCTAATATATATATATATATATATATATATATATATATATATATAGAGAGAGAGAGAGAGAGAGAGAGAGATTTATAACTCCCTTCTTGCTAATTAATTTTTCATTAAGTGCTTCATTATTTATAACTCCCACATATTTGTAATGAAATTAATTATTTTTCACAATAGTTCCTACCACTCTATATTCCAAACGGTTTAACCTTCAATTTTTTTGAGATATCTCCATTGGTATTGTAAAACTTATAAAGCATGCATGTGCCCATCACTCCCTTCGTTCGGTTGCAAGATAACTTTTCCCTTTTGTAGACAATAAGTAAGGTGAAACATCATTTGTCTGAAGGAATGATGGTTTCTCTCTCTCCTCCGGATCATGGTGTATTGGATTCGCTTTACTTATATAGCTCATGATATTTGATTTTAGCTTCCATTTTAAATTTGGGTCTGATTTATGTTTTTGGGTTTCGTTGTAGTTGAATTGTTCAATTTCAATTTTAAAATTTTTTCTTTTTATTTTGCACATCTTTATTGTTTTTTTTTTCTCGATCTTTCACTTTTTGGTATTTTGATTTTGGTTAGGCGATGTTTTTGGGGTTGATATTGCTCTTGATTTATGGTTTTACGTATCGATTTCTATTTTGATTTTGGTACATAATTTATACTAAAATTTTTGTTTTATTTCTGCTCTTGATTTTTTTCATTTTATTGATTTTCCCATGAAAATTTGGTTTTGATTTTTGATTAAATGATGTATATCACTTTTTCTCTTGGTTATGTTTATAATATAAACCAACCAATTCCTATTTCCATAAATGTTAATTGAAATCTAGACTATAAATCCTGCATATATAACAATGTAAATATTTTATTTTCTATTTTGTAAAAATTCTCAAGTATATGTCTAAAATATCTTTATTAAGGGCGAGATGAAAAATAATTCAACAATTTGATATCATTGAAAGATACTTTAGGAATAAAAAATATATATAGAAATAACGATTTACACATACTCATATACAAATCGATAACAAATATTTATTCTAAAATGAAAGTATTATACTAAAAATGATCATCAATTTGCGTATATTGACAAAATCTAACTCTTTTAAAACATTAAGTCAACAAATGCCTATATCAATTATAATTTTATTTTTATAAAAGTACTCCTAAAATATAACGATTAATCTCAATGTTAAATTGCACCCGTGCAGAGCACGGGTTCTATAAATAGTTGATTATAAATTTTGAAACCTACACATGTGATATAAGGAGATACACTCTCCTCTCCCTCTCTTTTTCTTTCTCTAATCAAAATACTTGGATCTCTTTATAATATATGTAAACTTTAAAATTTATGATTAATTTTTTATTATATATATCATTACCCTAAAAATACTGTATAAAAACGTACTTAGAGATATTAGTAGTGCTAATAACAATGGACGAATATTGTATAAAAACGTACTTAGAGCCCGTTTGGTTATAAATACGTTTGGGATATCACTTCAATACGTAGCTTTTTTTTCTAGGAGTGTTTTAAAACCTGTATTTTGAGAAAAAACTAGAAATTTTAGCGTTTTAAAATGCAGCTGTATTTTGAAAACGCTGCGTTTTCTGCTACAATATTAAAAAATATTTTTTATAAATAAACTATATTTTATCCCTATATTTTAATCAAAACGCTCAACCAAACAAACTCGCATAGATATTTAAGTAGTGCTAATAACAATGGACGACTTTAAAACGTTTGGTGATGCGGCGAGACGAAGCTGGAAGCGAATAAAGTTTGATGATAGTGGCTTTACTCTCAAGTTTTTGTCTTGTAGTGGATTTATTTTCAAGAAAAGAAACCGAGATGATGTGGATCTTACTCACTACGGATGGAGGAAGGATAATGTGCTACTGGTTGACCTAACAGCGTCCACAGTGGACGTCTCCCATAACTCTTTAAAAGTTATTTTAGAGTATTTTATTTTTTTAATTTTACAGTAATTTATTTTTTTTTAAATTAATTAAATCACTCTTCAAATATAAAGTGAATTTTAACATAAATAATTACTTAAATCATTCACATTCTCTTCACTTTATAATATATTTTTGTTTAATATTTTAGAATAGAAATTATTAAAATATACTCTCTCCGTCCTTAAATTATTATCTTATTTTTTTATCGGTCCTTAAATAATTGTCTTGTTTGAAATTTTTATAGTTTAGAAAATCATTTTTACTATTTTACCCTTATTTTTCTCCCTACTTTAATTATGAGTCATATACACATAGACATTAAAGGAAATTACACATTATACTAATATTAATAATCAAGTCAATTATTTTTTTTAATCTGTGTACCGGGTCAAACAAGACAATAATTTAGAAACGGAGAGGATACAATAAATTTTTCATAGTATATAAAATTTAAAATTTAAAATATTTTATTTTAATTGTGGTGGAAAAATATAAATAAAAGAAAAAAAATATAATGGTAGTTAGGTTTGTTAGTTGAGATGAGAGAAATTAAATTTTTAGATAGTCGTATAGAGGGTGCTTGTTGGAGTGAATTATTTTTTAAAGTGTTAAAAAAGTAAACTAAAAATAAAAAATAAGGTATTTAAAGTGTGATATAGAGAGCCATCGTGGATGCTCTAACAACAGTGGACCTGCTGTGCTGCTGACCAACAACGCACCATTGCATAGCCACTTCACTAATTTAACACGAATAGCTCTCAACGACTTTTCATGGAAACTAGTTACAGAGGCCATACAATGCACGGATGCAATTTAATTTTTATATTTAATTGATATATTATAATTTTTTTTAAAAAAAATTATTATTGAATATAAAAATTTATTGATTTAATATCTGATAAAAGTTAAGTGTTGTTAATACATGCAAATTAGTAATCATTTATTATAATATTTTTGTTTCAAAATAATTTTTTTATTAGTGGTCAATACATATATTTTTGTTTCTATACATTTTTTAATTTTTTAAGTATTCTTTAATGATATCATATTATTGGGTTTCTTTATCTCTTTTTTTCATCTTGCACTTAGTAAATATATTTTAGAAAAAATATTTGAAAAAATTTACAAAATTAAAAATAAAATATTTACTTTGGGACATATTGAAGAAATATAATATTTTTCTAAACAAATGAGAATTGTTTAAAGATTGAATATAATTATATTTTTTGAATTAATTTTTGGAGATCATTCAATGATTAGAAAATGTTTAGTTGGATACTATATTTACATATTTTTATACACTATCAGTTTGAAAAATAAATTTACACAAATATCAAAAAAAACATAAGCATAAATTTTGAAAAAATAATTTAAAATTTTGTTGATATGGATCACATATTATATACATTATTTTAGGATGTCTTAAATAAGAATATGAGACCCAATTTGACATGGAGAGAGTATCATTTATAAAAATAAAATCTAGTTAGCTTATATTATAAAATAATTTATAGAATAATATAATATATTTTTAAAATCTTTACATATAATGTAATTGATTGAGTTGGTTTAATGTGTATAATCATATTTAAAAGAATGTGGTTCAAATCTCATTGATAAAAGTTGAATGCATCCTCACTAATTTTAAATATATATATATATATATATATATAGATAGAGAGAGAGAGAGAGAGAGAGAGAGAGAGAGAGAGAGAGAGAGAGAGAGATTTTTTCTTTCTCTTTTCCAATTAAGGTACCCTTTTGTTTCAATTATTGCAAGAATGAATGATAGTTGGAAAAAAAAAAGACTTATTCATTCTTAAATTATTGTTTTATTTGACATTTTAAAGTCAAATCGACTCTTTTTTAAATGAAAATTTAACCCATATTTTATCTATTTTTTTAAAATTATGAAACACGTAATACGTGGTACTAAAAAAGTATTACGAATTACAAGTTTTATAATTATAAATAAAATAGAAAATATATATTAAATTTTTATTTAAAAAACAATCGATTTAACTCAAAAAAAAAATAACTCTTTTAAATAAGGAGGCGTTATAATGTTATATTCTACCAAATGTATGTCCTTCCAATATGTCGGTTCACGGATCATCTTTCTATTCATGAAAAGGCAAGTGATACATTGTGATCTTTATCATTTGCTTTTTACGGAATTTAGTTATACTCCACTATTTGGTGGAAGAAAGAATAAGAAAAAGATAGAGAGAGAAATAGAGTAAGTTTAATTGATCGTGCATTTTGGCTAAAATGTATGAATAAAATATAATTTATTTGTAAAAAAATTGTATTACCACGGCAGAAAAAATTGCGTTTTAAAATGCTAGAATTTTTAGCTTTTTTTTCAAAAAACTGGTTTTAATTCCAGCTTTTCCCAAAACGCAGGTTTTAAAACAACTATTAGTAAAAATAAACTCTGAAATTTTCAGCTTTTTCCCAAAACACGGTTTTAAAACGGCTGCTAGTAAAAATAGACTCCGTTTTGAAGTGATATCTCAAACACATTTATAAGAAAAAATTATATTTTGAAAAATCTGCATTTTAGAAACGCTGCACCAAACGATAGACAATGAAAATAATCCAAATATTAGTTCTACAGTTGATTAGTCACACTTAATCTTATTACATAATCCAAATTATTTCCACAATATGCATTGGATTTCGAAAAATCAATATTCTAATAACCAATGATAAATAATTTAGTTGACACATCATATTCACATCTCTTCTCCATAATTGCATTGAAGAGTTTTTTTTCTTTGAAAAATGTGTAAATTTTAGGTGGCACCCAATTTTTTCATATTCATATTTGCATTGGTGATGGTCTAGCTAAGCAAATAATAATGTCGCATTTATTATTTATTTTTTAAAATGTTTTGAATATTTAACCTTTTTGACATAACCTTTGCAATATATTTTTTAATTGGTTAGTGATAAACTGATACTACTGCCTTGGTATAACATTGATACTCAATATTTTTCTGTTTTCTAGAAGCAAACAAATTATTGAAAAATAGCTTATAAGTAGAAAATAGGTGTATGGTATTAATACTCCAAAATTAAATGAAGAAAAAATCCTTCTCATATTTCTTGATCTTGTTTAAATGATACTGTTTCACAACTTAGTTTTAATGCTTTCTTTTAGTCTTGGTGAAAAAGCTTCATAATGCAAAAATGATAAATGAAACACACACAAAAAAATAATAATAATAATAACAGAAATCATAAAAGAAAATAACAATAACAAAAAAAATGAAAAATAATTAGTAAATAAAGTCTCTTTTACTTCATTTACCTTTTTAAAATGATTTGAAAAACATAATATTAGAGTGTTCTCCCAGCCTAAATGCCCAAAATTAATTTCTGAATCGCGTAAGACCACAGGTGATAAAACTCTTCTTAATTTCTACTAAGTTTTGACACAATTGTGTTCTTATCATTAATTAAGCTAAAACAGTCTCTACCAATTGATCTATATACTTGGTGATAATATTTAAGTTTTCCATAATTTAACTTAAGTAATTCTTTCTTCTTTTTTTTAAGAAAACATTGAAGTACATAATTTGACTTTCACAATGAAAATGTGTTTCAGAAAAGAGTTAACTTTGATATCTTCAAACAATTAGGAAATAAAAACATACACACACACAGAAACATACACACCGCACCGCACCCTTGCACAAACGGACACACGATTTCCAACAAAGAGCAAGCAGAGTTAACGAACTAGCCAAACAACAACTACCAAGCGCGCTTGGTCCGTCGTACGGAACTTTGATCTCACAGCGCAAAAACAAACAAACCAAAACAGCCGGCGCCTCTATCAATGCAAAGCAAAGTGCAAACCAAGAGGCAACTCAACCAAGGTACAAGTAGCAGAAGCACAAATTTCTTCGATTGAAAGGTACAACACCTAAACCATCCGACGCCCCGGAAAATACAAAAATAGTTCGCCGGCGGGCTGACAGTATCAAAATGGCAATGAAGCCTTTTTCATTTCTTATACTATTAAGTTTTCTACTCTTATAATTATTTATTTATTTTATGTAAATTATTCACCTCAAAAAAGTACTCCGCTCTCTTACAATTGCCGATTATGCGAAAGTTAGTTCGCTTGATGCATTCTAATAATTTTAACCAAAAAGGTTCAGCAGCTTTGGCTCTTCTTCGCTGTTGTGGAAACTCATGGAAACGTCGGATACCTCAGAGGAAAACGACGCCGTAGTAGTCATCTGCGTAGTATTTTTCAGCGTCGGGTACCTCCACCCGTCGGTGATCAACTGCTCTGAATAGATCTCGCGATCGGACAGTGGTGACATGTCAGTTTGCTTGAGGTACTGGTTTTGAACGCTCCACGCAGCCGTTCGTAACTCCTCGGAACGTTCGTCAATGTTAGGAGGCTGGAAAACTGCGGTGATAGGAGTCAAAGTGCCGCCGGCAAGGACAGTTTGGACGGCATCCTGGCACACGTGCCAGTTTCCAGTGGAAAGGAGTCCGACGGCGCCGTTTACAGGATTGATCGAGCGGCCACACGCCTCAAATAGGAGAGATTGAAATAGAGCTGAGAAAATGAACATGCAAAGCAGGAAGGGTGAAAAATAGAAGAAGAGGAGTATACTATTACTATGTGAATTGATGAAGAAAAGAGTATAAATTGAGATAATAACAATTGAGTAATAAATTGATGGAGCTAGAGTACCAGGACGTTTGTCGTGGGGTACGGCGGAGATGAAGGAGATGAGATCACTGCGGCCGAAGAATTTGGAGACGAAGAGAGTGGCGTTGCCTTGGGCTTCGGGAGTAGCGATCCAATCCAAACATGGCCTTAGGACGCAGTTGGAGGTGCATCCCTTTCGCAACACTCTGCAGCCATTGCAGCTCATCTTTCTCTCTTCTCTCCCTGATCAGTTTTGTTTGGGGCTTGTTAATTTGTTTGGAGAGAGAGAGAGGATTTAATTCTTCGAATCGAAGGAATCTATCTTAGACACAGAAGAAAAAACTCGAGTGCGTTGTTGTGTCTAGTGTTGGGGGGATTAATTGGGGGAAAAGTAACTATGGTTAGTAAGTGGGAGGAGGAAATGAGGTGATTGAGGAGGAGGAGGGAGGAGGGAGAATATTGGAGTACTAACTAGTAGTAGCTTTTTTCTTTTCTTTTTCCAAACTCTGGGTTCGAGCGGCTCCGTGTTTCCGCGGCTAGTCAATGTCATCTGGACCGTTGGATTTCAGGGAAATCGTTTTCCGAGGGGGCTTTTGTCCTTGCTTTGTACTGTTGTTTTGAGAAATGAGAGATAGTGGTGACGGATCTAGAAAAATATTTTAATAATATTATAAATTTTAATAATTATTATTACAAAAAAGTTTTAAAATTATAATTTAATAGTTAATACTAATCTTTACTTAATTGTTATTATTATGCTTAATTTAAAAAAAAGTTAAATTAAACTGAATGTAATCCTTATCCAAAAAAATTACCATTTTATAAATTTTTTTTTTCTTTTTTTAGTGCGGTCACTTGCCCCTCCACCAATGACCAACCCCCAACTCTCCCTCTCCCTCTCTCTCGCTAGGAGGAGTATCCTACCACTTAAGTACAATGGTCCTCTCTGTAACGTTGGCCGTTGGATTGTCCGCCCCTCACAAAAACCAAGCAAATGACTAAGGAGGAGTAGTATGTGTTGGCAGTATGTTTCGTCTATGTTCCATGTGTGGGATTGCTGGTAGGACACGAATTGGTATCTCAGGTGGTGTACAGTTTTTTGGTTAACGAAACTGCTAAATTCAACCCCCTTCGGCAAAGTAACTACATTGCCCTTATTAATTTTGATTTTGAATTTGACAGTTTGCCTCCTATCAAAATTTAAATATGAAAATGTTACATCCACCCTTTAAGAAATTTTATAAAAATCAAACAAATTCTAACACTTTTTCTTATGAAGACAATTGATTTTATTATGTTAAGTTCGTTACGTATTGTTAACTAATTGGGCAAACTTTAAAATTCGTCCCTGTACTTTTTGCATTTTTTGGTATTCGTCCCTGTACCAATTTTTTTTTGAAATCATCCTTGTACCTCGAACATTGAACATGATTGGTCCTTCCGTTTAGTTCCGTTATATTTTGTCCGTTAAGTCGATACATGTGCCTCTCACATTCATTTTGGGAAGGGTAAAATAGTCATTTTGTCTTTAAAAGTACAGGGACCAATTGTGTATATAGGACCATTTGTGTAGAACTACACCCAAATTTTAAAAGTACAGGGACCAATTGTGTACGTAGTATTAAGACGAAATAACTACTTTGCCCTTCCACAAATGCACGTGTGTGGCACGTGTAAACACTTAACGGCAAAAAATTAACAGAGTTAGACGAAATGACCATTTGTATTAAAGGTCCTCAGTTCAGGGACCATTTGCGAGGTGTAGGGACGATATGCATAAAACTCATAAACTACAGGGACCAATTGTGTAGTTTGCCCTAACTAATTTAACAAAAACTTACTAACTCAAGGGGTGAAAGTAAAAATGTTGTAAAGTGAAGAAAAAAATTCAAATTTTTTCGCGGGTGGACATGGGTTGCCTCTCTCCAAAGGGTGTTAACTCAGGGGTGAAAGTGTAAATACTAAAGTGAAGAAAAAATTCAAAAAAAATTTGGGGGGTAGTGCAAACATGGGCTGCCTGTATATTTTTAATTTTTTTTGCTAAATTTCCACAGTAGAAGAGGAAAAAATTCAAAAAATTGGGGGAGTCACCTGTCTTCAGAGGGTGGTGCCAACCCTTAGCGCTTGTCTATGTTTTGTAATTTTTTTTTTTTTGCTAAATAAGAGAAAATGTCAAAAAAATGTACGTGAATGGTTGAATTTGAAAATTTTTATATAAACAAGTGAGGGACAATATAGTCTTTTCACCAAGGGAGAGGGTTGTATTTAGCACATCGGGGGCGTTGTATTTAGCACCACTAATCGGTTAGATCTTAAAATGACTATTCTTTATTGAGATTTTTGTGACTTCGATTTATGATTTTAAATTTCTTTTTCTTTAATTCCGTCAGCTTGCTCAATCATTACAAATACTAAAACTAAAGTCACTAATTCGTGAAATCATCAAACGCACTCAAAGAGACTAAAAGAAAAATTAATCAACAAAAAATGATGCATCTTAAAACACATTTCTGTTGAAAAGCACCATCTTTTAAAACACTAAAAATTGTACTTTTCATATAAAAAATTTATTTTAACTGAATTAATCATCTTTTTCCTTTTAATTGTCAAAATCAAACATATTGATCATACAAGTTGTTTTTTTGGGGTAATAGTTGATCACACCAAAAAGATGATGGTGACCACGTTGGATTTCACGTGAGGCTGAGTGTGTAGTTTAGATGGATACTCAACTAATGTCACTATGAAAGGCTGCCGAAAAGGAGCTTGGACATCAACAATGTTATCCATGCGATCAACAATGAACATCATCGTTAGGGGAGTCGAGTGTGACCCGACTATAACCCTCTGATGTGAGAGTAAGTATAGATGATAAAGATGGTACTTCCAGTGACATGGCATGAAGAGACACCTTGAGCAACTAATATGGGGATGAAGAAGTAATGTTATGTCTTGAATGCAAGATGAAAAAAATGAGGAATATAGGTGAGATTATCTAAGGAAAAATATATGATGTCTTTACCTAGTATTTATACTCAAAGATGGCATGTTGAATTTTGGTCTAACTGCCACGCGTCGACCTATGATTGGTCCTGGACTGGTGAAGCATGGTTGTTGTCTGAAAATCAAGCAAGTAGGTGTGCTCTTCTCTTGGGAATTGAGCAAATCTCTACCAACGCCATGCTACGTTAGGGTTAAGGGTTTTGACTAATGAGAAAGTGACAACAGGTCCGGATAATCTGTCGGAGGGTGGTTGGCATTTAATTTGCCGCTGACTATTATTTTGAGGATCTTCATCCTCGGTTGCAAGGTCGACGATCGGGATGAGGTTGCGAAGAGCTTACTTCAAAAGGATGTTGGCGGTACCTTCCTGACTGACTTTGGGCTGAGCTAGTACTCAGCGATCGAGGAAAGCGAGGATCATGATCCAAGTCATTTTCAGGTTTCTTACTATACACTTGGTTGATAGAATTCTTAGCGATGGGCGGATGCTCACTAGCTCAATCCTCGGCGTGCTCGACTTGCCAAAGTTTCTCCTCAAAGAATTTTGATCCATGTCAGCTTAGTCCATTATCAGACCCTTGGCCATATGGGGCAAATTTCGTAGGGTCCCATCAATAGTTGAGTCAAATTATAGCCATAATTAAAAATGTTTATATTTAGGATTAAAAAATAGAGTAATAGTTTTGAAGTTCAATACTGGGTTTGGGCTATTACAAGGTAACGGGGCGGAGTATAAGTTTTTACATAGGTCATGAAAATTACTAATTGGGAACGTCATTAATACCTTTTAGACAATATTACGACAAAACAAAAGTACTTGTATTTGAGCCTGTAATTGGGTGTTGAAATCATCACTTCTTCCCCAAGCGTCGAGCTGCAAATGCAAACTAAGCTAAATCTTTTAATCAACTAATATGTCTCTTTTTCTACTCTAATTGTATTCCTATTTCTTTCCTTCCCTTTAAGTTGCAATGTTTCAACTCAAATCTGGCCTAAAACTAGGTTTGAATTATGTGGATTTATTATGTGCGAAAAACTTTAGTTTTTATATTATGAGCTAATTTTTATAAAGGTTGGAGGGGACATAGACCTTACCCAACCATCATTATTATTATTTAATGTCTTGAAATGCTATAATTAAGACTATATAGTGCCTTTGGTGTGGCTAGAATAAACGGTGCCTATACTGAGGTTTTGAACACCTGACCTCTCTGTTAAGAGTAGTAAAGTACCAGGGTGCCTCTAGTGGGGCTTGAACACCTGACCTCTCTGTTAAGAGAAGAGATCAGCACTAAATGGTGCCTTTGGTGAGGCTTAAACAACAAAGGTGCCTCTAGTGAGGCTTGAACACCCGACCTCTCTATTGAGAGTAGTTAAGTACCGCCTCTCGTAAGACTTGAACCTTCGACCTCTCTATTAATAGAAGTGAGCAGTACCAATTGAGTTAGAGCTCGTCGATTTATATTTTGAACTATGAAACTGGTTATATTGGTAAATATGTGAGGTCAAAATTAAAATGCACCTTGTTAAACTTCGAGGTTAAATCAAAACACCTCTCAGTCGAGGTCAAAATCAAATGCACCTCTAGGTCGAGGTCAAAATCAAACGCTCCTCTCAGTCGAGGTCAAAATCAAATGAACCTCTCGGTCGATGTCAAAATCAAACAAACCTCTCAATCGAGGTTAAAGTCAAACTCAGTCGAGATCAAAAGTAAAGGAACCTCTTAGTCGAGGTCAAAATCAAACGAAGCTCGTAGTCGAGGTCCAAATCAAACGAACCTCTCAGATGAAGTCAATGTCAAATTCAGTCGAGATCAAAAGTAAACAAACCTCTCAGTCGAAGTCAAATTAGATTGTTAATCGAGCAATTAAAACGAACCTTGTACGTGAAGGTCAAAATTTAGAACTCGGTCAGCCCGAGCACTACTATGAACCCCATGCATCGAAAGCGAGACATCGAAACTCGGCAAGTCCAAGATGAACACAAACAAATAGTACTCATCACCCTTGAGGTGAACCTCAAGGAATAAGGAGTGGAGGGCTACTGATGTGCATATTTTGGACCTAGGATAAAGTGTACGAGCCTCACTCAAACAGGTGGGCTCCCAAGGAATACTAGCCCGACCCATTCTACTATATATACAACCCCTCACCTTTAAGATAAGGTAAGCCAATTTTATATAGGATATATAGTATACGTATCTCTCCATTCCTCCCATGGAATATACTGATGAATACATAGGAGGGTTTCGGCGGGGAAAACCTCCTCGCCCCTCTCACGATGGCTTTTTTTTGCGACAATACATAACTAGATACCAAAGATCCACTACGCGACAATAATCGGTTAGACACACCCAATATGCCCGATTAGTTTTTCATCATCAGTTGTACTATCATATGTAACACATTTCAAATGTTCGTAAAGAATTCTTATGGTCTTTTGAAAAAAGGGAGACGAGGACATTCATAAAGTGTTCAAGAAACAATTTGATCCAAAAATACTAGGCAGAGACATCTCTTTATGTGAATTGGTATAATGTTTGTAACTTAATTAGTCCATTACATATTCCAACTTATATGCTAATCAAATGTGTTGATATTATTAGGCTTAAATCACTATTTGGTCACCCTACTTTGATAGAGAATGCATTAAGCTAACTTAACTCTTTTTTTTCCTCAATTTCATCACTATACTTGGCATAAATTTCACGTTCATCACTTCGTCAAGTTATTCAAACTTTTATGAAAACCTGAAAATACTCGTATCATCTATTCCAAAAGCCTACTTAACAGCATCTCTTCCAACCTGCTTCTGATTTCATCAACAGCCTCCTTTGAATCAAAACCTTCAATTCTCTAACCCTCCAAATCCTTCTTTATCTCTTCTTCACTGCCCAATTTATTTGCTTCGCCATAGCTTGATTCATTTGTTCCAATTATGCCTCCTTTTGACACATACCCATCTCTAGAATTCTCTCATTCTTCTTTTTCACACCCTTCTTGGCAAGAACCCGAAGAACCTACTTCTAATTTTTTGACAAATTGAGTTTTGACGACATGAGTACCCCTAACTCTTGAACCCCACTTAGGATTTCGGCGACTTCGAGGGGATTTGGGGGTGCTTGTGTTTGTGATGATGTAATACCTGATATTTTTGCATGCATATTAATTGTGATTGCATTTATTTTGTTGTGTTTAGTATTATTTTATACTTGCCTTGGCCTGGGAGTTTTAAAAAAGTGCAATTTGACCCCCCTAAACTTGTATAACTCGGTTTGCTTTGATTCTAATTTGATTAATGAGCTATAATTCGTGGTAAATAAGCATAATGAGACATAGTAATGATTAGCTAAGGCTAATAAGGGTTAATTGGGTTTAAGATTGAGTTATTAGTGCTAAACACCTTATCAATATTTTAAATTTTACATTTTAGCCCTTAAAGTTCCTAAATCACCCGTTAAGCATCTAATTAAGTTGAGATTAGCGTGATTAATAATGATTAACTAAACTTAAGTAGGATTAACTAGTATAATCAAGATTAAGGGGTTCTAAACTTGATTAGTAGGTCTTGATCACGTTTAATTAGCTTAATTACACTTAATTAACCCTAATTACTCAAATAACATCACACAATGAGAATGTAACATGTTTTACTTGCTAGGCTGACTTTGTGCCACCTTCTACTTGGCTTTAGACTTCTTTTTAAAGCCAAAATAGGCTGGAGATTCGCTCATACTTCTGCCATATCAAACACACACAAAGAAAGAGAGGAAACGAAGAGAAAACTAGGGAATTCAAAGGGCTTTTCAAGATTGAAGCTAGGGCTTTGCAAATTCAACCAAGAAAGCTTTTAATTTAGTGTTTTTGTTTACTTTGAAGCTTGAAGAACCAGATTAATCGGTGGTTTAACTCTCCAAATTGGTAAGGGGATATCTAGCTTATGTATGCTCATGATTGTAATTGAAATTGGTGATATGAGGTTGATGAATTGAGTTTCATAATATGTGCCAAGTACAAACATGTTTGTGGTGATAGTTTGTACTCTTTGTGTTGATGTTTTAAGGTTATATGATGTTGTAACTTCAGTGGTTCATAGCATGCTTGTTGTGTATTGATGTTGGCTTAGTGATTAGAGAGTTATTGGTTGGTTCGGTAAGCTAGACACATAAGTTACAATAGGAGCAGTCCTTATTTTAGGCTATTGTCTGAAAGGTGCTGTAGAAAATTCATCCATGCGAATTCCCTGATTTTTGGACATGCTGTACTTACATGTGTTAGGAAATAATCTGTAAATTATGATGAGATTTGGAGGTCGGAAAGTACCTTAATTGCATTGTGAATCGTTGCTGCGCTGAGTGAACTGTTAGCAAGAAATTTGGTTAGTAATTTGAGCTTTGATTGGCTGAAACATAATGGTTATAGGTCCGAATGAAGTGATTCAAAATGGTAAATTGTAGTTTGGGATGTCTAGTTTTTAAATACGTAAGATTGATAATATTTGAACTTGTGAGGAATAATTGGATAATTTAATGGTACAGCTGGCACTGATTGATAAATATTATACTTGGGTTGAATTAGGCTATTGATAGTATTAGCTTATCACAGTCAACTATGGACTCTATTGGGATGATATTATGTGAAAAATAGTAATATGGGCTATGCTTTCATTAAGTCCAATAATAAGTGTGTGAAGATGAAATCCAAAGGATTGGTAAGTAAGTGAATAATGTAAGGGACCTCTAGCTTATCCATGTTTGTAGTTTATCGATTTCTTTCGGTTATATTCGATTGTTAAGTTGTTATGATGGTGAAATTGTGTGATTCAGCTATGCTAAGTTGTTTAATAGGCTGATAGAATTATGGTATGTGCTATTAAAGTGTATTGGTGGCTATAAGAACCTTGAATATGTTGTTAATCGATCATGTACTTGAATTTGCAAAATCGATGAGAAACTAGTTATACCAAAGTGTGTAATTTGGCTATGAAAGTGAAGTTGTGGTTTAAAATCGAGTTGTTTGATATAAGTAACTTGCTACTTGTGTTAATTCGTGAATATGGAAATCGAATAGATCCTTGACAGATAAACGAAATTCTTAAAATTGTAAACGAATATGATATGAAATGTGAATATTGAATTGGTAAATGAAAGTCGACAAACGAATGATAACTTACAGGGGATTTTGGTTGACCACCGATTGTCGTAGGGCAGAGCGCAGTGATAGTCGGGTTGTGGCGACTTTAATCCGGCTGCCTCCTTATTTCGCCCAAAATAGGGCTTTACATTACGTAGATTATTTGATAAGATTAATGTAGTCTCATGATTCCCGAGGTTGTAAGGACTTGGGTTCATGTTAACTTATTCCACGGAATATACGTATTATATGATTCGAAACGACATGATACGAGCTTCAAGATCAAGTGATGTTGTAAGGGGAGCTGATTAGTTGGAGGTGTACCTCGACTCCTATATCATGTTGTATATGATCTCGTGATATTATTACTTGCTTTCATACGTTATATGAGATGTTGGTTAGCTCATTGCTTTGTAAGTTGGTCATTACTTTCAACTAGAATGGGACAGTTGACGGTCGTGAGCCTTCTTGCGTTGGAATTGTGACTCGATTACTTATCAGTTAAGATGATTCTGTATTTGTTACATGCTAGCATCCTATCACTGTTGCATACATGCATAGCATACATAAGTATAGTAGAACCTTACTGAGTCATAGGTGACTCACCCTTTCACTATTGTTTTCCTTAGATTGAAGCGAGGCAAAAAGATCACATGCATGAGGCTGTGCGACTCATGGTGAGATAGCAAGTGGTTGACTTCTTTTTAGGGTGGCTTTGATTTGTATATATGGCTAGATAGTGGTCTTGTCGTACTGTTTATGTATCAAACACTGGTCTCTTTTTTATTGTATATAAAGGCTGGATGTATTCTCTTTGGTTTGTATATGAGTTTGGATGAGTTCTGTAAACTCAGTTGTATACTCTTTAGTATATGAAGTTGAATGGCATGTCGCCATGTTTCTATTATAGCAATTGTGCTGTGTTAAACAGGTGGATAATTTGTTTATGTATAGAAGGTTCATGCCCGATTTGGGCTCTGTTAAGGAGCTTGAATTAGGGTGTGACAGTTTGGTATTAGAGCCGTAGTTCCTCAGATAGAAATTGGAGTTAGGGATTGAGAATGTAATGGTATAGTAGAATCTTGTTCGATTGTTAAAGTATTAAGGTTAAGTAACAGTAGGTAGATTACCACACTGTTGATCATGGATATGAAGGGGACTTTGAGTTAAATCGTGATACGTATGATGGAATGGAGAGTGGCTATTGTGGTACGTTGTTAGGGATTACGGCGATTGGTGATCTCCGATTATTATGTTTAGAATGTTCGCAATGTTGATTATTGTAGCGAAGTACCAAGGTGATGTCGATGATAGAGTAACTCGGAAGATGGGGTCTTTCTGATTTGAACGTGAGGAAACTTTACATTATAACATGGGGTATTAGGTAATGGATTACTTCAAATGATCATGATAGCATTTTGGGAATCGCTAGTTTAATGAAAGGATGGTAGATGGAAGGAAACATGATTTGACTTCTCGTTAGGGTAACAACAGTTAGTGTATGAGATTCAGGTTTATTTTTGAGGTGGAGACCCCAGTGTGTGATTTGTATTCACGAACAAGTGGTGTTAGTGGTAATTGGTTCACACTTGGCGGTAAATGATTGGAGTTGAGTTATTATCAAGGAATAGTGTTTAAATTGAGTGATAAGATCTTGTCCGTAGGTGACAATACGAGTAGATGTGAATGTGTGTAAGTCGTTAGTACTTCACCTCTCGTTGTTGACTCTAGTGTGAGCACACCATCTACGGCAAGATTGAATTGTATTTATAGCATTCATGTTGCATTTTCTCACTTATATGCATGGGCAAGTAGGGGTGTTCATCGGTTCGGTTTTCGAGTTGTTCGGTTCGGTTTGTTTGGTTTTTGTTATTTCAACCTTAAAACCAAAAACCAAAACAAACCAAATAAAAAACCAAGAAACCAAACCAAATTCGAATTCGGTTTTCGGTTCGATTCGGTTCGGTTTTCGGTTTTAACCAAACAAATGTTAAAACTACAATCCAATTCAAAGTTTAAATATTTATCATTTAAAAAACATCCAAAACAAAGATTAAAACTTTAACAAAATTACATAATATCCCTAAAAATGTAAGATTACATAAATTTAGTGACTCGAACTTGAAGGAAGTCTTGGATTCCACACATTAGTTTGGCCTTTCTTGTCACTAAACATTCACGAAATTTGTTTGAGTTGACTTGTGTTATTTCTGCGACACATTACAAAAAAAAAGAACATTTAAATAAACCGGAAAATGTCAAAAAATATATTGAAAAAGAACATTTATATAACTAATAATTATTTATATAACTAATAATAATGTATTTAATTTTATTATATTTTTTCAAATTTGGTTTTCGGTTTGAAAGACAAAACCAAAAACCATATTAGAATTCGGTTTTGCTAACAAAACCAAACCAAAAACCAAATTCGAATTCGGTTTCGGGTTGTTCGGTTCGGATGATTGGTTTTTCGGTTTGGTTTTCGGATGAAACCAAATACTGAACACCCCTATGTGCAAGTATGAGACCGATATTAACGGCACAATTTTACCACATGTCCCTAATGCCCTTACGACAAAATCTTTTGAAGTCACTTGGGCTCCTGAATTTGTTGTCAAGAGGTATCCGTCCAATTTAACTAACGGAAGTCAAACTCAGTGAGCTTATTTACTCAAAATGTCAAGTATAGTAATAAAATTAAGAAGAAAAAAAAAATAGAGTTAACTTAATGCATTTTTTGTCAAAGTCGAATAACCAGCGAGCGATTTAAGTTATATTATTATGATACCCAAATTATGTTGCCAATGTGTGTGAGAAATAACAATTGAGTTCTATCGTGCATCAACTTTGCAATGAGGTGCATTTATCATGTGAGTCTATAAGCAAATCGGATCCTCTATTTTAAAATGGTGTTTCATCTCCTATTCCAACCTCTAGATGTGTCCCACATGTGCATAAAAAATCACGGGGTAATTAATGTTGTTTATTCACATGCACATGTGGTGCACATCCAACGGTTGGAATAGGAGATGAAACACCATTTTAGAATAGAGGAACCAAAAAGAGGATGCGGACCTATACAGATTTGTGAAATGTTTGCTTACACTCGGGTATGTTTATGTGTAGACTATATCTCGTGCATAGCTCACAAGAAAATAATAAAGACTTGCCTACTATATATAGATTTGTAAGTTTACGTGAGTTCTCTTCTCCTTAACAGCATTAGTGGCTCCAACAACATGCAATATTCATATGATGTTAATATAGATTATCTCTTAATTTTGATTTAAACACATGAAACTGGCCAGCTAGGTTTCACATATCTATATATTAGTATGGTTTAATTGCTCTTCCATTGGAAAGGAAGAGAACAAGACCCATTTCATAGACTTCATAAAGTCGGAGTTTAGGAAAACTACTGGTGATAAATAAGTCAAACATTCCATTGAAGAAAAACAAAAAGTTACTGGAGAAATTTTTGTATTTGATTTAAATATTCAGGCAACTATTGGATATTTGCATTTATAAGATTCATATTATATATTCATGGAATAACTGATTAGATGGTAGGAGGAATTGACTGGAAGCCAAGCCAAATATTCAGGCAAATATACTTAATTATATATATTTTTGTAGCTCTATATATATTACATGGTCGATCGATGCATGGGGGATATTATAATTTCATTCCAAGAAGAAATCTTGTTGACGATGACTTGATTGACTTCCAACCATTATGACAAGGAGCCTAGTTTTATACCAAGAAATGAGTAACCTAATGTAGCCAATCAGTACCAACATAGTGGCCCTATTCTAGGTACTGAAAATCCAGAGATGAATGTTGTGAGAAACAACATTTGTTATTAAATACTTTTTTCGTTTCGGTGAAAGAGTCAACTTTTCACATTTAAAAATTAACAAGTGATAAAATAAAATAAAAAATAACATGCTTTAATTAAATTTTCAAAAATAATATCTCATCACTAAAAACTTCATTGAGAATACTATGAAGTACACTTTTTATAACTTCGTAAAAATAAATAAATATATATAAATTATTAGTCTAATTTTAATTAAATTGACCCAAAAAAATCAAAAGTAGACTCTTTAGTTAGAACGGAAGGAGTATGTAATAGCGGTCAATGAATATACTACTTGTTAACTAATATTATGAGACAATTTATATTAATATTTTTCATTTCTATACATTTTGTTTACATAATTTTTAATCTAATTCAAGAAAACGCCAAATAATATTTTTACAGTTAATTAAGGCATAGACAACTATATTTCATTTTATAACTTTATAAAATAAAATGTGATTAAATTTATATAGATTTATGTAAGATGAACATGCATTCAAGTTAACTTAAACATTGAGGGTATTTTGGTCATTTTAGTTTGAATCAGTCATTTTTCGCTTATTTAACAAACACTCAGAGTTAGAGCACGTTTGGTCATATGTTTTGACCAAAACGCAGCTTATTTGTAAAAATTGTGTTTCAATGCTGCGGCAGAAAAAACTACGTTTTAAAACGCTATAATTTTCAATTTTTTCCCAAAACCCTATTAGGAAAAAAAAGCAGAGTTTTGAAGTAATATCACAAACGCATTTATAAGAAAAAAACTATTTTTTAAAAACGCAATATTTTAAAAACGCCCCGTTTTAAAAACGTTGCACCAAACGGACTCTTAGCTTATAATAACTCATAAGTTGCTTCTAAACAGCCAAAACAAACAATACATAGACAATCAACCATTAGTTTTATGTCATACGCTAATCAGTCACCAACCTTCGGCCATCAACTGCAATAAACGAGCCTTAAACAATAATAACCTAATCCCTTGGAGGAGTGGCTCCAGCCTTGGCCCAAGCTCATGCTCACATTTGGGTTTTAACTTTCAAATGATGATAATTGAGGGGTCAAATTGAAAAACTGAATAATACCTTAGACCATCTTTATTTTATTCCCTCCGTTTCAATCAAAGAGTCCACTTTAAAAATTTTTTTATCAATTTAATTAAAGTTTGACTGATGATTCACATATATTTATTTGTTTCAGCAAAGTATTTAAAATTGTAAGAATTGTTTTTTTTTATTTAGTTGATTTTCGGTGATTATGGGTGATGTTATCATGATTAAGATACCATGGTGTCCATGACAATGTTGATAATTAGTTGTTAAATTTATATGCTTATTTTGGTATCCCTTAATTTGGGTTGATTTCAAATTGGTGTGGTAATGTCATTTCCCCGTTGTTTTGATTTTAGAGATTTTAATTTATTTGTTTTGATTTTAGAGATTATAATTTATGATTAATTGTGTTGGTGTGAATATCAAATTGGTTTGAACTATGTTTATATAGAACTAGGATTTTTTTTGGAGAAATTGGAGCTTTTCAGTTGAAAAATCATCTTTTAATTTTACATTTTATTATATTTTAGAATATTCTATTTTAAATTGGTGTATTTGATATTTTATATATTGTTTATTGTACTTTATTGTTTATGTAATCGAATTGTTGTGTTTAAGATATTGTACTTTTTTTTTGTGTTATTTTATATCATATATTTGACTACAATTTTTAGTAAGCTCATTCTGGCCAAAAATCCTAGCTCTGCCCCTTAAATGAAACTAGGTGTGTAAATTTGAACCGCTGAACCGCAAAATCGAACCGAACCAAACCAAATTAGTTTGCAATTTTGGCGAAAACCCTCACTTTCTCACAATCTCTCTCTCTTTCTCTCTTGCACAATCTCTCCCCTTCTGGCCCTCGGCTCTGTCTCGCACAATCTCTCTCCTCCCAGAAGGACAGTTTGTGAAAACCCTCGGCTCTCTCTCGCGCACACAATCTCTCTCCAAAACTCTTGGCTCTCCCTCGCACACAATCTCTCTCTCCTCCCAGTCCGATTCATCGTAGTTGCAGAAGGGATCCCTCTATCTCTCTCCAGATTATTCTGTTAATCCTATTATTTACCTAGAAATTTCTTGATTTAGCCTTGAATTTATTTGGCTTTGCTACTCTGTAATGTCGAATTTGTTCCACCATTTTAATTTGATTGATTTCTCTTCTAATTTGATTCTTGGTTCTATAATACTTATTTCGTTTGGCTTCAATTTTTCGCTTACGCCTGAATTGTATGAACCAATGGCAGGTTCGTCCTCTCTCTCTCTCCCTCTCTCTGTCATATATTTTTTCCCATTTAAACCCTTTTCAGTTGTGATAATTGCCCGAGTTGTTGTTTGTAGTATGCTTGTGAAACAGTTGCAGAAGGGGCACAATTGATTCTTTCAGTGGGAATTTTCTTTCAGCTCAGAAGCTTTTCTCCAAAAAATTGATCCCTCCAGGTCAGTTTTATTTATTTATTCTGTTAATCTTATTATTTGCCTTGAAATTTCTTGATTTGAAAATATTAGACTTTGGCTCTATGTGAGGTTATTAGTGTAACAACCCGAGCTCGAAGCCCGATCCGTTACGCATAGCATACGCACTGGCCCATTAAGCACTTGGGTCAACTGGCCCACGACAAGCTACCCAAAAGTCAATGGATAGGTTGGTGCCCAGTGGTAGTGGGTGGCGACTTATAAGGCACACACAAGTCCCATATTTAACCTAATGTGGGATATCACAATCTCCCCTACTTGAATCCTCGACGTCCTCGTCAAGACCCAAAGGAGGCCCAAAGGATCGGCACCTCGGACGATGTGTTCCAACACATTTTTGGTTGGGACCCCACTTTGATATCATTTGTAACGACCCGAGCCCGAAGCCCGGTCCGCCACGTATAACCCATGCATAGGCCCACTAAGCACCTGGGCCAACTGGCCCACCACAAGCCACCCAAAAGTCTATGGATAGGTTGGTACACAGTGATAGTAGATGACCACTTATAAGGCACACATAAGTCTCACATTTACCCCGATGTGGGATATCACCATTAGAAATAAAAATGCCTTAAAAAATCATTCATGAGTGTTTTTCTTTTTGTCTTCATCTGAAACCGTGAAACCTCCACTTTCAACTACAGTTCAATTTGTTCTTTCTGATCCTTCAAGTTGTATGAATTGATTTTCCATTTGTTCTTCTTTTTGTTCTTACGAATTTGTTTTGAAACCCACGACACAGCTCCTAGTCATTTTTCTCCGTCAATTTCCTTCGGCAAGTCTCTCTCTCTCTCTCTCAGATTCATGTATCAGCAATTAGTACTATGACAGAATAAAGTTGTCAACATGATCAAATTAGGCCATGTTTTCAATTGACTCCAATAAAAACATTATATATGCCTGTGTCCACGAGAAAAGGCCAATATATGCAGGTTTGAATGTAGCTTCTCACCTTTAAAAGTCTACGTTACAAGGCTTTTTCTCTTTTTTTTTTTAGTTATATGGATAGCATTCTACTTCATCTTCTCTAAGCCATCTAGGATTCCATTTCCACCGGTGTATTCTTAATACAATATGGGAAAGGCAAAGGCCCAAATACACAGATTTGATGTATATTCTAACTTAAAAGTCTAAGCTTTAAGTTTAACACCAGCGGAGTACAATAACCTTTTGTGTAGATTTGCTTAAGTTGCAAAGAATTAAAGAGCTTGATTACTAAAAAACTAAGACATATCAATTTTTTAATGTAGTTTTAGCTAAACCAGAGAAATACTAATCACTAAATTAGAAAGGATTAAGATAAGAGAAGTAACTTAACAGCTGACTCAGGGAAAACAATAACATCTTAACTGCATAACTTAACGTTATTACGTGAAAATGAAGTAATTAACTTACAGATTATTGTTTACTTACTATACTAAGAAACTAATGTAGCCAAACAACTGAAATCTATAGTAGTAAAATACAGTTGTTGCATTCAATATGTTTTTTTTTTGTTTGTTTAGGATTTGTTCTTCTATTATGATTCATGTGCTTTATATTCTATTAAGATTCATGATATATATATATATATATATATATATATAATGATTTATCTTGAAAATTTTGAACCGTTTACTGAGATCTAAAAAATTCTAAAAGTAAAGATGATAATCTTACGCCTTGGTCTGTTAACTCTCTCTCTTTTACTCTCACTTCAATGCAATGTCGCGTCTTACATTTAGTCCGTTATTTTCGCTCTCACCTTGCCGGCGCTTTTTCCCTTTCACCTCTCTGACATTCTTTCTCACACCTCGTAGAACCAAAATTTTCTTTCAACCATCGTAAGATCTCTCTCGATCTTAGCGAAATTAGTCTCAAATTTCTTATTCTTTTTCAATATTTAAAAATTGACATTGTTTTCTTTTTTTTCAATATTTCTTCAATGATTCTGGAAAAATAATTAATCAAAAAATAAAAATTTTGAACCACGGTTCGGTTCGGTTTGGTTTCGAGCCTTAGGTAATTTGATTCGGTTTGGTTTGAAAAAAATGAAACCGGTAAGAAACGGTTCGTGATTTTGACATAAACCGAACCAAACCGAATCATTTACTCCCCTAAATGAAACTATTAAAAAAGACTACTATCAATAACATGTTCAATACTTTTTCACGTAACCAGTTATTATTGGGGGCTTAGTGGAAAACACGAAAACAAAAGGGGTATATGTATTTTTTTCTTACATTTTACTACTACTCGCTATCCTCCATTTTCCACTTAGGGCTCGTATCTCATTTCTCTCGGCTCCGTCTCCCTAGTCTCTCACTAGCTACATCAAAATCTTTGGCCATTTTTCTTCATTACACCTTCACTGCCAATTATCTCCCTGCATCCTCGCTCTCAGCTGTCCCATTGCAGCTCGCCTTAATCAAAGGTAACTTGGTAACTCTGATACTCTAGGGTTTCGATCAATTGTATCTCTTATGTTTTTCTTCTGTTTTAGAGTAAATTGAATACATTCATCAGCAAGTATCCATGCCTTATATTACTAATTACTAGTCGCTAGTTTGGTACGCAACAATGGTCATTCCATTCCATGCCATTTAGGCTATGTTTGGATGCTTAATTTCAAAGCTCGAATTTGGAATTGGAAGAACAATTGGAATTCCGTGGAGCTCAAATTGTTCGACCAATTCCAATTCTAAATCTTGGAATTAAGTGGCCAAACATAGTCGTACAAATTACATTCTGTGATAATTCAAATAGACTGGAACTGAATAAAACGAGAACTATGTACTCCCTCCACCCCTCTACAAATTCGCTACTTTTTTAAAACTGTAGTCTTTTGAATTTCACTATCATGGCATGTAAGAAAATTATCATGTTTTAGAAAGAAAGAAAAATTTTGGAAAAATAATGGACATCTGTAGGTAACAGTATCGAAATGTAACTTGTTTTGGGACAAAACTGAAAATGAAAGTAGGAATTTTTTATTTTATTATTATTATTATTTTTTTTTTGGGGGGGGGGGTATGAGGTGTGTAATAGTTAGGTTATCTTATTTAATTCATAAAGTAGCAATTTCTTTTTCTAATATACAAAATCTAATAGAAAGTGGCCCATTGTGTTTAAGCTGTTCCGTGTTAGTTACCCTAGAAATAATGTATCTTTAGGCAACCTATGCTACTACATTGATCTTAAAACTTTGTACCAAGACTTGAGAAAGGGTAATCTAAAATTACCATGTGGGTGTGTTGTTTGGTTGAGGCCTGACCAATACATGTTCCACACCTCAGTTGGGATACATTTTCTGTGATACATAGTTTGTACTGCTTCATTATTGTCTTCTGAATGAAGGAAATTCATGAGTAATGGAAACTACTGTTATAAGTGCATTGCTGTATGCCAGAATGGGATGATGATAATCTTATTCTGTTTTCATCTTGAACTGAAATTATCATCTCCTTCTTGCATATCAAATGTGGCAGGTAGTGCATACAACCTTTTTTGTTCATATCCTGTTATAAAACTCTCACTTTCTGATGCTAAAACTCCCCACTCTCACAGAAGAATATTTGTCTCCAAAAAGGTTTCCCAAGTTGAGAATACATGGGAACATATGAATTTTAAAGGTCCCCCACATAGTGTGAGTGGCAATTCTGAAGCGATCTGAAACAAGATTTTCTACTTTGGTCTGTTGTGCAAAGAAAAAAATTCACCCATGGCCTTAAAAGTCTTAACCCTCAGTCCCACACAGACTGTACAAAATGGGAGAGTGACAAACATCTGTTCCGACAACTGTTATTGGAAGAGAACCCTGTGAATTAAAAATGCGACCAATGTCTATGTTGGTTCTCATTAGGTTATTGCTGGAAATGATGTTCTAAAATGGGAAAGTAGATGTACTCATTTTTTTTTTTGTCTTAAAAATCGATACCCCAAAATGTTAATAATTCAACTCTACTAATAGAAAAAAGAACTTTAAATTTTCACTTCAAGATTGAAAAAGAACACACTGCTACTCTCACATACATGTTCTACCTCTCTCTTTTATAATACTTGTCTTCATCCTTACTCAAAATCTTGGTCTTTGAGTCGACATCTTCTTCCAAGGTACCTTTTTTCTCTAGATATGCACGAATATTATGACTCACTGGAATGGATGACTAGTTGTGTTGTATTGTTTATCGAAGTACTTTCCCTGTTGCACAATGCAATATTCTAGAAAAAGCTTAAATGGTAATAATCTGATAAGGTATTGTTATGTTCTTCTAATTTGGTAGTGAAGTAGTTTCCTTTTTAGCTTATATATTTTGGAATCATTGATCTGTGTTTTTGTTTTTGGTCTCTTTTGTTGATTAATTCTGTTTGTGTGTGTTATGAAACGTTCGCGTGTCCTATTTAGTGTAGTCCAAGAATTTGCAATCTCTTTGATCAGATTCCTGTTTTATATTATTTTTTTCTGACTTTTCAGGCATTCAGTTTTCTCCTTCAGAGCTTATATAAGTGGGATCTTCTTAGTTCAATTCTCCATTTTAGAGGTGCAACGGGTGGTTGAGATATTGAGGAATGAGTTTGGTTTTAAGGTTAAGGCATCATGTGCATCATGGATTCTGCAATAAAACCATTCTCTCTTCTGTGATTGCATGTGATCCTTTTTGGTCAACTGGATTAACTCGAACGCTTGCTCAAGTTGCAATGAAGGAGGAAGAGGTGGAAGAAGTAGAGATTGAACAGAGAAGGCTGCCAACTGATTATGACCCTGCAACTTTTGATCCTACGGAGCATCGTAGTCCCCCAACAGAGAGGGTATGGAGGCTTGTCGATGAAATATCATCCCTTACATTGGCTGAAAATGCAGAGCTCGGTAGGATTGTTTTGAAAAAGCTGGGTATGAAGGAACCCCCAGTTGTTGGGGTCATGAAACCAGGAGCTGCTGGATTAGCTGGTATGGCAATGAAGGGACCAGCAGAAGCCAAGGAGGAGAAAAAGGCGGAGAAGACTGTTTTTGAAATGAAACTTGAGTCCTATGAAGCAACTTCCAAAATTAAGATTATCAAGGAAGTTAGGAGTTTTACTGATCTGGGACTCAAGGAAGCAAAGGATTTAGTGGAGAAAGCGCCTGCAGTGTTTAAAAAGGGGTGTCAAAAGAAGAAGGAGAGCAAATAATCGAGAAAATGAAAGCTATCGGGGCAAAAGTTGTTATGGAATGAGATCAAAATAGTTAGTGATAAGTTGCCGTTCTTTAACATTTCATGTATGCAGTTACTATTGCCACAAGCCCATCAGTTCCTCGTAGTAACTACTGTGAGAGTAATGAAACATGTTTGAGGCTTTTGTTAAGTTGGTTCAGGTTGAGGTATTTGCCTGTCCTTCTGGATTAAAATTCTATTGAAGAGCTGTTCTTGGATTCATGAGGATTCACTTTCTTGTTTACTAACTTTTATCAGTTTTTATAACTTCCATAGAAACCCAACTTGAGGAATTACTTTAGGAGCTGTGTTTGCATTTTCTCATTTTTCTTCTCCTTTCCATGTTACATGCTAGGAAAAACAATAGATTAAAGTGAGATTGTAAATGCCAGTTGCTATCTGGGTGTTTCTGGATCTTTGGATGGAGAATGGTTAACAAGTTGAAGTTCCTTTCCTGGTTATCTTATTCTTTCATATTGCTTGAGCATGCAGTTTTATGTCTTCTTAGTGCCGTGCCCTTTTTGACCTGTTCGTTGTTCCATGTGTAACTTACCCTTTTGGAGATCTAGTAGAAATACAGAGATTTAAGCAAATGTTTTTTCTAAGTGAACTACTCGTAAATAAACAGAAAACAGATCAGGAAGTTTCTTGGTGCTCATTGAGGCTTACCCTTTGTCTATCCCGTAGCAATTTCCTTTGCAGCCGTTTTTTCTATGACACAGGTTTGCCTGTGAGGAATCTTAAGCTCATGTTTAGTTTGATCATATTTAACTACGATTGCGAAGTTAGCTTGCAGGTACTTGCTCCATACTGTAAACAGTTGGTGAAATACTTGCGAATGTGTAGCCTTCCAAACTGAATGCGTGTTGTTGGTCGCAGCAGACAGGTATGCTGGTTTTTAACTGTATATTTTTGTTACAGTTATTTTGAATGGAGGTCCTCTAGCATTTACTCGAAAAATTTACTAGATAATAGATCAAAGTTTATGATTTGGAGGAATTTTTGTTGCAAAACATGGTTAGCAGAATGTATCCAAAAACTGTACAGGAATTATCTACTCAAGCTTCATCATACTAGAACTTAGTCTTTGTGGAAATAATTATTGAATCAGTCTTTGGGTTCAAATTTATGGCATGTTGACATAAATCGTTTGATTGCATGGTGGGATTACTTCTTTGAAGTCTCTTGAAACTGAACAATGTGTGTGCCATGTTCTGTTAATAGCGTGCCATTCATTAGGATTATAGGGACTTTCTTTAACATCAAATAAATAATAGAAGATAAAAACCTCCTTATGATAGTTGTGGCTGCATTATTTGGACTTTTAGTTCAGCTTAACATATCAACATGAAAGAAGCTCTCACTTCTTTTTTGATATAGCTAGAAAGTATGCATTAATAATTTAAGTCATAATTTAGATTTTCTTGAAGTGATGAACTGATGATAGTGAAGTTTAGGCTGCTGTGTTAGATTAAGCATATAATCTGTCACTTAGTGTCGTAAGTAATAAACAGCTAGTCAAGCAAGCATCAGTGACGTGAAATTTCAGTGGTTCTTTATAATTTTTGTGATGGATGTTTGATGCTGTCATTATTAATTAGTTGAGTAGTATATGTGTTTAGTTTAAGCAGTTTATGGGTTATCAAACACATAAGTATCAGTTGTCACTTTTGACTTATGAATTGTGAATTAAGTTGTCATGATATTTCCTTAACTGCTAATATCTTCCAACTGCAGTAAATCCCCTGTTGTTATTATACTATAATCACAAATGATTTAGCTGGTTTTGATATATAAGGAGGAATACATGAATAAGGGGTATTTGGCATAGTTAGAATCTTCGTGGCCTGTGTTTTGGTCTCCTCCATTGGCATTAAAATTAGGATTTGACCGTCTTGTTTGTTTGATGCAGATTGCAGCAATCCTAACTAGTAATTTGACTGTGTTGTTCTCTCCCATGGCATCTTTGCATATGATTGACGAACTCAATTCCATGTTCTTTTGATTCAATGCCTTAAATCCAGACTTAGTTGAAGCTCTCATGCTTTGGGATCGTTAGGGAGGACTATTTTCATGACAGGAGCTGGTAATACAACTATTTACAGCAAGTAAAGACTAGGCTGTGATCTTTTGTTTTATTGTATGGACGGACACCTGGATTCTATAAGTTGAGTAGGCAATGAGGATCTTCTCCAGTTCTAGAATTAAGCGGAGTAGGTATGTTCTTCGCGTTTCTTTGTTATCTTCTTCTTCCCTCTTGATCTAGTGTCATTCTCTGATTATTTCCATCTCACAAGAACAGTCTTATTTTCTTTTGGGACGAAAATAATACTGTAATTCTCATGAGATATCAAAGAAACTAGAGTTAACTAGTCTGTTATCATGTCCCAAACTGTATGTTGGTGTTAGTCGTTGTGATCCTAACAACTATTGACATGTGGCTTGAACGACGTTTAGGATTTGTCTTTCACATGATGAAAAATGTAGGTTAATACAAAGAAAGACTTGGCTTGTTTTGTGATTTTTGTTTTGAATTAGCAATGATTAAAGTAGACAGTAAGATCGGGATTGAGAGAAAAATGGTCAGAGCGAAAGCGAGAAAGAGGAAGACTACAAAAACAAGTCATAAAACATATCCAAAGCCACAAAATCTGGGAACACCCTTCACTTCCCAGACTTCATATGAGCTTGTTCAGAAAATTTTCTAGTAACCATTTTGAAGCTCTCATTTGTTTAGACTGTTGTGATATCAAGCAGCAGATTTCAAATTCCCAGTCTTTAAAATGGTTCATTTTCCTTTTCCTTAATGTTTGTTTCTACATGCACTTTTCTATGCCCATCTGCAATTGCCCTCTTAATACTAGCAGAATAGTTTGTGCTTCTGCCTGAATTGAAGAGATTCAAACTGACCTTGCATGGGACCAGAAATCTATATACATAGATTCTTTTTAATACTCCTTCCCTCCCAAAATAGAGTTTCTCTTTAGGTTTTCTTTTTTTATTTTATTTTTTAAAGATAACTTTAAAGTCGTTTTAGTAGAATATATATACATGAATGTCCTTATCCACGCTATAATTTTACAAATGACATTGCCACATGATGGACTTTACATGTGAATTTAGTAACTTTATCCCAAAAAAAAAAACGAAAAAGGGGCATTCAATTTGGGACGAAAATATTTTATTTTTCATTTTTCTTTTTGCAAAAATGTGCAAAAAATAAATTTGGGGTGTATTTGTATGTATGAATTATCTTTTTCACTAATTTTTTCTTTTTAATTTTGTAATGATTGAAACAAAACTTAAGAAAGTGATACGGTGATAGAGATAAAGATTGTGAGACAAATGAGTGCAATAGTAATAATACTCTGCATCTTAAAGAATTAGTCCAATTTCTTTAATGGAAACTGTAAAAGTCAACCTAGAACAATAAAATTACTCCCTATTAAAAATCAATAGGAAACTTCTCTATGAATCTTTGATCACACTTTAATCAAGTTAACAAACAAAAATTAATGTAAATTTTTTTTTTTTTTTGAAACACAGAGAGTACTAAAAAAAAAATCATGAAAAAAAAATAAGGGCAAAATTCGAGCCGGTTCTCTTTAGAGAATTTTCAATCGCTTAAGGAGATGATAATTGTTTTCAACCAAAAAATGACATTTTTGTTGGGAAATGTCGTCTATGCCTTTAAAAAATACGGAACAGCACGTTGTGCATCGGGATGCACAAAATCAACCACCCAGAAGAAGAAGAAGATGTGTAAGTACAAAGTAAACCCTCCAATTATCGTTTCCTTCTACTAATGACGTCCATGAGTTAGCTTTTGCTACATACTTCATGTCCTTTCCTTCTACTGTTGATGACGTCCATGACTTTCTTGCTTCCAGGAAGATATTTCATTTCAAATCTTTGATTGGAAATTGACTAAATGGTCAACGCTCTGTGCACAAATTCATGGAGGAGGATTGATGAACAAATGAAGTAGATGCTCCCATAGCAGCCCCAGCCTTTACTCTTGTCGGAGCTTTTCGTTTTCCACACTTTGGATTTCTTGCTGAATCGTGGAAAGTCTTTAGGGGGAACAAGAGAAGGGAAGGGAAAAATTTGAGAATGATGAGAGGGGACGGAGGAAGAGAGAGTCTTAAGGAAGTTGATAGGATAATGATATAAATTAGGTTTCTTGGGAAGTGAAGGTAGTGGTTGTAGTGTTGGAGAGATGAATTAGGATTGACGATGCACATTTCACACATATGAAGATGTACAAAATACATTTAAAAAGTGTCATATGTAAATACGGGGGCAGTTTTGAAACAAATAGTCAATTTATCACTTAAAGGGACTTAAATGAATAAAAACAAATATAGTGGACTTAAGCGGTTGAATATTCTACAAAAGGTATCGACCCACAATTTTTTCAAAAAAGAACATGTAACAATGGCATCCTTTGTTTTGTCCTCAAGGCAACGAGAAAATTTTCAATAATCCTGAAGTATCACATTGTGTATTTATGTGGTGCATTACGACCAATAGTGGTACACTATTGTGCTAAAGTGGTACAAAGTGAACTCACTTTTTAAATAACTCTGGCACATTAGTGTGCCGCCATTAGTCATGGGGCGTGCCACGTGGTGCTCTAGGGCCATGAAATATTATGTTAAGACAAATAAACTACTTTTTAAGAGAAAATATTCAATGATCCCATGCTAACGTGGTGCACCAAAATGATAAGGTAATTTAAAAAGTAAGGTCTATTTTGTATTACTTTTGTAGTATAGTGTGCTGTTATTAATTTTGATTCACCACATAAACATGACACGTATTGCTCGAGAATCATTAAATATTTTCTCAATTTTGAATACTGTATTTGTTTATTTTTTGGTACATTTGAATAAGTATTTGTTTATGTCTAACAAGGAAAACTGAAACATTTTTCACATATTTTCTCCCTATAATGTAATGCAAGTACACAGCAATTCTTGGAGGCTGTTGCCGGTTTGTACTTTGTAGTCAGACTCCGAAGGATGACTGACTTGACCGACTTTCATACTTCCTCATTTCTTTAATTATTATCGTGTTTGACTCGACACACAGATTAAAAAAATAATTAATTTAATTATTAATATTTAAATAGTGTGTAATTTTTTTTAATGTGCCATGATTAAATTAGAAAGAAAGAGTGAGGGTAAATTGATAAAATTGTTGTCCTAAAAAAATTTTTTTTCAAACAAAACAATTACTCCCTCCGTCCCTAAATTATCGTGTGGTTTGACCCGGCACACCGATTAAAAAAATACATTTGACTTGATTATTATCATTGATATTTGTTTAATTTTTCACTTTTGCCCCTATTTGAAATGAGTAAGATGCCAAATTTTCCTCCTAAATTTTGAATATTTGTGAACTTTTGAATATGAATTTACATATGAGTGGGGCTATTAACACTACTCTTTCCTATTAATACACTCATTCTCTTAATACACTGCCTACAATAATTCTACACCAACATAATTACACAATACATCAGTCCTACATTTTCTATTTTACCCCTCACAATTAAATCACTCTAAACCTAACCCCCTTACACACACGACATGAAACACCCCTCCCTCACGGCTCTCACCTCCGGCAGCCTTCCCTCTCCCTCATTCCCTCATTATTTTTCTTTTTATCTTCATTTTAAACCTAACCCACCCCACCCGCCCCCACCCCACCCCCCACACGCACCGTAGGAAACACCCCCTTCTCTCACGGCTCTGAGCTCAGCACCTCCCCTCTTTCATTCCCTCTTTTTTCTTCACTCTAAACGTAACCCACCCCCCAAACACACACGACGGAAACCCCCTCATCTCTCTCATTCTCCCTTCTTCCTTTTTTTTTTTCTAATCCGACGATTTAGAAAATCGAACAAGAATCGTTAATTTTTTCCAAGGTGGTGGGTTTGAGAGAGGGGAAGAAGGAAAGAAGGGAGACGGGAGAGGAAGAAAGAAAGAAAGGAAAAAAATATGGGGGCGAGAACGAGGCAGAGAGGGAGAAAGGAGAGAGAGGAGGGAAACTGGAAAAACGGGGAGGGGGCGTGTCCTGCGGAGGGGAAGAAGATGGGATTGGAAAAAAAGGGGGGAAAGGGTAGTAATGTATTTTTAAATAAATATATTTTTGTAATTAATTTTGGAAGGGTGTATTAATAAGAAAGGGTGGTATTAATATTCTCACTCTTTAAATATTTCAAGTTCCCTCCAATCTATGTAGTGGGTCCTATAAATTAAAAAATAATTAAAAGGGCAAAATAAAAATATTCTCTAAAAAAAAAAATTTAAGCAAGATAATATTTTTTGAACGAACCAAAAAAAAAAAAAAATTAAAGACGTAGGGAGTATTTTGGGACAGAAAAAAATTTAAGTGCGGAGGTGTCAAGCAGCTTACCAAACAAAGAACAGTAGAATAGAGGCGGTCAAAGTCAAACCCGTACAATAATTCTTACATTAACAGCCCCCCCTCCTGGAAATAGCTTATTGGTTGCACCTTGGCAACTTCAAGGACATCCTAGAAACTTCTTTTTGATCCACATGCATAATAAGAGTAGTCGGCCATTGATGAAAAGTCAAGCCGGTTGTAAATTGTAATTACCTTTTTTTTTTTTTTTGGCCATAAAAGCGGAACTAGAAGAGCTTTAGGCTTAAAAAAAAGGTTTTGGGGTTTGTTTGGAATTTTATAAAAGTCTTTGTGTTACATTTGTTGCATGTGCACTTGTTGAATGCCCAGGTACTAAAAAATGAGATCAATAATTGAGAAAGTAAAAAAAAAAAATCATTAAACCACAATGGAAACATTACTAGTTTCTCTTCTCGTCACTTTAGGTTTGATGGCATATGTATCATCTACTAAATACACTTAGAAAACCATAATAATATACTAGCCCAAAATAACTGTCTTGTTTCAATTATTATTATTATTTTGTCAATTTGATTAAACTGTGATCAATGGTTTATAACAATTTATTTGTGTTCTTACAAAATCCAAAAAGTTGCTACTAATATGATTATTACTATATATTCTTTCAATAATTAAAACTTTATTATCTAAAACATAATAAAATGTATGTTAAACAGTGACTTGATATTGTTCAGCTTAGAAATGTGTTTTTTAGTCTATAATAACTATTGTAAGTAAACAAATGTAGCCCATTTGATTTTCCTAAACATCTGAATGCTGGATGAACAATGCTATGGGTATAAATAAGTCGCAAATTTTTTTCCACCAATTTTCGTTGGCGGTTATTAATTGGTTGTATAGTTTACGGGTCCGCCATTAACTAATGAAAAAAATCAATCAAAAACTGACAACAAGGCTTTTATAACCAAATTTTTGTGATTTTTTTGTGCCCAAAGTATTACCCATGCTGAATTAGAGATGGTAGTGGAGTAGTACGAGTATTATTTTTGGTTTGGCCTACGTCTGCCACTTTAGGACCAGCCATTTGGCACTTTGGCTTGGTAGTAGCTGGTGGTCCGACTGCATGCGTAATGCTGTGTGCCGCCCAACTTGCAGAGTTAGTGCAATTAAAATTGTTGAACCTGTTTTAATTTTTCTTCCTACCCTTCGCCAACCCATCTTTCTATTTGTCACAGTCACGCTCTGAAAATCACAAACAAACCCCAAATAAAAATTAAGAGTAATGTTATAGGTACCTAAGGAGTACCAAATTTTTTGCACCAAATGATCTGTTAGCTGATGTGGCAGTTGATGTTGTACAAAAAATAAAATTAAAAATCATAATTAATACATTACATCAGCTGATACATTATTTGGTGCAAAAAATTTGATACTCTTTAGGTACTCATAGCATTACTCAAAAATTAAAACAGCTGAGACAATCCTAGTTCTTTTGGACAAAAGCATAAAAGAAACAGTTTGTGAGCAATTTCTTTTATCACTAGGATTGCTGCGGGATCAAAAATAAAGTTGAACAGAGATGACATTAAAATACAAAACTTGCAATAAAAACAGGCTTCTCAAGATGAGTGATGGACTCAAATGCAACTGTAGGATTAGTCATCGATCTCTCTGTGGAAACCAATTGAAGTGTTAGGATCGGTCACCCATACAAGAAATCTGCAACAAAAAAAATCAAACAACACACACACGAAATAAAGACAAAACACACAATATTCCGTGGTTCGGCTAAAAGCCTACTCCACCCAAAATATAACTTCTATATATTTCTTGATATTACAAGAATGGAGACACCCTCTCTCTCAACACTCTTGAATATCCTCACCAAACGCATACAAGCGTACAATTTCTCTCTCTAAATTGTAAACCTATGCTAACTCTCTCAAGTTCTCTCTCTAAACCCTAACTAGTGAAGCCTATTTATATAGGGGAGGCACACCCACTTTTCCCCTTTTCTAACCGATATGGGATTACTATTCCTTCTCCTAACCAATATGGGATAATTAATCTTTTCCTACTCATAATAGGATTTAGGTAATATTGGTCAATTTCCTAACATGAAGGACTCCTCTTTCGATTGTACATGAGGGAGGTAGAGAATTGAGGCACTTGTGCTATGGTGTAATGAAAGAAGGTGAGGATATGAAGGATTAGTCTTAAGAGGTGGCCTAGTGATAGAGTCAGAGCTTCACAAAGTGAATTTTCTGGTTCGATCCATTCCTATACCTACTTAACGCGAACACACACAAAAAAACAAAAAAAGAGGGTAGGAAGGACTAGGAGGCTAGAGAGAAAGACGGAGAAAGAATGATTAATAGAGATGAAAATAGACCGTAGATAGACAGGGACTATTTCCCATCAGAGTTTTAAGTGGAGCGAAAGCAAAGTTCGCAAATTAAAAGCTTTTACCGTTGAATGGAAGTTCATGGTTTGGCCTGGGTTAATTCACTTTTATACACTTTTGACCAAAACCGAACCCGAGGTCAAGTAATTAACCGTGTATTGTTTTCTAACATGTATAGAGTTATAATAATGCGTTAGTAATACTAGTTGAGATTAATCTCAAACCCAATGTGGTTTACCAACACCTCGTAAAACAAAACACACACACACACAAAAAGATGATTGAAAAGATTTTTGTTTAATTTGTAGAAGACACCCTTGAACTTGAATTAGATTTTTAAGTTTCAGCACTAATTGTTTTTTCATTTTTCATTTTTCATTGATGTCCTTTAACCTTTTTTTTTTTTTCCCCGATCAGCTTCATATATCGTAGGATGGTAACAGATAAAAGGCTACCCAAATATACAGACTTGAAGAAAGAAAAAAAAAAAAAACAAAAAGGGGCTAATAGCACCACTAGTACTTTCCCTTTAGTCCTTGACATAAATGCTTTATGCCATTAATTAGTCCTTCGAAATAAGTTTCTATCACCGGTGGTTCAAAGTACATGAAATCCATGCATAGTTAGTCCTTTTTTAGAATGTTGTTACAATAATTCGGTTAGCTTGTCATGTGCATCTCACATGCAATTATTCAAGGGTATTATGAAAAAAATTTATTTTATCATTAAATCAAATATTTGAGATTAACATTTAAATTATAAATATTCAAATAAATTTTTGGTCCTCAACTTTTAGCTTTTTATTTATTTGGTCTCACCTCACAAACTTTATTCCGTTGGTCCCTTATATTACTATTTTTTATCAATTTGCCCAATCTTGACGTTACCAGTAGAAGTTCCGTTCAAAAATTTCCAATACGACTAAATTACCTATTTCATTAAGACGACTAGTAGTCAAAGCATATTTGACTAGTAGCATATATACATTAGTACCAAAATGTCAACATATAACATTAGAAGTCCATACTAGGACATAATACGTGTCAATGATAAAATTAGTAAATTTATACAAAAATTACTTATTTAGAGACAACACAATTTTAAAAATGAACACTAATTTAGAGCCGGTGGAGGGAGTAAAAAATGAACACTCATTTAAATTTGCTTAAAATAGAATCAAAGTCCACTCGTTCATCCTAAACATGGTATAAAAAAAATATTAAAAAAAAAACAGTCAACTTGTCATCCTAAATCCTAATCAGCTATACACCAAGACAAAACTTATCAAGATCATCTTCTTCCAATTCTTATCTTCTCCTTTAATTTCCTAACCTAGTCTGGTAGATAGCATCCATAATTCGAGTAAGTATTTAATTTGTGGTAACAAGTGTTTTCTTCCAGTTCTTATCCATATATATATATATATATATATATATATATATATATATATATACACACACACACGATCTCCAAGTATAACTTATTCCCTCATAACATTGTACCCATAAATGACCGTGCTAACAAATGTTCTAACGTGAGTTTAATTCAAATTTAGAATGTCTTTCTTTCCATTCTCTTTGGATTGATATTTTCTACGAGTTCAATTATTAAGGAAACTGAATATAAAATCTTAAACTGTCACCGCCAGTAAAATTAGAGTAATTCATATATGAGAATTGTTATTTACACCTCCCTAATCTCCAAGTACACCCATTCTCTAAGTTAACCACCACCCCCTAAATCGTAAACCTCCCTAAATACTAAGTACACCCCCCTAATTTTTCATTTTACACCACCAAATTTATTTAAAATAAACAACCTATCATTACTAAGTACACCCACTTCTATTATTTCATCATTTGTTGAGGTACACCCGGCCCCAACCCAATACGCAAAATAGCAAAAACGCACAAACACAAGAGGTGGCTCAGGTATGTACCATTTTACACTTAAATACCACTTATTTTACAAGTTATATGATAAATAATTTTTAGAGTTAAGTTAACTATGATTTTATTTACAATTTGAACTCAAAATTGGTGGTTTGTGTAAAAAAAAATTGCATTTTAGGTTGAAATTCAAAGTTATCTAAGCCTATATTGTTCGGACATGGTTGATTGAACACCTTTGGAGGTATTCGGTCAGTACCAACTGAACACCTTTAGAGGTAGAGGTGTTCAGTTGGTACTGACCAAACATCACTAAAGGTATTCTGTCAGTAGTGATAGAACACACTTAAGGTTGTCGGTTATCAATGACCAAACACCCCTTATTGTGTTCTATCACTACTAACCAAGACCTTTATCATAAAAACTTTTTCTTTTAGGCATTTTCAAGACTCCAATGACTAGATCTGAACTGAAATCTAACTCATTCAACAGGCTAGTTAGAAGTCTTCAAGCCCAAAAACTCAGGGGGACGCATGGTGTGCACGTGACGAACTTGGATACCCCTCATAAAATGGCTCACGTACACCATATCAGCCGCCCTGTTAAAAAATAGGATGGAGAGTTAACGACCGTTAAAAAAAATGGATGAACCGTTAGTCAGAAGGACTACATTTGCATTCAATTCGTGAGAACATTGGTTAGATTTTGGATATTGGGAGTACGGGGTTAAATCGATTACCAAACGATAGTACGATGATCATTTATAAAATTTTCCCTAATTGTATTGATTAATTTAGAGTAGTTTAAAAATAAAAATTGGAAAAAAGGACGGGTGGCCGAATCGGCAGTGGACATGTGCCTTTGGTGGCCATATGTCCTTTTTTCTAGATTTTTTATTTAAATGCATTAAATTAAAAAATATATATAAAAGAAATGGACTACTGAGTAGGACAAGATACCCTCTTGTTTGGATCTTTAGCTTTGCAATTTGATATCTCCCCTCATTGTGAATTAGACTATTGTATATTGACATTAATCTACTTACCTATTAGAAGGAATCTAAGAACTATTTTATTTTTTTGAAAAAATTATATTTTTAACCATCGTATAAATTGAGAATTACCGATTCGATCAACGCACTTTCATTATACAAAATGTGACCAACGTACTCATGAATTAAGTGTGATGTGGTCCTTGCCGTTAACACCCCATCCAATTTTGTTAACGGAGCGATGATGTGGACTATGCGTGAACCTTTCTAACGGTAAGAAAAATTATATTAACGGTAAAAGGTCCAAAATGATATTTGTGAAAAATGGGAGGGCCCACCAATAATTTTTTTTTCTCTCTCTCAATCCCACAACCAAAAACACAGTACATCCCCAAATCAAATTAGAGAGATATGTATCCCTAAATCAAATCCCTCCCATAAAGAAACTTGGTCTCCCATTGTGTTTGACCACCCAAACAACCTTCAGTTCGAAATGGACACCACTTCCACTACCGATTCCACCATCTTGTACGACATCAACCGACGCTAATTTTCCAACAAAACACACACACATCCCCCGAAGCCAATTTTCCAACAAAAGTCACCTTTTGACAAGATTTATACAAAACGAAAACATAAAATAAGGAAATAAATAGATTCCATTGGCACATTGGAGATGTTGAAATGTAATAAATAACTTTGAGTACACAAAGTTCATTGAAGTAATTTTGAAACTGAAAAAAAAAATGAAAAGTGTGCTTACAATTTGTTTCACTCATAGGAGTTACTGAGAACAGAAGAGAAAATCATTGTTCCATTTATAAAAGAGGAAAGGAGAATAAAAGAGAAAATTGTCGTGAGATTAGAAGTGACATGTTCTTCCCCACTTCTGATTATCTTATTATCTTCATTTTAAGACATTTTTGAAGGGCTAAAAAGATTGATGTTCTCTTGTATTTACTCCACCACTGGGACCAATTTTTCCGCGGCGAGGTCGGAATAGAGAAATCGATGTTTCAGAAATTTAAGCAATATTTAAGTAATCGCAAAATCGAAACCCTAGCTAACTTTGTTTTCTGTGTTTTTTAAACCATGGAGGAAACAAACGATTTCGGCGATTTGTATGTCGACGTTATAGTTTAGGCGTGTTCTGCCATTAATGGTGACATACAAGCTTCTCAATGAACATCGTCGGATTAGAAAGGTGAACAACCTTATGTGGAAAAAAAAACCCTAAGATCTATAGCATTTTGAGGAGAGAGAGAGAGAGAGAGAGAGAGAGAGAGAGAGCTACGTGGAGACCGACATTTGACTGCAGTTAATTAAGACCATCGGGCTCACCATTATAGTGACCGGAGTGATTATGCATCCACAGTGTTTGGGTTAGAGAGAGAGAGAGAGAAAGAGAGATAATTTATTGGAAGGGTGGAATAAAACCCCTCATTTTCTACAAGTATTATTTTGGATCCTTTATCGTTAACATAATTTTCTTATTGTTAGAAAGATCCATGCATAGTCCACGTCATCACTCCGTTAATAAAATTAAATAGAGTATTAATGGCAAGGACCACATCGCACTCAATTTGTGAGTACGATGGTCACATTTTGGATATCGAAAATATGTTGATCAAATCAGTAATACCCAATTTGTAAGATGGTCAAAAATATAATTTTTCCTATTTTATTTGTAAATAATCCTTCACTCCTCGTTAATTATTCATTGAAGCATCTTCCTTTAAAATTAGAGTGTCAATATCCTATCACCTCATTGCAAATATTGTTTTGTTAAGCTCTGTAGACCTTTGTACTTTGTTTATTATTACCTTTGTCATAAAATGAGTATCTTATTTTTAAAAATACTTTTGTTCCCAACTATAAATTTACTATATTCACCTTTTATATCTATCATGTTCAAATTTTACTTACGATACCATAGTGTAAATGCGATATATACATATATATATATATATATATATGTATGTATGTATGTATGTATATATGTATGTATATGTACGATTAAAATAAATTACAAGTTAACTTCCTAGATTTAAAAAAAAAAAACTAAAAAAAAAGTTCTTTTGAAATGGAGGAGGGAAAGTATGTACGTCGTAATATACTCCCTTCGTTGCCCCCAGAAAATAGTCTCATTTGATAAATCAAACTTTTTAAAATTATAATTTTAAATGATTCTACCTTTGAAAGATTAGTACTATAATTTTATATTTTTTGAGAAATAAGAGTGCTTTTTTATAGGAGAAATCAACTAGGAAAGAAAGATTATTATTCCCTCCATTCCGGACAAATAGTCCACTATATTATTTTAAGATATTTCATTTAAAGAGTATTTTTTAAAATTATACTTACAATTTTCATAATCTTTCATCTTTACCCTTCACTTGTGTTGTAATCATTTAGGTTGTGATTAAGTTTTTTCGTAATTATAACCAATTTCAATAACACTAATATATTTTTTAAAAATTAAACTTTTTAAACGTAAATTTTGTTGGGTAGAACAAAGAGAGTATAATTTATTTATTTTTAATGGGGGGAGTGTGTTTGTTTGTGAAGAAGTGTGCACTGTGTGAGGGGCTTCTTCTCCTGCTATGCAATAATCAGCAAAACATGGAAATAGCGTGGGCGAGAAGCGCATGGAGTGTCTATGTTTGGTTAGAAACCGTCACCAGTGCCAGTGAAGTGCCACAGCCACACTGCCATGCCACCGTCTTTCCCAACCAGAGAAATGTCAATAATTTGTTTCTCCATCTATCATTCACAGCAGTCAATATTAAGAAAAGTGAATAACAGAACATGTTAATCGGACATACATCAGCCATCAAATTCCTGAGATCAGAATTTTATAAAAATAATCAATGAAATTGAATAATTATCACTATCACAAATTACTGACGTATAGCCAATATATACAAAATCTCTCTAATAGGAAATAAAAAAACTCAAACCAATTTTACCCTTCCTAATTAAAAAATTCCCTATTTGACAAGCCAAAAGTTGCTACTAATTCATTTATCTGCAGAGATTTCAAATTTCGCCGGCAGGAAAAGCCGGGACTTCTTCGCCGGGTGAGGGCTTTCCACCTCTTGGTCACCCAAACTGGTCCAGAATTCGGGCAAGGCTGGCAGGTTCAAGTCGAATCCACGGTGGCTGTTGGTGGACCCCACGCCTTCCGATGATGTGACGCCACTGCTGACACCGGCGTGGGCTCCAGCAGCGCCGCCATCGTAGTGACACCTCTTGTGTCCTCCCAAGGCCTGTCCGGTGGGAAAACACTTGTGACAGATGGAGCACTCGTGCGTCCTTCCGCCGCCGCCGCTGTTGGTGGCAGCCGCCACAGTCGTCGTAGTAGTTGAAGAGGTGGACTGTTCCTCCCCTCCGGCGTGTTTCCGGTGACTAGCCTTGTGTCCGCCAAGTGCTTGGTACGAGCCAAATGCCTTGTTACAAACGCTGCACTTGTAAACTACCTTGGAATCCAAAGACGCGGAAGGCAGGGCCAGCGCAGGCGGCGGAGGAGGCGGTGGCAAGTTTTTTCGTTGACCAGCGGTGGAGTTGGTGGCAGCAGAGCCGCCACGAGCGAGAAACATAAGACAGAGAGCGAGGTACTCTTCTTCAGTGGGTTGCTGATCCATGCGTGGACGTTTGGAGCGTTTCCCCTTGGCCCAAGACTCCAAATACTTGAGACTCACGTTCTCATGTTTGAAAAGAGGGGCGGTTGGCGTCGTCGGCGAATTCAAAGCTTCAAGTGCCATTAGAAATTTCGCTGCAGTAGAGAACTTGAAGAGAGAGAGAGAGAGAGAGATGAGGGAGAGAGGGGTGTGAATTGAATGAGTAAGAGGGAGTGAGCTGTGGGGGTTTATAAGGAAGGGAGAAGGGGGGAAGTTGCGTGCCAAGTGTTAGGAAAGTTGGAAGGATTTTGCCGAATTTTCTAATTAAAGAAACGGAGGGGTAGGGGGGGTGTATTTGCCTTGCCATAGGTCAATATAATAAGAGAGTGGGATGAGAGCACGTTTTGTTGAGCTTTCATATTGTCCAAGTGGAAACTAGTGGACTGAAGTCGGTTTTAGAGAAAACGGAAAAAATAGCTTGCGTGTGGGTCCTTTTCCTTTTGCTTGTGTGTAAACAAACATAAGAAAAGACTGACCAAATTATCTACTACTAGGAACTCCGTTGTTTTATTAATTATTGGTGGATACCGCCCAACATTTGTTTGTTAGATTCACCAATTTGACTAAGATAAATATCCAGATTAGAATTTCTGTGGGTTGGGTGAAAGAAATGACGCAATAAATAATGCTTATTAATTCTATTTCTATTATTATTATTAGTGGTCCTACACAATTACTTGAAAATTAGTCTTAAGCTTTCAGACCTCACTGCCTAAGAATATTCTTGAAAAATAAAAAATAATTGCATATTTGAAACTGGTAAAACGAAAAGAGACTTGTATAAAAGGCCGACTATAACTCATAAGTCATATCTCTTGCAATTTATATGCGAGAAATAGAAGAAAGAAAAAACATAAGAATACATGTGTTGCGAGGTGAGTAATACATGTAAATATTTTTTTGAGTAATGTTGTTATATGTACATAAGTCATGTCTCCTGTAATAGTTTGATGCTCTAGATTTCAATGCATCCTTCTTCTTAACTGCATATAAATAGTTTGAGCAATGTTATATGTACATATATAATTCATTAATATATTTAATTTATATTAAGCATTAAAATTTTGTACTGTAAGTGCAATGTACAACATTGAATGCATGATTCAAACCATTATGTTGACAAATTCTGTAGATATAATAATATTTTGCTTATAGTTTCTTGGTTCAAATTATATTCAGAGAGTTAAGCAAATTTCAATATATAATTTTACATATATTATTATTTAATTACTGTATTTATTTTTCCATGAAAAATTGCTGTCATTACATTACATAACGACATTTGATGCCCAAAAGATCTATCATGCTAATTTGTGAGTGAAGATATTTGCCAATTAACTACGATGGAAATTATCTTACTCACGTTTTTCACTTCCAGGAGTGTATCAAACTTGCGGTACCTAAAAAACGAAAAAGAAAAAGACAAGGAGAAAAGTAAACATGAAATAGATGGGATGGGAAGAGTCGGAAGACTGAAGACTGCTTCAAAGTCAAATACACCAAAACGCGGGGTCTTTGTAGTAACTTTCTAACCCGGGTCCCTCCCACTCCCAGGCAGCAGCCGGCATGGCGGCATCGATTGCAATTTGCAAGGGTTAACCCCAAGTGACTCCCTTTCTTAGTTGGTGACTAAATACTGAGTCCAATAGCCATACATAATACGTCATCAACGATGACGCTTCTCGACTTTAAAGAAGACCACCAGCTTCCTGTACTCACTCCTATTTTATTTACTAATCTTTTACTTAGAGCCCGTTTGGTCGAGCGTTTTGGCCAAAACGCAGGGATAAAACGCTGCTTATTTGCAAAAAATGTGTTTCAATACTGCGACAGAAAACGCAGAGTTTTCAAAACGCAGCTGCGTTTTAAAACGCTGGAATTCCTAGCTTTTTCCCAAAACGCAGGTTTTAAAACGCTACTAGGAAAAAAAAGCTGCGTATTGAAGTGATATCCCAAACGTATTTATAAGGAAAGACCTCCGTTTTTAAAACACTGCGTTTTTTAAAACGCTGCGTTTTTAAAACACTGCGTTTTATAAATGCTGCACCAAACGGCCTCTTAAATAGATCACTTTTAAATGTTATATTCTTTATTTTTCAACTTTACCGTTCATGTTTGTTTATCTATCTTGACTGTGATCTAGTATTTTTAAAATTATGAATTTTTTTAATTATATTAATAAATTATTTAATTATTAGATTTTTTTTTAACAGAACTTTTTGAATGAAACAAAACAAATTTTTTTATTTATTATGTTTATAAAGGTTGACCGCCCATAATTCACTCGATTCTATTCTATTAAGCAAATAAATACTCTGTATACAAGCCGATATAATTTAATATTTTTATTATTGATATTACTCTCTTAGTTGAATTAAATGGTTTTATTTTATTATTTGGCCTAAATGTGGCCAGTGGCCACACAATTCCAAGTGTTGGAATTGAAATTAGAGTACCAACAACCTCTTTCTTCAGAATCCGTAATTCCAAAATCATTGCTCGTAACTGAATGACCAAAATTAAATAGCCTAAAAATGTTGCGCTCACGCATTATCAGTTCATATTATACGGTCCTTCTTTTAATATTTAATAATAGTGGGAAAATAATAATTAAAAATTTTAATCAACTATTTTATCAAAAAGTTTATAATAATAGATATTTGATGCTTGAAAAAACTCCAAATATTTTGTTGTACAAACATGCAGATTGTCCCTCTTAACCTTGTTAGTTCCTTAGTTTTCCTTAACCTTTTAAAATAAACGCATGCGAAAAGAAAAACAAAATGGATCATTCAATGCACAAAGCTTTTGTCATTGCAGACGATATCTTATATATGCAATTGTAAAGAGGTTGTTTCTGTAATTTGAACCTGTACCATTGCCCTAATACTTGCCCTCATGAACTTACACATGAAAATGATTTTAAAAAAATCATAATTTGTAAAATTATCATATTGTTTTTTTCAAAATTACAGAGTATTACATAAGTATTCGCTATACCACATTGTACATAGCTACGCATTTGGTGCCGTGGTTTAAAAAATTAGCTTTTTAATGCAATTTTTCTTGTAAATGCGTGAAGTGCAGCATTTAAAAAACTATTGTTTTCCAATATGACTATTAGTCAAAAATGACAATTTTACCCTTTAATATACCATTCAATCAAAGCACTAGTACGATAATTAATGCAACCACTCAAACAAACTAACATATTACTATTAAAGCATCTTGTTAAATGTGTGAGGAGGAAATTACTTAATCTCATTAGATGGTTATGGATACATAGGCGCTAAATGCAGTTCCTTCTATACGCAAAACACAGCCCTCTCTGTAAAATTATTAACTTACCCTTGTCTTTTAATGTGTATATTTTTGACATATTTTGTGTTATATATTTATTTATTTATTTACTTTATTATTGTGTTATAATATATACATTTTTACAATAAAAAAATTAGACATGCACCTGGGCCAGACGCATGTCCAACAAACTTTTATTTTATTTTTTGAAAATTTACACATTACCCCCTAAATTTGTTAATTTGTTAAATTTTTTATTTTGATATAGTGCAAATTTCTATCAAGTTTAACAATTTAACAAAATTAACAAATTCAAGGGGGTATAGTGAAATTTTTACAAATTTAAGGTGTAAAAGTGCAACAATTGAACAAAAATTGGACATGCACCTGGGTCAGACGCATGTCCTTTTGGACATGCACCTGGTCTAGGCATATGTCCAAAAAATTTTTTGCAAAAATATATATTTTACAAAAATATACATTATAATAGACCAAAAAAAGTTAATAATTTTGTCGTGGCTGCGTTTAACACTTCTCTTGTAGATATCATACATTTGACAATTGGATTCCAAAAAGAAAGCCCTACCTCACCGACACCCACACGCGGCAACTGCTAAGCTAATGTAACGAGTTAGGTTCAGTATGGAGGATGGTCGTAGCTGTATTACACCTACTTACGTAAATGAAGGAGGACATGTAAGGTAATATTGGCGGGCGGACAAGAGCCCGTTTGTTCGTGCGTTTTGGCCAAAACACAGGGTTAAAACGCAGCTTATTCCTTAACTTAGCGTTTTAATGCTGCGGTAGAAAAAGCTGCGTTTTCAAAACGCAGCTGCGTTTTAAAACGCTGGAATTCCTAGCTTTTTCCCAAAACGCAGATTTTAAAACGCAGTGGGGAATAAAAAGCAGCATTTTAACATAATATCTCAAACACATTTATAAAGAAAAAAGTCGCGTTTTAAATTAATAATCTGCGTTTTAGAAATGCTACGTTTTTAAAACACTGCGTTTTCAAAACGCTACACCGAACGGGCTCTAAGTGTTCGAGATTAGTGAGTGGGTCAACAATTCACATGATTATGTGTCAAACTGGAATGAGAGGTGCTAAATGACACCCCCTCTGGAAAGTGACTCTTTTGCCCCTCACTTTCAACTTAAAAAAACGCAAAAAGCCCCCTGTACTTTAAAAAAAATTGGAAAATTGAAGAATCGCCCAGACTAGGTGGTCTTATACTAACGGATTCGTTAAATTTTTTTTTTCAATTTAACCCCTTAAATTCATAATTCCGTTAAAAACTTCACGGATTCGTTAAATTTTTAACAACATAATAGGAGGACCGCCCCTCCCTAGGGGTTTAATGCAATTACACCGCCCACCCCTAGGAGTTTAAATATTTTAAACTGCCCACCCCTGAGGGTTTAAAATGTTTAACCGCCCACCCTTGGGGGTTTGAATTTTTTTCAAATTATATAATTATTGATATATACATAATTATATATAATTATTAAAAAATAATTATTAATATATAATTTTAGTTTATATATATATATAATTTTCTATAATTATTAATATATATAATTTTATATAATTATTAATATATAATTTTATTTTATAATTTTAATTTTGAAATTAATATTATTGTTGATTTAATTAGTAATATATTTATAAACTAAAATTTGCACAAATTAATATATAATTTTAGTTTAATATATAATTTTACATAATTTAAAATCGTTTAGTAAATATATAATTTCAAATGATGTAATTTTATTTTATAATTTTAATTTTGAAATTAATATATTGTTGATTTAATTAGTAATATATTTATAAACTAAAATTTGCACAAATTAATATATAATTTTACATAATTTAATTTTAGTTTATAAATTATTAATATATAATTTCATATTATTTAATTTAAGTTTTAATTTAATATATTTGTTTATTTAATAGTAATAAATTATAATTTTATTTATAAAATACATAAGAGGTGATTTATAATAATTAATAAAACATAAAAGTTAAAACTATAAATATAAACTTTTCTAATCATTAAGGGCATAATAATAATTTTACCAAAAAGAGGTGTAATCTATATATATATAATGACAACTGAGTTTTTGTACCAACTAAAAATGGCAATTTCCCGCCTAAATCAGCTTGCCTAAAATGGAAACCCCTATTTACTAAGTAATTAATGTATTAGTTAAATAATACACAAAACAAAATTGTAAATTCCTTGGAACTTGCACCAAAATTTACTGCACTTTATGAACCCAGACTTGTGCATTGTTAGAAAATTTATCCTTTGAACAACTAAAACTGATGGTGTTTCAAATTAATATATTAGTTAAAAATCGAGATCTACATTGAAATCTTAAATATTCAGATTTGTATCCCTTTAATTTGCTGGAAAAAAAAAACTCTTTATTTTTCTACATTGTTAATGACGAAATGTATTTGATGCATTGCAAATGATGATAAATAAATCTTTACTCATTGGGCAGTCGAAACATTACATGAGCAATTGAATAACTGATCAAATTTTGTCTTCTAAGATCAGTATAAATAGCATGATTCATGTATTCACAGACATTTGAAAGACTAAAGTTAATTAATTGAAGGAAAAAAATAGATTACGGTTCCACCAGTGACAACTCGGTCCAACCCTTCTTTGTGAAGGTGAGGAATTGACTAATTTGATAATGTACAAAGACACATAAAAAAATTCAGAGTAATCATATGAATATCTATTAAGTTGGATTTAATGAACATTCTAAAACAAATTAGCAATGATAAAAATTAAAATGGGGGAGGTCGAATAGATCTTAATCAAATAAGTTGTAAGGAAATATTTCGGGAAAAAAACTTAAAAATGTAATTCTCTAATTTTTAAATTGGAAATAAATTAGAAAAAAATTCATAATTTTCAGAAAATACAAAACTTATATTTGAAGAACTTAAGTAAAAGCATAAATTTTTTTTTTAAATACCAGACAAAGATTTGGTGGAATTTCAGCACAAACCAAATGACCAAGGAGATTTTTTGTTTGACTGATAACCAATGAGGAAAAGTTTTCTCTAGAGTGATCGAGAGTACTAAAGGTTGAAAGCGGCGAATGGGTAAACTCTAAAAATCAAATGAAATAGTATTAGGGTTTGGTCAATACGACAGTGTATGGGGTTTCTTTTGAGCTTGAATTATTTGAGTTTTTTTAAAAATAGGCAACAAATATGGTATATATATATATATATATATACTCCCTTCGTCACGGATAAATGTTCATACTTTCTATTTGGGATGTCTCAACTAATGTTTTTAAACACTTTTGATCTACCTATTTTCTACAATTCTTCCTAATATACCCTTAAAACTTCATTTAATATAACACATCCCAAAGAAACCCAATTATTTAGAATAGTTGAATTAAATTAATTTTAATGTGTATTATTGTCAGAACACATTTTACAGCACATCATTAATTATGTTTTTTAATTTTTGTGTTTTATCAACTAGAAGCATTTATCAGGGACGGAGGGAGTATATTTGATAATTTTCAGAACATATATATTTGAAGAACTTAAGTAAAAACATAAATTTTTTTTTAATACCAGACAAAGATTTGGTGGAATTTCAACACAAACCAAATGACCAAGAAGATTTTTTATTTGACTGATAACCAATGAGGAAAAGTTTTCTCTAGAGTGATTAAGAGAACTAAAGATTGAAAGCGACGAATGGGTAAACTCTAAAATCAAATGAAATATTATTAGGGTTTGGTCAATACGGCAGTGTATGGGGTTTCTTTTGGGCTTGAATTATTGAGTTTTTTTTTTTTAAAAATAGGCAACAAATATGATATATGATATATATATATATATACTCCCTCCGTCCCAAATAAATGTTCATACTTTCTATTTGGGATGTCTCAACTAATGTTCCTAAAGACTTTTGATCTACATATTTTCTATAATTCTTTCTAATATACCCTTAAAACTTCATTTAATATAACATATCCCAAAGAAACTCAATTATTTAGAATAGTTGAACTAAATTAATGTTAATGGGTATTATCGTAAGAACACATTTTACAGCACATCATTAATTATGTTTTTTAATTCTTATACTTTATCAACTAGAAACATTTATCCGGGACGGATGGAGTATATTTGAAACAAGAGTATATCATAATTGTTGCCCAATACACATTTATTGTAATGGACCATGAATTTATATGTAGTGATGGTTGAGTAATTTGGCCCAGTTTTTATTAGTCGTACTTAATTGAATTTGCATTATAAATTTAATTATTTAATAAATGTGTATTGGTTTAAGATATGTCAATACCCAATGATATTTCAGTCATTTGATAGTTAAAATAAAATAATTAATTTAAATTAATTGACATATATTTTATCTTTTGTAATTATTATAAATAGATTTTATTCTTTTATTTATATGTGATGAAGAAGAAAAATTAACAAATAAAACAACAAATGTTGTGTATAAGGAAATTAATGAAATTTTTTCGAATTTATAATATTATCAATACAATGATGTATTTTTATTTAAGTAATTGCCTTCAACATTACTTTTTCGTTATTTATTCTTTTAATTTTTTTTCCTCTTAGTTTTGTTTAAATATAATTTAATTGAAAAAGATATATGTCCGTGCGTTTAACGCACGGATGTAAAACTAATTTAGTATAAAAGGGAGAGTGTAATTTAGCACTTATGAGTGGAATATGAATTGATTGTGATTCTACTTTGATCAAAAAGGTTAGTCCCATTTAGAATTAAAGGGCATCTGAATTGTTGTTAAAATAAAAATAAAAAATGATGCCCCCTGACTAGGTGTTGTCAGCTGAACTTTACACATTACAGCTTTCCAGACCACATAATCAGTTTCGAGTTTTAGAGGGATGAGAGGGACCTTTGAACTGATTAATCATAAAGCTAGTTCTGTGCAACATTTTTCGAAACCAGTTTTTTTAAAACGTGACGTTTTTAAATATAATTTTTTTATAAATACATCTTGATATTGCTTTAAAACACAGTTAACATCATTTTAAAGCATGCATTTAAAAAAAAAATTGAGAATTTTAACATTTTAAAACGTAAATGCATTTAAAAAATACAGTTTTTTTAGTTACATTATTGAAACACAATTTTTATAAATAAGCTCCATTTAAGCATTAAAACACAATTTTTACAAATAAGCTCAATTTTATAACGTCATTTTGACCAAAACGAACTACAAAATGGGCTCTTAGTGTTTTGAAACATGTTGATCTCTTAATTTTTCTTTTTTAATAATTCATAAAAAGCGAGATAAATTACACAAATTGGAGTCCTCTTTGGCCTTTTCAGGTCCGTGGTAAACACAATGAATGACTATCTCAAAGCCAGGGTAGTTGGTTTTGACCGAATGAACTAGTCCTTGTGATCATGTGAAACATATGTATCAATGTGTACGATAAAAAAATACTTGAGCTCGCTCTGGTTTTAAGAAATATATTCCATATTCCAAACAACAAATATTGTTCAAAAATGCTTTGATTAATTTCTCTAGATCAATATAAATGCTTTTTTTGGATATACATTCGATTTCTGAAAGGAAAGAAAACAACATAATTCAAAAGGAATTCGTGGTTTCTTATTCTAATCATAAATTGGCAGGACAAAATAATGGAAGAGGAAACAAAGCAATAAAGTAATTATGATGGTTTTACATCTTTCGGCAAGATCTCGCAAATTCTTTTAATAATTTATATATCTTTTTATATCTTTCATTTTCTTTGGAACACAGCTTGACGATAAAGATGAGTATTATATAGAGTTCTATATAGATGTGGCAAATAGGCGGGCGACGGACTCAAATGAGCAGGTGAGTGAGTGTCTAATTGTTAACATGGGCATAAATGAGAAAGGCCATAAAAGGGCGCGCTCATTTATCCATTAATTTAAAATTATCAAATAAAAACAAACATAAGAAAAAATCATTTCGGCCAAATATATATGTTTCCGAAATCATATTTTATATGTAGATCATCTAAAAAAAAATCTCTAAATCAGGTGAACGAGCAATAAATTATGTCTAAAAAATCGTCAGGGTAGCAAGTAAAAGAGCACATGCGTCTGCCCGCACCCGCAGCTGCGGCCACTAGGTGTCATTTTACTCGCTACCTTGACAGTTTTTTAACCATAATTTCTCGCTCGTTTGCCCGAGCGAAATGATTCAAATAGTTATAGATTTTTTTTTAATGATCTATGAATTAAAAGTATGATTTTAAGTTTTATATATATATATATATATATATATATATATAGTTGAGATTTAATGGTTAGTTGGAAAATGCAATTAATGCAAGTAGGTGAGTTATTTAATGAATTAAATTTCAACCTTTGTTTTTTTATCCAATGGTTGATAATGAGAGTAACCATTGATGGTTAAAAAAAAAAGTAACCATTAAATACTCTCATATATATATATATATATATATATATAACTGTCGTTCTTATTTCTTTGGTTTTATGGATAGCAAGAAGACGGTTGTCAGAGGTTACTGGGTAGCGATTGCCGAAGGCTACTAGTGTTTGGACGGCAGTTGCCGAAGGTCGCGTTGGTCGACCAGTGGTGGATTTCTTTTTAGAAAATGACATTACAATTTTTTTTTGCTCATGGGCGCCCATTTATGCCCATAAATAAAATTGAGTTCTTATGGGCATTGTCCATTTATGCCTATTAAAAATTTTTTTTATGACCATATCAATTAAAACGCTAGTGGTTTAGACGGGCAAATGGATATGAGTACAAATTACCATCTCTAGTTTCATAGCACAATTGTTGTATAAAAGTGTGGAAAGTATATGAAAGATAATTTCAGAATGAGTAATGCTACGTGCACTAAAAGTGTGCATCAAAATTTCAGTTGGGATATTCTGATTGGTTAAATGATTTGTAGGTCCTATCATTTAAAAATCTTCTCACCAATCAAAAGATGCCAACACAAATTTTAGATGCACATTTAATGCACACTTTAAGTACACATAGCATTACTCTTTAAGAATATACAAGACTAGTTACTCATGCATGCCGACTACTTTCTCCATTTCTTTTATATTTTCTGATAGATAAAACACATATATTTAAGAGTCATCATAAATACTTTGTCTAATTTTTGTCTTTCCGTTAATATCTTCAATGTATTTATACCATCTGTTCCAAGCAAAAAGTCCACTATATTATTTTTGGACATTTTGCTTAAAGAGATTGCTTTTAAAATTTGTGCTTACAATTTTTATAACTTTTCATCTTTATCCTCCACTTGTGTTATAAACATTTTAGTTGTGTTTATGTATTTTTGTAATTATAACCAACTCCAACGATATTAATATATCTCTTAATTATTAGACTTTTCAAACGTGAACTATTTGAATCGAACGGAGGGAGTATTTATTAAGAGTATAGGTCCTTTGATATTTTTTTTATTAATATTTTATTTAGTTGGGGGCATAATAGGAAAGTTATTAATTATTGTTCATTGAAATCATAAGTAGCCAAAACTTTAAAACATTTAGGCTTCGATAGGTACACGAAAATGGAATCGATTCTGCGGACTTGATTAATAGTAATGAGATTCCACGGAAACAGATGAGAAGATGATTCCTAAAAAGTGTTTGATAACACAAGGAATGTGATTATTAATTTATCACAATTTTTTATTATATTGTTTGGTAGGAAACAAAATAATTTGAAATGCATAGATAAAATTAAGGCAATTGACAACATTACCCCACAGTAGACAAGTAATTTTTAATGACTTTTATGATAAAAATTAGATATTAACTGCTCCACAAAATACCAACAAGCTCTAACTCAACTGGTATTGCTCACTTAACGGAGAAATCGAGTGTTCAAGGCTCACCAGAGACGACACCATGGTACTTAAAAAGGTCGGCTGTTCAAGCCTCACCAGAGGCACCGTTATTGTTCATGCCTCACCAAAGGCCCTATTTAGCCTCAGTGTTTAAACAATTTGTTTTAGCCACACGGAAAACATCATATAGTCTTAATTGTAGCATTTAAAGACATTAAATAATAATAAGGGTGAATCACAGGCCGGTCCCTTTTTCAACATTTGTAATCGCTCCAGTCCACTCATCTTTTTTAAAAATCGAAAAAAGGTATTTTTGGGGCGAAAAGACGATTATGACATTAATGAAAGAAAAACACGCGCGCTTCAGTAACCCAAGGCATCGCGATGAGTAATCCAATGCATCGCATGGGTTAATTATCGTGATGAGCAACCAAGGCATCGCGATGAGCAACAAAGGCATCGCAATGAGTAACCAAGGTATCGCGATGAGCAATTAAGGCATCGCAATGAACAATAAAGGCATCGTGATGAATAACCAAGGTATCGTGATGAGCAACCAAGGCATCGCGATGAGCACTAAAGGCATCGTGATGAGTAACCAAGGATTCGCGATGAGCAACCAAGGTACCGTTTGAATTTCAACCGCTGGAGGGGACTTGATTTCGTTTACCTTTCGGGGGCGTTATCCCCGAACCCCCAGGAGGGACGCTGTCCCCTCCACCCTTGCAACCTGACCTGGCAGGTCGATCCCCGTTACGTTGCCCAGCATACTGCGATTGGCGAATTAAAGGCATCCCGATGCCCAATTTAATATAATATCAAAATCGATCAAAATGGTTGTTTTTGGTTGAGAAATTTACATACAAATATGATATTGACTTTTTATAACAGTATGATATTGTTATTATACAAAATTCAAACTCAAATCATTGATTAAAGTCCCAAAATCAGTCAAAGAACATCTCCCTCTGTTTTCGGACAGCACACTGCCAAGCTCGATTTGGATCTCGAAAATAGTATTTTTTTTTGTAGAAAAATTGTGCACAAATGTAGTACTAAGTTAGGATAACAATATGTGATTGATTTTAAAAAAATTCGAAGTTTAAAACATAAATTAAAGTGGCCAAAACAGCCCAAGAACAAAGAAAAACGGAATGAGCTCAAAAAATTCGAATTTGATCAAATTGTGATCAAATTCGCATTCTATGCATGAAAATTGATACCCAAACATGAGGGAAGACTATATTAACAACATGAAATCATTTATACATCAATTCGAACCTCAAATCTGAAGCAACGATGTTGTTGAGGGCTTTTTAGGAGGAAAATTCTCAAAATGCCTTTTAGCGGTTAAAAAAAAAAGGGTGGAAAGAAAAAAAGTTTCAGAAAGTGGACCGGCCAGTAATTTCCTGTAATAATAATAAGGGTTGGGGTAAGGTCTATGTCTCATTCAATCTTTAAAAAAAAAAAACAGCTCTTCAAAATAACAAGTTCTTCATTTTTTTTTCAATTTTGGTAAAAATTTTAAATTATGCAACATCAATAAAGCAAAAAAATTCATTAAATTAAAATAAAAAAAAACAAGCTAATGTTATAATGAAACTAATTCAAATAAAAATAGTTTAAATAGTTAAGCCAATTCGAGATTCTTTTTCTTCATCTCCGTAAAGTAGTTAATATCAAATAAGATTATAGATATAAAGCAAATACTTCACCTAATAGAAGGATATTATTGTTTTTATATTGATTCCAACTATTAGGAATTCAAATACCACCTATTCCATCAGAATTGTGATTCCTTAAATTTTAGTAATCAATTTCAAGATTTTAGTAATACATTATTATTCTAAAAATAATTGTGACACCACCAAATGCTATTAATTGATTTCATGGAATCAATTTCATAGAATTGATTTCATTTCTATTTACCAATCGAGACCCTAAAGATAAAAAGATATAGTGCATTGGTATTATTCTGCCAGTTAGTTAATCAGTTATTTAACTATTTTTGTCGTATACATCGCACTAAATAGTGACTCGAACTAATGTAGAGAATGGATATATACAAACATAATGGATATCATTATATCATTACTTTATTTAGCACATATACTTGATTAATATCTTTCCTTATTTATCATTATATCATTACTTTATTTAGCACAAATACTTGATTAATATCTTTCCTTATTTATTTATTTTCTTCGTTTAGTCAGTCTTGAGAATTCTTTTTTTTTTTTTTTTGTTTGGTACAATTTAAAAATAAGGTAAAGAAGTTTAATCTTCTGAGCTGAGTAGAATGCTTATCATAAATAATTCTTCCAAATTGTAGTACATTTCAATTATTCTCAGTAATGTTAGAGCAATTAATGTGTTTTAAATTTTGCTCACATAAAAAGGTGTAAAATACTCACTAATTTCCTCTGGATGCGTTTATTCCATGGATTACAAATGTATATATATACATGTTACAGGAGTAGATAAGGATAAGGAAAAATAATTACAGGAAGAGATACATTTGCTGACTAAGATATGTACATGCATGGAATATGGGAGGATGAGGAAATTGACCAAATGCAGCAGACCAAAGGTTGTAAGGGTTGTATGGTACATGAACCATGTCTTACACTCCCCCTCAAGTTGGAGCGTGAAGATCACGAACACCCAACTTGCCAAGTAGAAACCGAAAACGCTCCGTCCCAAGTGCTTTTGTAAAAATGTCAGCTAGTTGAAGTGTAGTAGAAACATGGTGTGGCTCTATATCTTTGCTTTGGACTCGCTCTCGAACAAAATAACAATCCATTTCAACATGCTTCGTCCGTTCATGAAACACAGGATTATTGGAAATATGCAAGACTGCTCGATTATCGCAGTACAATGGTGTAGGTCTATTCTGACGAGCTTCGAGGTCCTGTAGCAACCAGCGAAGCCATAACAACTCACTAACAGTCGCAGCCATAGCTCTATATTCCGCCTCTGCGAGAACGGGAAACTACGGACTGCTTTTTCGTTCGCCATGAGATGGGGCGCCTCCAAGAGAGATAAAATAACCGGTGCTAGAGCGTCGGGTCATGTGGCACCCTCCCCAATCTGCATCACAATAAGCTATGAGAGATAAATCTGGATTGGCTGGAAAAAATATGCCTTGCCCAGGTGTTGACTTCAGGTAACGAAGGACACATGTGGCAGCATCCATATGAGCACGTCGCGGGTCGTTCACGAACTGACTTAATAGATTGACTGTGAAAGTGATGTCAGGACGTGTAACCGTCAAGTAAAGTAGTCGCCCAATTAGTCTGCGATATTGAGAAGCATCCACTCGAGGGCTTTGCTCGCTTACATCAAGTTTAAGATTTTGTTCCATAGGGAAAGAGCTAGGACGACTACCCTGAAATCCACTTTCTTCCAAGATGTCAAGCGTATATTTACGTTGACTGAGAACAATCCCATCAGAAGTACGAGCCACTTCGATGCCCAAGAAGAACTTAAGCGGGCCAAGATCTTTAATGCTGAACTTTTCGTCAAGATATTGTTTAACACTCTGTATCTTGACCATGTTATTTCCTACCAGAATAACGTCATCAACATATATAAGTGCAGCCACGTAAATGTCATTCTTTCGAAACACAAATAAAGAGTGATCTGCTTGAGATTGCTGAAAATCGATTTGTGTGAGGGCCCGAGTGAATTGATGATACCAGTTTCTAGATGCCTGTCGAAGACCGTATAGAGATTTGTGCAATTTGCACACTCGAGCATCTCCTGGTTTTGAAAAACCTTGTGGAACTCGCATATATACGTCCTCGTCCAAGTCGCCATGCAAAAAGGCGTTGTTGACGTCAAGTTGATGAATGACCCAAGCTTTCTTGACTGCAATGGCTATAAGGCAGCGAATTGTGACGAGTTTGGCCGCTGGGGCAAAAGTCTCGTGAAAATCGACACCTTCAATTTGGGTGAAACCCTTTGCAACAAGCTGAGCTTTATAACGCTCAACTTCTCCGTTAGGCTTGTACTTGATCTTGTAAATCCATTTTGAACCGACCGCTCTCTTTCTGGGAGGCAAATGTGTCAATGTCCACGTCCCATTGGCTTCTAAAGCTTGAATTTCTTTCTTCATTGCTTCACGCCACATTGGATCCTTTACTGCCTCATGAAAAAACTTAGGCTCGTCACGAGAAGTAATGGCCGCAAGGTAAGCTTTATGTGAATCAAAAAATTTATCATAAGTAACAAAGTTTGAAATAAGATGTACCGTTGAGGGCTCTGAGATTGGAGTGGGTCGCACATGGTCTATGGAAGCAGGCAAATCTACCTCAAAATCTGACAAATGCTTAGGCTGCCTTTTTAAGCGCCTGCCACGCCCTTCCTCTACTTCATGTGGGCTGTCCGAACATGTTGTAGAGTTGCCTGGTGGACTTGGTGGACTGCCTGAGTGATCTAGATCAGGAACTTCAGCAGGTGGACTTGATGGGCTTGCTAAAGTCGGTGAAGTTGAAGCTGGTTCGTCAGAGTATGATGGAGATGATCCAACAAGGGATGTTGCTGGAATGGAAGCTAGGTTGCTGCCACTACAATCTGGGACAAGCTTGTTTTTGACTCGAAATTATCACCCTGCGTTTTGTACGGAAATATGGACTCAAAAAATCGAACATCCCTTGAGGTGTAGATTTTGCGACTTCCCAAATCATAAACTCGGTATCCCTTCTGTGAATGTGGGTAACCAACAAAAACACCACGTCTCCCCCTTTCCTTAAATTTATCTCCGCCCTTTTTATTGTCATGAGCATAAACCAAGCACCCAAAAGTGCGGAGATGATCATAAGAGGGGGGTCTGCCAAACAAAATTTCATATGGTGTCTTGTTTTGAATTACTTTTGAGGGTAAACAGTTAATTATATAAGCGGAACTTAACACACACTCCCCCCAAAAGGAAATGGGTAAATTAGCCTCGAATCGTAAAGCCCTAGCAACCTCAAGTATATGACGATGCTTTCTTTCTACAACACCGTTTTGCTGTGGTGTGTCTGTACAAGATGTTTCAAAATGAATTTCATGCTCATTGTAAAAACTCAACATTAGATTGGAACCCAATTCCGTTCCATTGTCTGATTTAATGCGTTTAACTCTTTTTCCAAATTGATTGTCAACCCATTTATAAAAACTCATTAAATGTTGTCCAGCCTCTGACCTGTTTCTCATAAGAAACACCCAAACACCCCGACTAAAATCATCAACAACCGAAAGAAAGTAATGTGCACCAGAAAAAGATGCATGTGTATAAGATCCCCAAATATCACAGTGCAATAACTCAAACGGTGAAGAAGTTTTAATAGAACTTAATGAAAACGGGAGTCTAGTTTGTTTAGCCCTTACACAAGAATCGCAAAATTCCAAACTGCTGATGTCTTTAATAAAAGGAATATGCTTGATTTTTGGATGTGACGCATGCCCCAATCTGTTGTGCCAAACTCGCGAACTCAAAACTACAGAAAAAGCCATCCTTGTGTCTTTTGTAGGTTCGAGACAGTAAAGACCATTGCGATTTCTACCCACTCTAATCAGGCTCCTCGAACGTAAGTCCTGTATCACACAAAAATCAGGAAAAAATGTCATTGTACATCCAAAATCTCTTGTCAATCGACCAACAGAAAGCAAGTTGCATTTGAAGTCCGGAATGTTTAAGACACGTTCTAATTTCATCCCATTTGGTAAATGAGTGTCTCCAACTCCATTGACTGGAATTTTGTCGCCATTAGGAATTTTTACCGGCAATTCTGAACTCGACATTGTTCGATTATTTAGAATTGTTCCATCACAGGTAATATGTTCCGTTGCACCGGAATCAATTACCCATGGACCCATAAAAGAAAGCTTACCAGCCATGTTTACATTCGGAATAGACGTGGACTGCTCTGAATCAGTTGTGGTCTTGTCAGACCCAAAAAATTTAATAAATTTGTCATACTGCTCAGCCGTCAAACCAGGGATAGGGCTGCGTTCAGTTCCAACATATGCTGCTCGGGGTGTTGTGCTTTGTTCCCTAGTCTGCCCTCCCTTTCTACGATTGTCACGTCCTCCATTTTGCCAACCGGGAGGATATCCGATGATTTCGTAGCAACGTTTAGCTAGATGGCCAAGCTTTCCGCAGTGGGTGCATCGAGGTCGTTCACGTCTAGCTCCTTTCCTCTCTCCCCTTTTTTCATCAGCATTTCTGTGGGCTTGATACGCGATAGCCTGCTCGCTACTTTCTTTTGGCTTATATTGCACCTGAAATGCAGCAGCTTCCAAAGGGGCTCGTTGGATAGCAGCAACTTGTCGTTGCTTCTCATCCTGGGAAACAAGGTGGTATGCTGTACCAATGGTTGGAGTTGGCTTTGTTCCGAGAATCTGTGATTTTACCGTCCCAAAAACTTCATCGAGGCCCATCAAAAAGTCATACAACTGTTCCTTCTCTCGAATGGCAGCAAACTGTTTCGAGAGGTTACACGTGCATTTTCCACAGGAGCATTGGGGCATGGGAGAGATCGAGCTAAACTCTTCCCATAATCCTCTCAGTTTCGTGTAGTACGCTGAAACAGATGAGCTATCCTGTCGCATGAGTGAAATAGCACGTTTTAACTCGTAAGCTCTTGGTGCACTTTCCTTCCCGAATCGTTCTTGGAGGTCCTCCCAGATTTCCTGAGCCGTATTGGCATGCTTCACGCTCGCTCGGATTTCTTTGTCCATGGCGACATTAAGCCACCCCTTTACCATTGCATTGCATCTTTTCCATAACATCACCTCCGAAGGATCTTCCACAGGTATTGGAATTGTCCCGTCCACAAATCCAATCTTGTTCTTAGCAAAAAGTGCGTTGCTCATCTCATTCACCCAGTCTCCATAATTACCGTCGCGGAGAAGCTCGCTGACGTATAATTGGCCAGGGTTATCAGACGCATGGATGTAGTATGGTGACATTACATCCACAGATGGCGTGACTGCAACATTTTTGCCAGATCCTCCAGTCATTTTGTGATTGAAAAAGCAGTACAGAAATTATGATAGGAATGCTCAGATTTTACTTTTGAACTCTAGTATACCGCTCTGATACCATGTAAAATACTCACTAATTTCCTCTGGATGCGTTTATTCCATGGATTACAAATGTATATATATACATGTTACAGGAGTAGATAAGGATAAGGAAAAATAATTACAGGAAGAGATACATTTGCTGACTAAGATATGTACATGCATGGAATATGGGAGGATGAGGAAATTGACCAAATGCAGCAGACCAAAGGTTGTAAGGGTTGTATGGTACATGAACCATGTCTTACAAAAGGTGTGATATTTTATATATCATTGGAGTATCTGGTATTTTAAGGTCTCTATTGTACGTTACAAAATGAAGTCAATAAAATGATACATATATAAAATGACACATTATTTTATACAGAAAATTTAATACATTAATAACTCTAGCATTATTATTATTATTATTATTATTATTGTTATTATTTCTTATTTTTTTGAAAGATCTGGTATCTTCTGGAATTGGAAGTAGGCTATCTATCTCTAGTCTCTAGAACAAGAATGGGGCGAAATCGTGGAAACATTCGGAAGATCCGACGTCGAGTCGTCGAGATGACAAATATCTTAACTCTCCCTTATTTGGACTGGGCCCTTCTTATATTTACATTTACTCTCCCTTATTTCTTATTAATGATTGAGGCGATGATTTTTGACAATTTTTTAGTCAATCTTTACCTTTTTTAACACGTCCGTTTCTAGCATTTTATAAGTTTGGAGTAAAATTAAGAAATAGGTCTTTATTTAATTATTAAATTCAATATTCATACAAAAGTGACTCGTGTAATTACATACTCAAGAAAGTCTTTATGTAATTACCAAATTCAATATCTATACATAAGTAACTTAAATCATAATATATTAAAAATAATACTAAGACTAAATTTTTTGTTCAAACTCTCTGTTCTACCGTGTACCTAGCATTCAAACATAATCAAACAAATATTACTACTCAAATATTAATCTCATGCATTTTTTTTTCAATTTAATTTGTTAGAGAGACACAAATAATTTTCGCTATCAGTATAATTTTAATAATGAGTTTCTACTAAGCTGAATTCAAGTTCGGGAAAGCGTAATTGATAATTCAAAATTTGATAAATAAACAAATTATCAAAGTCAATGTCAATTTTAATTTTTAAACACAAAAAAAAAAGTTGTAAAAACAAGAACAACACACACACTGACACACGCACGCTTACTTATAGCATTTGTGATCATTACCCGACTGACTCAGGAATTAATCTTGGACATTTGGATTCGGGGATGCCTTGAAATAGAAAAAATAAAAAATAAAAAAACTAAATGTTGTTGACATCTATACGGACGTTATACTACAATTGTACCGTTTAACTATACATCCTTACACATGTATATTTATTACTTTATTAATACGATATAATGATAATTACAATGATAAAAATTTACAAGTATTAAAATAAAATTAACACATTAATTATGCTATATATATAGTTTCAAAAATAAAACTTGCAAATCATTATAATTAGCTAGGTACCAAACAAAAAAGATGATTATTATTGGATTGAGAAATTTGTAGTGGAAACAAATCTAATACTGACATACTGTAATAAGAAAATTTCAATGTCAAAAACTCTCCTCCATTTGATAGAGAATTTGTCAACTAATTTTATGGATCTGAGATTACAAGTCCAACACAACAAATGACTTTGTTCATGATTCTTACCAAACAAACAAAAGACTTAAGAGTGTGCAATATAGTACATTCGACAGAATATGGGGGGGCATATGATCACATAATAAACGTAGTCGAGCTAATTAGTCATTGCTTACGTTTCCAATAAATAATAATAGTACTATACTCCAATGGGAGTTATTCCTTAATTAAAGGCTGCGGCTACCTAAGAAACAGAGTTTTGGCACGTGTATTTATTTATGTTTACATATATAGCAAGTAATTTAAGGGAAGAAAGAAACGTGTGAGATACTTCCCCTCATGACAAGTACTTTACGACCTTAAAGAAAACGATAAATGCGTGCGATAAAATTAAGCTTATCATAAAGAGTTATTGAAGCTTGCATTTAACTTGTGCCACATTCTTAAAGGGTTTAGTAGGCCTTTTCCTTTATATTTTTTGCTTTGGGGGCAAGGCTTTTTTGGGGCCAAGTTGGATAAATATTAGACTTCTTTTTAAGGGAATAAATTCTTCATCATCATCATCATCATCCCATCCTGAACTCTGTAAGATTGATAATCTTTCAAGGATAAATAAGTCTACTGACCAACATATATAAGTTACAAGCGTAAAGAATCTTCTTTTCTAAATAAACCTTTAAATAATCTTTTTTCCTCATCTTAATTGTGTCAAAATAAAGGAGGGTTGCATTAGATAGTCTCACAACCTGCGTAAAATTTTGTCAAATTATTTATGATATGATTACAAATTATTTTATCGTAAATGCTAGAAATTAAGTCACTTGTATGTGACCTGTGGCACCTACCATGGGGTGTTACTGATAAGCAAGAGACTTCACGCCTACACCTGCGTGTGATTAATATTCAGCAAGGGTGTTTTGTTACACTTGTTTTGAGGTGTACCGAATAGACTACACGAGCTATATCGTCGTCGTCTGGTGTGGTAAAAAAATAAGCAATGACGGGATAAGAAACATACAAGTAACTTTTAGTACTAGGCTTAGAGTAGCAACTTAGAACATAAGAACTATAACTCGAAAAAGGAGTTAGTTAATACTATTGATCACGCCAAAAAAGAATTGGGTATCGTGTCTGGTCCACGTGTGTAGTCTAAGTAGGATTCCGGCTTGCGTTGCAGGGATTGTCCTTGAAGTATAAACTGCTTGAAACCTGTGATCAATAAAGAACACCGTAAGGGGTGCTGTGTTGTCCCAGCGATAACCCTCAGGCGTGAGAATTAGCAATACGTCGTACGAGAGGTAAAGCTAAGAGAGAGAGTGTAAGCAAGTATGTGTGTATGCGTACCTTATGAGGCCTATTTATAGGGAGGTAAGTCATAATCCTTATTAGATTCGGACTAGGAGTGATTCCCGTGTCTTATGGATTACGTTACCTTATATGCTTAGGACTGATATGAAAAAGAATTATAGCAGGACTCTTTTCAGACATGGTATGATTCCGTATAGGATACTGCTTTACCGAGCTGGAGGGATTATACCGAGGTCGGCCTGGATGCTTCCAGGTCGCTCGATGCCATCAAGGTCGGCCTAGCATACGCCAGGTCACTTGATGTCGGCGAGGTCGGCCTGGGATGTCCCCAGGTCGCTCCATGGGTCCCTGTGTCAGCGTGCTGAGAGAGTATACTGATGAAGTAGGTGACCTGTCATAGAGTAACTTCCAGGTCGTCATGATTGAGGTGGACGTATGTCACCTTGGTGATTGTCCAGCTGGAGTTCGTAAAGCCGCAATGTTTGCCACGTGTCCAGCTGAAGGCTGACGTCGTTCAGTAGCCCCCTACTTCTCAAGGAGAGGATTTATCCTCGAGGTGTGAAGTAAAAGATTCATTGCATCGGGCTAACTGATTTTTCGCGAAGTTTCCAGATTTCAGCTCGACTTTATACTTCAGCTCGACTTTGACCTCGACGTGGCGATGTGTCTTTTAACTTACGATCCTTCTTTAACGTGGTGAAGAGCAGGTCGTAATCTTGACCTTGACGTGGCGAGGTGCCTTTTGAACTTACGATCTTCTTCAACGTGGTGAAGAGCAGGTCGTAATCTTGACCTCGACGTGGCGAGGTGCCTTTTAACTTACGATCTTCTTCAACGTGGTAAAGAGCAGGTCGTAATCTTGACCTCGACGTGGCGAGGTGCCTTTTAACTTACGATCCTTCTTTAACGTGGTGAAGAACAGGTCGTAATCTTGACCTCGACGTGGCGAGGTGCCTTTTGAACTTACGATCTTCTTCAACGTGGTGAAGAGCAGGTCGTAATCTTGACCTCGACGTGGCGAGGTGCCTTTTAACTTACGATCTTCTTCGACGTGGTGAAGAGCAGGTCGTAATCTTGACCTCGACGTGGCGAGGTGCCTTTTGAACTTACGATCTTCTTCAACGTGGTGAAGAGCATGTCGTAATCTTGACCTCGACGTGGCGAGGTGCCTTTTAACTTACGATCTTCTTCAACGTGGTAAAGAGCAGGTCGTAATCTTGACCTCGACGTGGTGAGGTGCCTTTTGAACTTATAATCTTCTTCAACGTGGTGAAGAGCAGGTCGTAATCTTGACCTCGACGTGGCGAGGTGCCTTTTGAACTTACGATCTTCTTCAACGTGGTGAAGAGCAGGTCGTAATCTTGACCTCGACGTGGCGAGGTGCCTTTTAACTTACGATCTTCTTCAACGTGGTGAAGAGCAGGTCGTAATCTTGACCTCGACGTGGCGAGGTGCCTTTTGTTTCTTAGGTCGTTTGTTTCTCACGATCTTCTTCAACATGGTGGAGATCAGGTCGTGATCTTTGAACGACCTTGTACGTAGAAATAACTCAACCACTCAACAAATACGTGCTTGAGAAGATGCAGGATTTCAGCAGCTTGTTTCTTTTATTGATAATCTTCTAAGAATGTATCACTAATACATAAATAATAGTATTTCTTCAAGTGGTCAGCATGTCAGGGAGAGAAGTGTCGTCTTGTTCCCAGACTTTTATCCTCCAAAACATCAAGGTCTAGCCCCCGAGCTTTGGTGTTGTCGAGCTCGTCAAAGTGGGTTACCCTCAAGATCGGTAGAGTCATTTCTGCTGCCATCGGATTTCTGTTCGTCAGTCGTGTCCTCAGATTTCTGCTTCGAGGTTCTCGAAGGATTCTGGCCTTCCTTCTCTTACTCTTCCAAGGTTTTTTCCACATTTTCTATTCTCTGCGAAGCAGTGTATATTTCCGCACTGTTGTCAGGTGGTCGTATGCCGATCTCGGACAAGAGCCTGGCTGATCGGCATCCAGCCTGGAAGAAGGCCATTATGGTCTTGTCAGGGACATTTTGAAGCTGCTCTGCAATGTGCTTGAATCTTTCCAGATATCTTTCTAGGGATTCTTCAACTTGTTGCCTGATCCTACTGAGGTCGAATTCTCTCTTGGGGAGGTCGCCAGCGGATAAATATTTTTCTAGAAAGGCCCTCTTTAAGCCGTGCCAGTCCCTGATGGACCCCTCTTCTAGCTCTTCAAACCATTGAAGGACGACCTCCTCAAATGTGCTAACAAACACAATACACCACAAGTCAAGATTCTTGGTGCATATTCTCATCTTTGCCTCGAAACTCGATACGTGGCTCTGCGCATTTGTATTCCCTTCATAATTTTTCAAGGCAGGTAGCTTAAAGCGATAATTTGATGGAGTATCCCTGATTCTTTTGCAGAAGGCTGTTGTCATGTCCCTTGATAGTTTCCCCTCTTTGCCTCTTTCGAGGGCTTCCAATCTTTCTTTCATCTTGCGCAGTACCTCGTCTTCCAGGTCGCTGCTCCTCGCCCTCCTTTTAGATCGTCGGTCGTGGCCGTCGATCTTGGAGTATTTGTGTGAGGATGCCTCGCTGCTTGAGGTACTGTGCTGGATGGATTTGCGTTTGACCGTAGCCGCGAGCTTCCTCCGCCTATGCGATCGCTCCTTTTCGTGCTCACCGACAGATCAGGACATGGGCGACCGGGCTCGAGCTGTTCTCATCCTTGAGTATACGCTTCCTCTAGGTCGCTCTCTATCTGGTGTTCCCAGCGATCTTTGACGCTGGATTTTTGATGTGCTTCTACTCTTCGCCCGAGCTGGCTTTTTACACTTCGTCTAGGAGCATCATCCCTTGAGCCCCCATGATGACTGTCAGCCCGCAGACCCCTGGGCTCACTCCTTCCTGGTCGACCATCGTGGTGATTGTTCCGAGAAGGATGGTAGCTCAGGGTTGGTAGCTGAATTGCCTGGGCGGCGAGCTTGCGGGATAGCTCATATTCGCGCTTCTCCAGCTCTCTCTGTCTTTCCAAGAAAGCTTTTTCCTCCCTTATATGTTCCAGCTCGGCAAGGTCGATTTCCTGTTGCGTGCGAGGTGGTCTATCCCCCACCATGACGAGGTCGTCCCTGTTTCCAGAGACCTCGTTGCTCGAGGAGGTTGGGCTTGCCGTCTGACCTTCCTGAATCGATCGAGCTGGTCCCTTAGCTGGCTGGGTCGACCGTTTGCCCATCGCTTTTTTCCTCATTGCCCGAGCTAGTCTTTTGGCTCGGGTGTTTTTGTGAAGAGGAAGACCTGCCGAGGGCACCGCGGGTGACTCCTTCTCGACTTGCTCAGGGGGATTGCCTGTGGGCGGAGTGGTAGTAGGCATGCCCTGTGTTGTTGCGGGAGCGGCAGGCTTGGAAACTTGCTTAGAGGTCATAATGGATCACAGAAAAACTTCAGTCCCGGCAACGGAACCAAAATGATCACGTCAAAAAAGGATTGGGTATCGTGTCTGGTCCACGTGTGTAGTCTAAGTAGGATTTCGGCTTGCGGTGCAGGGATTATCCTTGAAGTATAAACTGCTTGAAACCTGTGATCAATAAAGAACACCGTAAGGGGTGCTGGGTTGTCCCAGCGATAACCCTCAGGCATAAGAATTAGCAATACGTCGTACGAGAGGTAAAGCTAAGAGAGAGAGTGTAAGCAAGTATGTGTGTATGCGTACCTTATGAGGCCTGTTGAGGGTATTATTTATAGGGAGGTAAGTCATAATCCTTATTAGATTCGGACTAGGAGTGATTCCCGTGTCTTTTGGATTACGTTACCTTATATGCTTAGGACTGATATGAAAAAGAATTATAGCAGGACTCTTTTCAGACATGGTATGATTCCGTATAGGATACTGCTTTACCGAGCTGGAGGGATTATACCGAGGTCGGCCTGGATGCTTCCAGGTCGCTCGATGCCATCAAGGTCGACCTGGATGCTTCCAGGTCGCTCTATGTAGTCGAGGTCGGCCTGGCATACGCCAAGTCGCTCGATGCCATCAAGGTCGGCCTAGCATACGCCAGGTCGCTTGATGTCGGCGAGGTCGACCTGGGATGTCCCCAGGTCGCTCTATGGGTCCCTGTGTCAGCGTGCTGAGAGAGTATACTGATGAAGTAGGCGACCTGTCATAGAGTAACTTCCAGGTCGTCATGATTGAGGTGGACGTATGTCACCTCGGTGATTGTCCAGCTGGAGTTCGTAAAGCCGCAATGTTTGCCACGTGTCCAGCTGAAGGCTGAGGTCATTCAACTATAATCAAAAGAAAGATTAATATATTGTGTCTACAAAAAATAAAATGGGTAGGAGAGAAAACTAGAGAAATAGAAAACTCAGGTTTTAAGTTTTACTATATTGAAATGGATAGACATATATAGAAATGGGGTTACCATAGTTGTAGATAAGAAACCTAAAAGAAGATGTTGTATCGATAACCAGAAAAGAAGATAGATTAAATGATTAATACTTATAAAATTGGTAGTAAAAAAACGATAGTTAACTTAGTTAGTGCCTAAGCACTGCAAATATATACGATCAGACCAACAACCTAAAGATCAATTTTGACAAGATTTAGATGAATTAGTAGTGCAAGAGTTACCCGAGAGTGAGAAACTATACATCGGAGGAGATTTTAATAGTCATGTATGAGAGGATTGTGTTGGGAATGAGGGGGTGCATGGAGGGTGTGGTTTTGGTGATAGAAATAACGGTAGAATGACTATATTAGATTTTGCGATTACTTACCGCTTAGTTATAGCTATCATATGTTTTATGAAGAGGGAAGATCATTTGATAACTTTTAAAAATGGACTAAATAAGAGTAAAATAGATTATTTTCTAACTAAAAAAGTAAAACGTTTAACTTGTAAAGACAGTGCAAGAGAGAGCTTAACTTCATAACCTAGAATTATGATGCTAAGTATTACCCTAAAAAAATATCAACGGCATAGAAAAGACAATAGGAACCCGAGAACTAAGTGGTGAAATTTAAAAGGATTGTTAAAAGATGCAATGTGAAATGTTGAAGTTGAGACCAAAGAAATAAAGAATAAAATGAGCGTTTGTATTAAAAGAATATCAAAGAAGGTTCAAAAGGTAAGAGACTATTAGATAAAGAAACGTGGTGGTGGAATGAGGAAGTACAAAATGTACTTCGACTAAATAGAGAGTTATAAAAAATGGCAAAAATTTAGGAATCTAGAAAATTTTGAACGATACAAATTGGCTAATAAAGAAGTAAAGAAAGCCGTGAGAGAAGCTAATTGTAGGTCCATTTGAGGGAAATAATAAGGCTAGAGGTGGGGTGAATAGCCTTATAAAATCTTTTTGATACGTTTTAAAACTTTTGAAGCCGAATAACGATTTTAAAGGAATCATCAATGGAAGTGATAAGTTGATGACTAAGCTTATAAATAGTCTGATACTGAAGTAAAGAGATAAAGGCTGACTGAAGCTTTAAATAATAAACTACTTAAAGCTTTGGTCAGTTTGGTCAAGTAAACAAACAGTAAATGAACACAGTATGTAGAGTAGTTCATAGTATGAAAACCGCTACATCCGCTACCAAGTTGGTCAAACTTGGATTTTTGAAGTGCACTAATATTAATAATCTAAGTGATTGGGAGATATTCAACACAATGATTGAATTAAAGTGTAAATACAAAGAATGTAAGTAAGCAATAAATGATCTAAGTATTTTGCTCTTCAATGAAGTTCCAGAATTCTTGAGAGTATTGAAAGCTTGAGAATTTCTGTAAGAACTTCAAAGTGCTAGTTGGGTCACCGTTCTTCAATGATCCTTCGGCTTTATATAGGCAGAGCTAGAAAAGTTGCCGTTGAACTCATTGAATGATATTTGACTTTGCAACTAATGAAAAGAATATTTTATTTTTTTAAAATAAGAAACACGTAGAAAGAGTAGCCATAAGGGATCATAAAACATGTGGTAGAAGTAGATATATTATATTTCTTCGTAGAATTAGTGAGAGTGAAGTGAAGGTTGCTTTAAAAAAGCTGATAATCGAAAAGGCTTTAAGACCGGATGGAGTTCCTATTAAGGTATGGATCGAAAGTGCCTAGGAGACATAGGAGTGTCTTGATTAACAAAGTTATTTAATAGAATAATGATGTCAAAGAAAATGTCTCATAAGTGAAGGAAAATTATTATAGTACCAATATATACAAACATAAAAGTGATTTTCAGATTATTTAAATTACATGGGTTTTAAGTTACTGAGTCACACAATGAAAATTTGAGAGAAAGTAGTTGAAAATATATTGAGACAAGAAACAACAATATCATAGAATCAATTAGGTTTTATGCCTGAAAAGTCAACAACGTAAGCGATATACTTATTATGAGGATTGGTAGAAAAATATAAACAGGGAAAGAAGGATTTGCACATAGTTTCTATTGATCTAGAAAAGGCTTATGTTAGAGTTTCTAAAGAGTTATTTTGGTGGGTGTTAGAGAAGAAAGTGATCAAAAGTAAATAAATTGACGTGAGTACGTAAGGATAATGATGGGCTATGACATTAATTAAGATTACATTATAGGAGAGACCCGTAAGTTCTCAATTACCGTAGGATTACACAAAGCATTGACCTTTAAGTCTCATCATTTTGCTTTGGTGATAGGTGGATTATCAAAACATATACGAGATGATACATGTAGATATTGTTTTGATTTATCAGCGACAATGGAGTCAATTATAAACTAGAAAAGCAGAGAGAAACTTTAGAAGTCAAACGCTTTAAAATAAGTAAGAGTGAAACAAAATACATGGAATGCAACTTTAGTGGTAAAAAGAGAAATAGCGACGACAAAATTAGGTTAGATTGTCAAAAAATATTATAAAAAGAATGATTTCAATATTTATGATCAATAATCAATCGGGGCAGAGAAGTAAGGGATATTGTTAGTCATAGGATAAAATAAGGCTGTGTGAAATTGAAAAGTGCATTAGGAGTGTTTTGTGATCGACGTATATCGGTTAAGTTGAAAGAAAAGTTTTATCGAACAACCATTAGACCTACTCTGATATATAGAACCGAATGTTGAACAAGTAAGAAAAAAACTTGTTAATAAGATGAGTAGCTGAAATGTGGATGTTAAGATAAGTATGTGATAAAATTAGGAAAGATAGAATTCGTAATAAACCAATTCGTGAGAGAGTAAGAGTTGCCCCAATACCTAATTTGTAATAAACCAATTCGTGACAGTAAGAGTGGTCTCAATACCAGATAAAAAATTAGAGAAAATTTCTTAATACACATAAGCCGAACTGTTGTGCAACAGCAGAAGCAAACACATAATGAATTGAGCAACTATTAATTATCAAGCGATTGAGAATTGGAAAAGAAGAGAGTATTTGAGATTTTAAGACTGATGTATGTTGATATCTTAACCTTTTATACGTTTTAGGGTTATAACTTATATGTAGGATACAAGATCTAGCCCTAATTATATACAAACAAGGAAAGTAAAAAATTGCTCCTGCGGTGCCACGGACTGGGTCATCCACGTAACCACGCCAACAACTGAATGCCTAGCTTGAAATCCCGCGCTTGCACCACGCGACCACTCCAACTACTGGGACTCTGTGTGCCCATGCCAAGCAACCCTATGCGACTGCTACAGCAGAGTCTTTCTTGCACTATACCCACAGTCCGTATCGCGGGGGGTTACGTTCCGCTCGTTTCTCTTCGGAAATTGACCAATTGCCTACAATCGAGCCATCCATTCTAACACGAACGAACATCAAACTGCCGTGTTGTCCCCCCAAATCCCCAACAATCTTGTCCTCTACCACTGAATGTAACTTAACATTGCGATTTCAAGTTTTAAAGCTTATGTTTTATTTTAACCAGCAGGCCTAATTATAAGAGAATAAGGTGGAAAATGAAGACCATATGTAATGGCCTATAGGCTATAGGCCCATATTGCATCGAGGCCCGAGGCAATAGCCTACGCTCAAGTGTGGAAAAAAAGAGGAGGTTTTATTCAATTGGTGATTTGTCAGTATAAACTAAATTTAGAATTCAATTAATCTAAAAAAATATTATATTCTAATTGGTTATTATATGGTTCAGTCAATCTCTTTTAGAATGCCCAAATGACCCTTTGTACGTTTTGTGTAAACTATTTTCATCTTTATCGTCATCGTTATTTTGTCTGTTTAATCTTTTCATATGTACATCATAAGTTATTTGCAAAACAACTTTCCAAAAAATAATCAAATGCTAAAAGGAACCTTTTTCTTTTTAATTTATTGGAACTTTCCAAACCTCTTTCTCTATGAGAATTTCCAGCTATAATAAATGATAAACCATTAACATCATTTCAGAAAGGAAAAAAAAAAACTGCTCAAGAAAAGAGAATCACGAATAGATTTGCCATAGTTTAATCTCATTACCTACAAACCCCATGCCTTTGATCAATTATATTTATACAAACCCAGTTGAAGCATTTTTAATTTTCAGTCTCATACCCTACTACCACACACAAGCCTTTGATTAATTAGATCTGAACAAACCCATTTGAAGTATGTCAAAAACGAAAAAAAAAATAAAAAAAATGCTCAATTCATATCAATGTTCTTTGAAACATGAACCTAAGGGGGTTTGATTTCAGCAAACCGGATAGGCGGATATAATTAAATTAGGTCGCGTGAAACATGATTGTCAAAAGTCGATCGGAGTGCCATAAAGGACTTAGTTGTTGGTAATGACGATTATATATATATATATATATATATATATATATATATATATATAGGGGAGTATTTAATGGTTACTTTTTTATTTAACCATTAATGGTTACTCTCATTATCAACCATTGGATAAAAAATTAAAGGTTGAGATTTAATCATTAAATCTTAGTTATTGATTTTCAATCCAATGATGGATATAATAGTAACCATTGATGGTTATATTTTTGAAGTAACCATTGAATACTCCCCATATATATATATATATATATATAATTGAAGATTGAATACTTCCTTTGTATAAAGAGTCGCATTTAGATTTTCTATGTTAATTTGACTTTTTTTTTTTAACAATTATTATCTCAACCACATGTATTTTATTTTCACTTGGCTAATTTAGTTTATGTGTGAAACATGGTTAATCCACGTCAACATTTCCGTTATTTTTTAACGGAAGAGTGACGTTAGGATTTATTTTCCACATTTTGAATAGTTTGAGACTTTTTTGATATTTCAGCGAGTTGAATGATATACCAGACATATAATTGAAATTTTATAACCTTTATTATAATAAATGTATGTTAAATTATAATGTGATATTATCTTGAGTTGATTTTTAATAAAAAAGTGACTTTATTATTGGACGGAGAAAGTATTATATTTAAAATTTTAAAATATCACTCTTTTTGACCTTATGATACTTCTTTCGTTTGAGAATAATTGTCGCCTATTGACTATAGATAGGTTTTAAAAAGTGATTGACTATAAATAATTTTTCTTTGAATAGTGTTAAAGGGTCTAAATTGGAACGTTCAAAAAGAGTAATTAAGTAAATTAGTCATTACTGATAAGGGTGTTGAATTAATTTTGTAATTTCCATGATCAAATCTATATATATATATATATATATATATATATATATTTAAAGTTAGTGAGGGGGCCTATGATTGTGTCACCTCATCTTTCTTTCTATTTCTCTCAATTCTCAAGCCTCCAAGTAATGAATTGAGATAACTTTTCATTTCTAAGTCATTAGACTATAACTATACCTACTAATACTAGGTTTTACGATAGGTATTACTTTTCTTCTAATTATAATATGAGAATAACTTTGAACAAAATAATGTTGTCAATGAGATTTAAACCCACCCTATTAAATATGAATATATACCTTAAACCAACTCAACAAATTATATTATATGTAAGGATATTTAAAAAATATTTAATTATTCTATAATTATTTTATAATATAAATCAATAATTTTTTATTTTTCTAAATGTTACTCTCTCCATGTCAAATTATGGGTCTCATATTCTTATTTAAGACGTACTAAAATAATGTCTATAATATGTGATACATATCAACAAAAATCTAAATCATTTCATCAATTTTTTTGTTTATATTTTTGTAAATTTCTTTTTCACACTGATAGTGTATAAAAAATATGTAAATATAGTATCCAGCTAAACATTTTCTAATCATTGAATGATCTTCAAAAATTATTTAAAAAATATAATTATATTCAATCCTTATACAATTCTCATTTGTTTAGAAAAAATGTTCTATTTCTTCAATATGCCCTAAAGTCGATATTTTATTTTTAATTTTGTAAAAATTCTTCAAATATATGTCTAAAATATCTTTATTAAGTGCAAGATGAAAAATAATAATAAACTACTTTTTTTTTACCAATTCATTAAAGGATACTTAAAAAATGTATAGAAACGAAAATACATATATTGACCACTAATAAAAAATATTTATTCTGAAATAAAAATATTATAATAAATGACCACCAATTTGCATAAATTGACAATACTTAACTTTGGTCAAACATTAAGTCAACAAATACCTATATTCAATAATGCTAATTTTTTTTTCAAAATTATTTCTAAAATTTATCAATTAATATCAAAATCAAATTAAACCCGTGCAGAGTACGGACTCTATAACTAGTTACTTCTAAATTTAAATTCGAATCTTTAGTATTCAACCATGTTATTAATAATTAGTTTAGAGATAAAATTGTAATTTACTTTGCATTTTAATTGCTACTCCCTCATTTTCAAAATAAGTGTCGTTTTAGTTATTTTTTTTGTTCCAAAATAAGTACTCTTTCTGTTTCAAAAAGATTATTGTTTTAGACATATTGAGGAATTTTATAGATTGTCAAATATACCCTTATTGAATATCTTTAATTTTTATGCTAGGAGTAGTTCAAAAGATAAATTAGAAGGAGATAACTATTGAAAGAAGATAAAATATTTAATAAAAGATGATTAATTGTTAGAACTTGTAAGAAGACAATGATAAATTAGACAAAACATGAATTAAAAACTTAAAACGACAATCATTTTGAAATAAATTCATATAGCTAAAACGACAAACATTTTGAAATAGAGGGAGTATCGTTTTAAGTTTGTAATACATGTTTTGCCTAATTTACACCCCTCTTCTCCCAAGTCCCAACACTCATTTCTTTATTAAATACTTTATCTTCTCTCAATAATTATCTTCTCCTAATTTATCTTTTCAACCATTTCTAGCACAAAAATTAAGAATATTTAATAAGAGTATATTTGTCAACTTACAAAATTTTTTAATATGCGTGCACAATTTTAAAACAACACTTATTATAAAAATACTTATTTATTTATTTAAATATCTCAATTTGTGCCGTTTAAATTTCTCCGTCTATCATTATTTAATGAATTATATAATTATTTGGTCCCCCGACTTTACGAAAACTATGCGTTTGGTCCCTCCTCATTAAAAAATGCAATCTGGTCACTCACTTTTTATTTCTTTGTGAGATTCCCCCTTTGAGTCGTTACCGTCAATTTTTCCGTCTGCTTTTTAAAAAAATGCCTAAACTACACTCTCTTCCTCTTCTCTCTATTTCCTTCCAAACTCAGCAAATCAAACAGTATTGGGCTTTGATTCTTCTTGTCTACCAACTCCAAACTCCACCATCTTTGCATTGACCTTAAGAACATCATCGAAACCTCATCCCACGAAAGCCACGATGCAAACCTAGGTCGCTAGTGTATCCACCTCAACAAAAACAGAGTATACTACACACTGCTTGAACAAAAAATCTAACATTTTTTTAAAAAACAAAAAATCCAGTTTGCTAAAATTTAATTTTTTTTAAATTGAACAAAAAATCCACTCGAGCTTCGTCACGGTCCCATGCCCAGCAATGGTTATGTCTCCACACCTAAATTTTTGAAGTTTCATCATTAGAAATCGCAACATAGCCAATCCAGTTTGCTACTGGACTCCACCTGTCTTTGTGTATACATTCCTTGAAGAAATTCGGGAGGTTGACATTGTAATTTGATTACAGGTAACATGCTTGTGCCATTTCCCCATAGCGAATCAACTCGGATCGCAAGTGGGGATTCTAGCGAGTTTCGAACAACATAGTCAAATTTGATCCTTCTCGAATCCACCCCTTATTTCAAACACCCCCACCACTGCGGCACCCAAATTTGATCCCTCTTCACCGGCATCGTCGATGAAATGGGCCAAATTAAGAACCTGGGGCACGTTGATGGCACCGGCGAGATTGTGGAGATGTAGGTGGAAGAGGATTCTTTGTGGGATGATTCTGCAATATCATTGGGAAGATCCGGAATTAGGGCTAGGGTTTGATTTTGGAATTGGGATTTCTCTTTGCTTGAAAATGACAAAGTTTAAGCTGTGTCTCTTTGTCTCCCCCTCTCATCAGATTCCTTAGTTGATTATGGCTTTTGCGACGACAATCTTTTTCTTCATCGGTGACGGCGATCGTTTTCTTCACCGGCGATGGCGATCGTTCTCTTCACTGGCGATGGCGATCGTTCTCTTTACCGGCAATGGCAATCAGATATGGAAATGGTTTAAACTAGCCTTCAGTCGGCCACGTCGCTACAGAGCAGATCTGGAAATGGTTTAAATGATTTTGGGTTTTGAATTTCTGTAGGTTATGAGGGAGGAGAGAGAAAGAGATTTTGAAAGAGAAAGAGAGAAAGAAGTTTTCAAAAACAAGGGAGGTTAAAGAAGAAGATGAGGGAAAATAGGGAGAAAGGGAAAAGAAGGTAGTTTGGGCATTTTTTAAAAACAGACGAAAAAATTGACGATAACGGCTCAAAGAGGAAATTCCACAAAAAAATATAAATCGAGTGACCAAATTGTATTTTTTTGTTAAAGAGGGACCAAACAAATAATTTTTGTAAAATCGAAAGACTAAATAATTATATAATTCTTATTTAATCGTGTCAAATCAATTGAAGTCACTTTTTACATTTCTCTCATTCTTGGTTCTTTCTAGCCGCCAAATCTAACCGTCCAAATGTTTACAGACAAGCCATAGACTCCTATAGACAATGCGGCGGAGATGCACAGCCGTCCGAACTGTATGACCAAAGTACCCTCAACAGCAAAAATATAATTTAGCGACTTTACCCATTTCCATAAATCCCATCTTTTAAAACCAAAAGCCATGAGCACGCTTGCTGGAAATCACAATCACTTTCCCAAAATCTCAAAGGCTAATATCGTCAATAGAAACCCTCAAAGATACTTGTCTAGTGTTAATTCGGTCACAGTATTGAAATCACCCAACACGACCCTTGCTAGCAAACTGCAATCGATCTCCGCGTCAACGGGAGGAGCAGACGCAGCAGACTTTGGCCAGACTCCTACTCGTCGATCAAAGAGATTTCAAGTTAGCTCAGCCATGGCGTCTGCTGATCAAGTTGGCCAAGACGACCGCATCGCCCGAATTTCGTCCGCCATTCGCGTCATCCCCGATTTCCCTAAACCAGGTATACATACATTTTCTGTATCTGTCTATCTTTCTAGTCTAGCTGTGTAAATTGTGTGTTTTTGCGTGTGTGAGAAGAGAAAGAGAGATGAACTGATGGCGCGTATTGTGTTCTGAGTTTTGTGGGTATGTATACGTGTAGGGATTTTGTTTCAGGATATAACGACGTTGCTGCTTGATCCGAGGGCGTTCAAGGACACAATCGATCTGTTTGTTGAAAGGTATCAAGGAAAAGATATCTCCGTCGTTGCAGGTAATTGATCTCTCTTTGACGTTTTATTGTTACATAAACCTGAATTTTGGCCATCAAGCTTTATGCCTCATTTCCATACTATAGTATATAAATGATGTATCTGAGCTTTGTGTTATTGCCACTGGTGGGGAAACTCACAATGTATAAATCGTAGGCACGATTTCAGTTTAGTTGCCAAATTGTTTTGTAAAAAGAATAGTGAAATTCCGAATCTTCTGTTACTGAACACATAAGAGGCTGGTGTACTCTTTTGACCTGCTGTCTTGATAGTCATGGGAAAAAATGTTATAGAGGGAATTTCTTGGTATGATTACTTGGAATGACGGAACTCTTCTCATGATACTTCGCAAAGATTGTTAGTCTAAAACTAAGACATTCTTTATGAATATTCAAATTGAGCATGCTTTGCAAAAGATGCATCTTAATGACCAATGTGGGTAAGAAAATGTGTATTCATGTTTGATGATGACTTGGCAGTTGGTACTTCACTTGAGTTTCTGAGCTGAATATCTTGTAGCTAGTGGTGAACAAAATTGGGAAGGAACTAAAAGTTCTAATTAGCTATTTTAAATTCCAAACAAAATAGCTATTTAGAATTTTAATGGGATGTGCTTGGTTCTTTGACAGAACTACATGGTTGTTGCTCTTTACATTCGTAGCATTGGGCCTGCAATACCAGGGTAATTCAGTTTATTATCTTTGGGTAAATCACATCACTTATGTAAACCCAATTCTTCTCCCCCCCCCCGCCTCTTTGCACTTTCTTCTCTTTGCCACGATCCTACGAATAACTTGAATTGAAGTTGTACACCTTTTGCCCAACAATTTTAGTCCTTAGTTGAACGTTTAAGTTTGACGAAACTCTTAAGTAACGCGATCAATCGTGCACCAAGCCAAAGACCAACGTAATGTAAACAAAATTATTCATTCTTTATTCATTGATTGAATTTTGAAGGGCATTGATTTTGGTAAAGCAATTCTCTAATCTGATTCTTTCTCCTGGAAAGTCCAAAGATAAAGTGGGGTATGTTTGTATTTTCACTTATCCATTTTAACTTTTAAGCATTTCAAGTTTCAGCTGAGCATATTAATCCTTGCTAATAGGAGCATATAGCATGATGAAGTATCTTTATGAATAGCATACACGAGATGTTATCCTTGTCAACAACATGAAAAATGGAAACAAACAAATGTGTTGTCTTCTGATGAGCAACGCTATTTGCGTTGGTTTCTAGGGAAATGAGCACTCAGAAACATTTGCGGCATTCCATGGCCCAGCCATATAAATCTTGTTCTCTTCCATAACTTCGTGAAATTGAGAAATGGCCCTAGTTTTTCAACTGAGCATGTAAACGATGACATGTGTAAAGTAAATCACAACAATTATTTTGACCATTATATTTCTCTGTTACCCTGCTGGCTTGGGTAATTAGTATAGCAACAGTCCGTTTGGAGTCTATCCCACTATTTGAGGTCCAGTGATCCCCTGAGCTTGAAGACCTCTAGTACCTGCTTGATTTAAAAACTTTAGTTGTCTAAAGTAGTAAGTAGGTTGGTGATTGCAACTGAAATTTTGTTGGTGCACTGAAGAACTATAGTTAAGCATACGATGTGCTGATACTGTTGGCATGATGCAGGTGTTGAAGCAAGAGGTTTCATATTTGGTCCTCCCATTGCATTGGCCATTGGTGCAAAATTTGTCCCCATGAGAAAACCCAAGAAGTTACCTGGTATGCCTTTTGCAACCATCTTTTGCTCTATGTGTTAATTAAGTTTTTTTTTCCTTCTCTCTAGGAGCGTCTTGGATAGCCATTCCTTAATGAGTACATGCCGCAAGCCGGCAAGGCCGGTATCGTTTCCCTATAAATACGCTCAATGAAATGAACCGTCTTTACTGGAGATGTACTTTTATGCATGATCGTCATGTGTGATAATTGAATCACTTGCAAGATAACTTCACTTAGCAATCAACTTCTTTCTTTTGGTGGAATGGTCTCTTTATTTTTGGTTTGTTGTCTTTTCTGTTTCCTTCTATCCTACACAAGTGGCTTCTTTCTGAACCCTAATTCTTATCAGATTTGATGTAACATTCAATTTGCACTCATCACCTTGCAAGCTTCCCATATATATATATATATAGGACTGTTATCAAGCATACTACTTTTATCGAATTTTATCAACACTCAATATTTTTTATGTTCTCCAATAATCCCCAGTAATTTCACTTATGGTTTGTTGATTGGTGGAAATTCTTTGGTCCTGTTGCACAGATTCTTCCAATCCCTGTTCAAGGACTTTTAACTTTCAAGAAAAACTCCCCAACTACTAAGAAAAAACAATTACTCCAACATCTTTATTTCTTTTCAATATTCAAACTTCTTTGAATTTCCTCTTCGGAATTTAATGCCATTACAGACATTGTTCCTTGTCCTGGATTTTTGGCAAGGATTTTCAAGGTCAAGTGGTGATCAATCCTTACTGGCTACGTATCTCCAACAGAACTATCAAACTTTTTCCATAATCAGAAATTACGTCCACTAGCCAATTTTTGTTATTCCTTCTGTCCCAAAATAATAGTCCCATTTCACAAGCCAAACTTTTTAAGATTGTAGCTTTACGTACTTGTACCTTCTTCAAATTGCACTAAAATTATTACTATCTTTACAAATGAGACTATATTTTTGGGACAAACCGAAAAGGAAAGAGGGACTATATTTTTGGGATGGAGGGAGTATTAGAAAGCCAAATCCAAGCTAGATTGGCGGTAGTCATCAACCTCTTAGGAAGAAATAGATTTCCTCCTCAACAGGTAAAGAAAATTGCAATCAAGAAATCCCAAAGCGAAGGATCATCAAGTTCTGAAAGCAGATGATGATTTCTTTGACATTTAGTATTTTAAAATTTTATTCAGTTCTTTTATATTTGTATTCAGAGGTATCATCATTATGTATCTTCCAAAGGCAAACAAGTTGCTAATATGGATTGATTAATTTTGAGCTCTGTGTCCTATCGTGTCCCTGGCAATTTTTTCAAGGTCTTTGGGTAGTGGCTTAATGGCCTTCTGTCCTTCTCATGTATATGTTTACTTTATGGGTTTAGTTGTGCTCGATTTCTCCAAGTTGACTTACTTCTACTTGAGTTGTAGCTCTGTAGCACTATTTGCTTTAATTTATAAAAGATTTTTTAGCTTAATCATTCTTTCAGGACCTGTTATTTCGGAGGAGTACTCGTTGGAGTATGGAACAGACATTATGGAGATGCACGTAGGGGCTGTACAACCTGGAGAACGTGCACTAGTAATAGATGATCTAATTGCAACTGGGGGAACCTTGTGTGCTGCTATCAGGCTACTTGGTAATCTGTTAATGTGTAACTTGATCCTGATACTTTTTTCGTATTAAATTTGTCCCGTATTCTTTCATTTCTGTTATCTTTTCTATCAAAAGGATATTCTTGGATGATGACTAGCAATCCCCAAGAAATCCTCACATAAAAAAGGGGCAATGCTGTCAGTGCAGTATTACACCAAAAATGTAACTGAAGAACTAAATTATCTAAAAGCGTGAACCTGAACTTTATATCGCATTTATCATATGGGTGAGCCTTTTCGCAATGGTAAGTTTCCTCCAGTGCGAACTGGGGGCTACCGTTCAAACTATGGAAAAACCTCTCTATTTGCTTCCAGGAGTAAGGTTGATACATTAGACCCTTCCTAGACCATTACTGTGAATCAGAACCTTATCCCATTGGCATTTTGATTATGGTCCATAAAGTTTTGTCTCATCATATTCATTGTGGTCAAAGCCATAAATGTTTGAGAGATTTAGAGTCTGGCTGTCTGGGTTCAGGTTTCATCTTGTATTTGCAAGAAGTTTCAAGTCTGTGATGTCCTTATTCCTTCTATCCCTAACTTTTGGTGGAGAGAGGTATGATTCTCCGTATAGAAAGATTGATTCGCGAACATTAGTGTTGCTGAATTTCTATTTTGCATTTACTGCCAAGTCTTTTCAAGAAAGCATACTTGGTTGTATGTCTTGTTTTCTACTACTTGCTTATTGTCTGTGTTATAGAAGTTTGCCAGTGCTCACAAGTCACATATTCTCACCTATTTTATTTAAATTTTGCTCTTTTTATTCCAGAGCGTGTAGGGGTGCAGGTGGTTGAGTGTGCTTGCGTCATTGAATTGCCAGATCTGAAGGTATTGCCTTGATATCAAATGACAATCTGTATCTAAAACATGTTTTTCTATTCACTTTTGATTTATGCTCCATTTTATGTACAGTTATCATATTGCCAGCTGGTTCATGTCTATACTTGAATCCAGTTTGAACTAAAAACATGCTATATTCTGATTACTGTTGTGCTCCAACATAAATTCACTTGCATATGATGCATACTTGGTGACTCAAATGTCTACAAAAGATTAATATGTGAATGGCAATGTCTATAATAGGATCCCTAAGCATAGACATATTGTCGGTATGTCCAATTAAATGCGGAGCGTAATGAGATTTCTTATAACATAGGACAAAGAAACTATTTGGCAATATTTCATTTATTGAGTCAGAAATGATTCATTGGTTAAAAAATCAACACATGGTTGTTTATCATGTTAAATTTAATATAATTTCCTTGGCAATTGCATATAGGAGTACGAAACTTCTCAAACATTTTCAAAATCATGTCTTTATAGTTGTGAAATCGTTTATATATTTTCAGTTATTGTTTTTAAAAGCTCTGTGGACATGTACATTTGATTAACACATGTTCTCACTGGAGATATCTGTACGTACTTCTGAACCTTGATCAGTAGCATTCTTGACCAGATCTTGTTTTAGAACAGATTAACACAATTTGGTTTCTATCTTCTCAATTCTGGGTCTAAAATCTGAGGAGCTTCTTGCAAGGTTCCTTGTTGAGTGGTTTTTGTAGATAATCAAAAGGAACTCATGGTACAAATCCCCAAGTTAGGAATTTATATGGGTCTAGGTCGGTGACTGGGTGAGGGAGTGGAAAGACAGTGATGAGTGTGAGAGAGGGAGAAGAGAAGAATATGAAGTCTTTTGTTAGGTGTTATGTTGCAGGCACCTTTTATGGATTTACTGCTCATTTTGTACGCAACAACCGTTGTTCCATTCCATGCAAATATAGTACAGAGATCATTCCATGATAGTTCCAATGGCATGGAATAACAATTGTAGCAGACAAACACTTATACTTCAGCTTCTTGCTCTAGTGTCATGCAGTTGGACCATATGCCTATTTCGCATTTGCAAAACGAGTACTGATTCTTCATTTTCTGTTTTTGTTGCCTTATTTTCAGGGCCGGGATCGATTAGGAGACAAACCGCTATTTGTGCTTGTTAGCTCAACTTGATAACCGAGTACATGACCTGAAGTCTCTTATTGTGCTTCGACTTTGTTATAATTTTTTTTTTTTTGAATAATCTTAAAGCTTGAAAAACCTCTTGATGACAACTTGATTTGTGGTGGAGAATCTATGGTTGGTAATAATGGGTTCTATTGGCGGATTATTCTGTTGAGCAGTAATGTAGCATTCCTTTATTTCTATATTTCCTAAGCTAAGAGAGAGGAGTAGAGATGTAGTTCACCAGCAGCCTCCTGTCGAGATGATTTTAAGCCATAGATTTAGCTTTCCCCATCCCTGTGCTACCCAAGTTTCGTATGGTTTATTTCCCTAAGTTTCCAGACTTCTTATGCCATGCCTCTCTTTCCTTGTATAGTGAAAGAGAAAAAGAAGAAGAAAGGGAGGCGCTAAACGCAGACCTCCCTATAGGCTAAATGCAGCCTCCGACAAAATTACTAACTTACCCTCGTCTTTTATATATAGAAAATATTCAACTTAATTTGATTTTTTTGCTATTATTATTGAGTTATAATGTACATTTTTGCAAAAAATAAAAAATCGGAGGGGAATGCACTTGGGCCTTGCGCATGTCCTCTTGAACATGAGCCTGGCTCATGTGCATGTTCAAGTGGACATGAGCCCAAAATCGGAGGGGAATGCACTTGGGCCTTGCGCATGTCCTCTTGAACATGAGCCTGGCTCATGTGCATGTTCAAGTGGACATGCGCCCACTGTTCTTCATTTTTCAATTGTTACACTTTTATGCCTTGAATTTGTAAAATTTTGAAAAAATTGCATTATATCCCCTTGAATTTGTTAATTTCGTTAAATTGTTTAACTTAAAAGAAATTTGCACTATACCAAAATAAAAAATTTAACAAAATTAACAAATTCAAGAGGTAAAGTATAATTTTTCAAAAATTTACAAATTCAAGGGCTAAAGGTGCAACAATTAAAAAATGAACAAGGGTATATGCGCCTAGGAAGGCGCTTGTCCCCTTTGGACATTTGCCTTAGACATGCGCACGGTCTAGACGCATGTTCATTTGCATTTTATTTATTTATTTTATTTTTGTAAAAATGAACATTATAACACAATAATAAAGCAATATATATATATATATATATTTAATACAAAATATGTTAAAGATATACACATTAGAAGCAAATAACTAACCAAAAAAATTAAATTTAACACAAAATATGTTAAAAACATACACATTCAAATAAAATAAAAGTGAGAGTTTTAAGTTGAATATTTTATATATATAAAAACGATGACAAGTTAGTAATTTTGTAGGGGGCTGCATTTAGCGTATAGAAAAAAGGGCTGCTGCGTTTACGTATAGGGAAAAGGGGCTCCTGCGTTTAGCGCCCATGAAGAAGAAATTGTGCTTCTCCTACGACACAATGGAAACATTTCCATTCAACCTTTTCATAGATCAACTTTAATGGCCATGGCGCTCATAGAGTAGGAGTAGGAGTAGGAGTAGGAGTAGGAGTAGGGTTGTGTTTCTTAGGGGTGAAGATGTCGAAAATCCCATTTCCAACTACACCTTCTTCAACGAACACTACACATATTCATCAATTTATACGAGGATGTGTACATTGAAGAAGAAAATAATTGTCTATAAACTAAAAAGACAGAAAAAAGTGGCTGGAAACTGTTACAAATTTAGTCAAAATGAAACGAAAAATTCCAAAGTCATATACCATACCCTTTACAGACCAAATCAGGTACTCCTCCTACTACCTGGCTTGGCTAGCCGCTCCAAATTTACAACTTATTTGAAATTTATAAATTTCAGGAATTTATGTACTACTTCATCTCCTGCACATTAGTTAAATCACATGAAGAGTTAAAGGTGGTATGCATTGGATTGTCTATTGACTTTTCCTTATATCATCTTTAGAATTTACAAAAATAAGTGCTAATTTAAAATTGTAATAACAGGGATTTGTGTTATAATGTTAATATCGGATGAGCATATTTAAATTTTAAACATCAAAAGCGAAAATCAAAAATAAAATGTCTCAAAGTGATAACTAGTAATTCATATTTATGTATGAAAAAACTCAAATTGTTTTGAATGTTAAGAATCTTAATAGTAATACAAATAAAACACAAATTGTTTTGGAAACGATGTTCTGATAGTGAACAAAATGCAATCAGACACTCAAAATTAGTGTTCAGTTCAATATCTGTTTTAGGAATCTCCAAAGGGAATTGAAGCGTAGATTAGATTAGGATATAAAATAAAAAAGGCTACATATATACTAGAAAAGTTGAAACCCCTCTCTTGAAGATTACCAAGATCAATATATACGAGTAGCAGATTCCTGGAGGCGCCGTCAATGGCCGTGGGATTTTAGGGTTTAGAAGAGGCCAGGAGAGGTATTTGTTGAGAATCTATGCATCCTGGAGTTACGTAGTTGGAGAAAAATCATTTCATGTATGATGCTGCTAGTGCTAGCTCAAAGAATGATAGAGTAGCAACTGAACTTCCAAGTCCCAATTAATTATGGGCCTATTGAGCTAAGTGTCAGACTTGTTAATGGGAAGATGCCTAATCCCAATTTTATTATATCCTACTCCTCAATTACAAAAACTTTTGAGCCCAATTGAACACCTATCCAATCTCTATCTACTTTTTTCTTTTCCACTTAAAATTTCTTGGGTGAATTACAAGCCGGTCCCTTTTCAAACATTTATAATCGCTCCAGTCCATTCATTTTTTTAAAATTAGAAAAATACATTTTTGGGGCGAAAAAACGATTATGCCATTAATGAAAGAAAAACACGCGCGCATCAGTAACTCAAGGCATCGCGATAAGTAATCCAAGGCATCGCGTGGGTTAATCATTGGATGAGCAACCAAGGCATCGCGATGAGCAACCAAGGCATCGCGATGAGAAACCAAGGCATCGCGATGAGCAACCAAGGCATCGCAATGCACCACTTTAACATCGCGATGCACCACTTTTACAAATTGTGGCATCGCGATGCAACAATTGATGTATCGCGATCATCGCAGCGCGCTTTAGGGAACCAATCGGTGCACGCCTTAGCGGGCAGGGGGGCTAACTGAAAAAATTGAATTGTCGTTGCTCGCTAGGGCGAACTTTTCGTTGCTCGCTAAGGCGAGCTGTTGCTCAAGCTATCCATTTCAGTTTATTCACAGAGACAAAAAGCGATGCTTCACTTTGTACATCTCGATGAGAAACCAAGGCATCGCGATAAGCAACCAAGGCATCGCGATGCACCACTTTTACAAATTGGGGCATCGCGATGCAACAATTGGTGCATCGCAATCATCGCAGCACGCCTTAGGGAACCAATCGGTGCACGCCTTAGCGAGAAGGGGGGCTAACTGAAAAAATTGAATTGTCGTTGCTCGCTAGAGCGAATTTTCTGTTGCTCGCTAAGGCGAGCTGTTGCTCAAGCCATCCATTTCAGCTTATTCACAGAGATAAAAAGCAATGCTTCACTTTGTACATCGCGATGCTCCACTTTGTTCATCTCGATGCTCTACTTTATGCATCGCGATGCTCAGGTCGATCCCCGTTGCGTTGCCCAGTATACTGCGTTGCCCAAGCATCAAGGCATCGCAATAAGGAATTCCGGCATCGCGATGAGGCATACCTATATCACGATGCCCAATTCGGTGCCCAATTCAAAAATAGTATTTTCTGGTAGAAAAATTGTGCACAAATGTAGTACTAAATTAGGATAACAGTATGTGATTGATTTTAAACAAATTCGAAGCTTAAAACATAGATTAAAGTGGCTAAAACAGTCCAAGAACAAGGAAAAACGAGATGAACTCAGAAAATTTGAATTTGATCAAATTGTGATCAAATTCGTGTTATATGCATGAAAATTCGACTATTTTTTTTTCGTTTCCACGTTTGTTTTGTGAATTTATATTTCTCGGATTTAAATGCTATGAAGCTTTCAAGCGTGGGAGCTGGGCTGTGAAAGTCAATCTTCATTATTAAAGAGACGGGGGCATTTTAGGAAGAAAATTCACAAAGTGCCTTTTTTCGATTTAAAAAAAAAATGGTGGACTGGAGAGAATAAATTTTTTTCAAAGTGTACCTGCCAGTAATTTCCTAAATTTCTTCCTGTGAAGTCCATATTAACCAGCCCACACCAATCCTGACCATTTTTATTTTTAGTTATAATGAATGATGATAATATTCCTGGTTCCCAGATTTTGTCATGAAATTCGATCCTAATAGTTTTGTCTGTAAAGGTTTGTGCTCAGGTCAGAGGATCAATAACGACTCAGATCCGCCTAATCTAAAATTTTTATTGATCACGCCAAAAAAGATTGTGTGAACGTGTCTGGTCCACGTGTGTAGTCTAGTAGGATTCTGGCTCTGCGTTGCAGGGATTGTCCTTGAAGTGTAAGTAGCTTCGAACCTGTGATCAACAAAGAACACCGTAAGGGGTGCTGGGTTGTCCCAGCGATAACCCTCAGGCGTGAGAATCAGCAATACTTCGTGTGAGAGGTAAAGCTAAAAAAGTATGTAAGCAAGTATTTTGCATGTACCGTATGAGGCCTGTTGAGGGTGCTTTTTATAGAGAGATGTATCATAATCCCAGTTGGATTCAGAATAGGGGCGGTATGATCCCCATGTCTTTCGATCGGAATACGTTTCCTTATATGCTTAGGACTGATATGTAGAGTTGTAGCAGGACTCTTTCTAGTTTGAGAGACAATTTCCGTAGTGGACTCTGTTTTGCCGGGCTGAAGGGGCTATGTCGAGGTCGGCCTGGATGCTTCCAGGTCGCTCGATGTAGTCAAGGTCGGCCTGGTATGTTCAGGTCGCTTGATGCTGATGAGGTCGACCTGAGATGTTCCCAGGTCGCATCGTAGACCCCTCTGTCAGCGTGTTGGGAGAGTATACTGGTGAGGTGGACGACCTGTCGTATTGTGATTCCCAGGTCGTCATGTTCGTGGTGGGCGCTTGCCTAGCTGGAGCCTATGAAGCCGCAATGTCTGCCACGTGTCCAGCTGAAGGCTGAGGTCGTTCAGTAGCCCCCTACTTCTCAAGGAGAGGATTTATCCTCAAGGTGTGAAGTAAAGATTTGTTGCATCGAGCTGAATGGTTTCCGTGAAGTTCCCAGATTCTAGTTCGACTTCGTACTTTCCTTGGGAAACGTGCACATTTAATGGGTGCAGAGATCGTGGGCTGTCAGACGGCGCGTCCCTTCAATTTTGAAATTTTCGGCGGTTGATGTCTTTGCTCCAAAACGACGTCGTTCAAGGATCCGCGTGTTTCTGTGCGGGTCGACCCGGCCACTCCGGGTCGCCTATATAAGTGGGTGTCCCACTATTCATTTTATTTTAACCAGAATCTTCGAATCTTCTCTGGCAACGAAGCAATTTCCGGCGTCCTTCTCAACCTCCCAAAAGCTCAGATTCACGCTTTTTCTTCAAGCCTCTTTGCTTCTTCTGGACTTTAGGTTAGTTTTCTTCAACCCTTGCTCCATTTCCTTCCCTTTGTTTCCTGTTTTCGAGTTTGTCTTGCTTGTTAGTTCCCAGCCGGAATCTGGGTAGGGTTTCCGGCGATTTTGAATTTTTAGGGTTCCGGTGAGTTGTGTTCGTCCCTTTAGCTTTCATCCAGGTCGTCCTGTTTAGGTCGATCTGTCTAGGTCGTAGTATCTTCCCTTCATAATCATTCTCCACGCTAGCTCTTCCTCCTCGTGTTCCTTCTCTGAGAACATGAGGATCAAACGTGCCAATGAGGGTCCCATGTTTGCCAAGCCGCAAAAAGGTCATGCCATATCCAAGACCGAGGATGGTGACTGGAAAGTTGTTTTGCCGAGTGAAGCAAAAGTTCTGTTGACTTCATGGGGTGCCAACCTGGATGGCCTGGTCGTCCTTGCCGATGAACCCTATAAGGTCGATGACATTCCCTTCGGAACCTCGATGAGGATCATCGAGAAGTACGACGTTGCCATGTTGGAGCTTCTATACTTGTATTTTGACGAGAATCGGGTTGCTAGCAAGGTCGCGGGGCCTTCGAGGGCTGCCAGCTCGGCATCATCTTCTTCCTTTCTGGATCCCAGTCACATATTGCGAGCTCCTAGGAGCAAGAAGAGAAAATCCAAGCCCGATGTTGACGCCGGAGGTGCGGTGAAGCGGGCCTTTCGGGATTGGAGAAATAGGATGACCGTTGCCGATCTGGGTGTGTGGACAACAAAGTACTTGTGCAATTCTGATGATTATCGTGGACATGTTCCAGATCCAGAGCTTGGTCTTCTCGATCTGAGGAATATACGAAGTCGAGTTGGCTTTTACATGAGCTTCTTTGAGCTGGGCCTTCGACTCCCTTTGGACCTTTTTATTTGTGAGTTCCTCGACGTTACTTCGTCTGTTCTCCTTGATCTTTCCTGGAATACCATGAGAATCCTGATTTGTTTCGCCGCGAGCACGCGTATTCTTGGATTCGAGCCAACCTTGACCCTATTCTATCATTATTTCCATCTTGATCGAAATAATAACCGTCTTCGGGCTGGGCTGATAAGGTCGTCTTAGTTGAGAGTCGACTTAGGTGGAACTTCGCGGTGCCCACCGAAGAGCCTTATACCTTGTTTCATCATGCCGATCTTGATGATTATGATAGGTCGGCCAAGCAGGCCTTGGAAGCTCCTCTTGGTGTATGGGGTAATACTCAAGTTCGGTGCTATGATTGGAGGAGAATTGTTCAAGACGAAAACCTCCTTGTTGACTTGTTGTCGTCGGGCTGTCCCCGTTAAAAGTTAACGGCCTGGAGCCGATGTGCACCTTTCCCCCCTTTGAAAGTTTTCCGGGGTGGATACTTCACAAAGACTTTGTACTCCACCAGCATTGTTCGGGCTGTCATAGAGATCCGGAGAGGGGTTGCATTTATAAATGAGTTCTTTTAAATGTACTTTTGTAAAGCTCCCTTCTTTATTCATGCATGTATACTTTATAAGTGTCTGACCCTCCTTTGATTTTGCAGTGATGGAGGATGTAGATGCGATGAGGAGGAGCTTGAGCAGGCGAGCTCAAGCGAAGTCTGATCGATCAGAGCAGCTGGGTCAAGCTCGCGTGGCCGCGACCTTGGCCGGGACTACCGAGGTGCTCCCCACAGTTGTTCTGTCCGCTGATAAGGGCAAAGAAAAGGTATCCGGCTCGAAGGTTCCTGTGAAGCGCTCTATATCCACGTCGACTTCTGCCCCGACCAAGAAGCAAAGGGTCGAGGGGTCTGTAGCGGCTGTGGAGCCCATAGTGCCCCTCGAGATTGTTCCTCCTTCCGGGCCCGCCGAGCTTGCTGAGCCTGATGTCACAAGACAGGCTTCTCCAACTGGGAGTGTTCGGAGCTTGCTGAGCCTGATGTCACAAGACAGGCTTCTTACAAGAGATGAAAAGTCAATGGAAGAAACCACAATGAGATAGCACTTACTAAAAGGCTTACCGAAAACAACCAATACACAGCGAAAATCAGTCTCACTAATTCTATCAAGCTACGATAGTCACCGGGTGTTGATTAAATACCAAAAAACAACAGCGAACAAGTAGCAACTCATACCCCAAAAGAATCACACAAAGAATCACCTAGTTAAACCCCTAAATTATCTAGAATATCAACTATGTTAATTAATCGCAGAAACAAATCCTGTTGAAGAAGGCAAATAACATGGCCATTTTCATAAAAGGTAATTCATTGCCAACATCATTCTCATCACCTTCTTGAGCCTTCCATTCCTCCATCTAAACATACCACTACAATAATATTGGTTTAGTCACAAGGCCTGGGATTGGAAATAAGACCTAACCACAACCTATGGGAGATGAAGGAAAAGACCAAAATCTCCAAATTATGAAAGCAAGAGATTTTTTTTCACGATTAAGCAAGAAACAAACTAACAGACACGTCGTTGACAACTTTCCAAAAGTAGGAAAGGAATTCCTTACCAGAAACTACACCCGACCATGAAGCATCAAGCAAACCAATGTCATTCACTTGATACTCCTAGAAAAAACCGATGATCAGTATTAATCCTAAGATGTAAACTGCACAAAGAACTCGACATCAAGAGAATTTAATCATACAGCCTGAAACTGAAACAACCTATGGCCTTAGCAATAAAAATCACGACAGTTCTTCATCTAACTATCAATCATTCTCGTGTATACATGACTGTTTGCGTTTGTGAGTGTAAATTTTTCTTTTTAAAAATTATCATACTAAAATTAGTAATATAAACTGCTATTCTGTGTACCCAACAAAAATTGGGATCAAAAGAAAACCTAGAAAGAGAGGGAGGACGACGACGAGGAAAACAAATTGAAAAATGACTGTCCACTATATTAAGACGAAGAGGAGAGAGAGTTGATTACATACCCTGTGCGCAATCGTTTCCTAGAAGTATGACTGGAGGTAAGGGTTTCAACAAATTTTGGAGTATATACCAATGGGGCTTTTGATCGACAGTACTTGGAGTATGCCGATGGTGTCAAGGGTTTCAAGAAACTGCACTCCGCAAAATTTGGGGAGGGATCGAGGGTTTCAACTGTTTACAGAGGTGAGAATGGGGGGAACTTGCAAAAAATTTAGGAGGGAGAGAATTGGGAAATTTAGGAGGGTTTCAACTGATATATGTGTAAAATTAAAAGGGGCAGGCAACCCATCCACGTACTCTTTGTGCTCTTCAAATGGTATGGAAGTAAAATGATGACTCTAGCTTACCTGAAGGGCGCCGAACTGCACACAAAGATAGGCGGAGGGATGAGAACTCGAGTCGCAGTTAGAGAGCTGCGGAGAAAAGAAGCGTACGCCTGGAGATTGGGATCGGAAAGGTTGAGAGAAAGAGAAAGAGAGAGCAACGATGACAGGGAAAAAAGGATTTGGGGAATTTGAGTTTTGGGATTTTTACGCAAACGAACCGCGCAAAATGGCAACGAGCGGGAAAAGGAAAATATTTTAGACAACGTTTTTTTTAGTAAACGTTGTGGAAAGATAGATTTTACACAACGTTTTCTTATCAAAACGTTGTCAAAGCTATGATCTTAACACAACGTAAACAATAAAAACATTGTTATTAAATGTTAAGAACAACGTTTATTATTAAAAACGTTGAATAAAAAGTAAATCACAACATTTCGGAAAAAAACGTTGTATAAAGTAGTTTTTTAACAACGTTTTTATATAAACGTTGTGCAACTAATGTTGTAAATGTCCAGTTTTGTTGTAGTGTTTGTGTCTTGCACTTTGGCCCTTCTAAGCTGTATCTTCAGTCTGAACCCTTGATGTTGATCTAACTGAAATTTGTTTGTGTGTTCGAACATCGTTAGTCCTGTTGAATATGTTATATCTTCGAGTTTGACCCTTGATCAATATCTAACCGAAGTCATTGTTTCTGTTGGACGTTGACAGTCCGTTGTACATGTTGTTTCCTGAAATAATCATATAAACAAGTGTTAGTCCTTTTGTAAATAAACAATTGTTTATGGGACAATTCGTATAATACAGGTGTACGAATTCTGAGTGTCTACAAGTATTCTTCCACGTCTTTTCTCAGATTTGGCCAAAAATACCCATGGAATATAACCTTATCTACCATAGATCTAGCCCCCTAGTGGCCGCCGCACACTCCTTCATGAATTTCGGCGAGGACTTTCTCTGTTAGTTTTGGTTCAACGCATCTTAACAATGGTCGGCTGAATGATCTCATATAAAGGACGTCGCCTTATACGGTGTATCTTGTCAACCTCTTTCTAAATGCTCGTGCATCTTCTTCCCCTCGAAACAATCCCATTCTCTATATATTCTTTCATTTTTATTATCTCTATTACATTAACTTCTTGGTTTGAGAATCCCTCCAATTGTCCACCGCATGGGATGAGGTGGGCGTCCAATAAGCCTAAAGCCTTATCACATGAGTAGTAGAGGATATCCCTGCTCGCTCCAGTATCTACCAATATTCTCCTTACATTGTATCCTCCTATGCTCGCCCCAATCACCAAGGACTGTTCGACGGCTAATTTTAAAGTTGCCAACTCAGAATCCGCAAAACTTTTTATCTGCTCTCCTGTCCTCTTTGGTATGAAGGGGACATTTCCCAAATTATAAATTTGAGATTTCATTGGGTCGTGCTTGGGAATTCATCTTGAATGAACCCTGATCATGGGCTCTTCCTCCTCTTGGGGGGTTGTCATTGATAGCCTAAGGTGCTCTCTCAGTCCTATCCGCCCGATATTTTACAAAATCTCCTCTATCGATCAGTCTTTGGATTTCCCTTTTTAGCTAGTAGCACTCCTCAGTGGTATGGCTTATATCCTTGTGATAGTTACAGTACTTCTTCGGATCCCTTGTCCTGATATTGTTCCTGCTCATAGGCCTTGGAGGCGGAAATTCCTCTACTCTCATGATTTCTTCCCGAGATGTATTTAGAGGGGTGTAGTCGTCGCGGTCCTTGTTTGCTCCAAATTCAGTGATCGCTCTTGGCTTTTTTCCATACCCGCGATCACCATCTTTACTGCCCCCTGTTTCTGTTTTCTCCTTTTTCCCTCTTTTATCTTTTTTTCGGGTATCGGCACTCCCCACTTTCTGAGCCCGGTCAAATAAATCTAGTCTATTAGCCACTGGACGAGTAAATAATTCTATCTTGAGGTCATTCGGCGCCAATCCACCTTCAAAGCATGTAAGGACCTCTCCTTGTCCACAATACTTGTTATTTGATCCAACACCTCTTTAAACCTCTTAACGAAAGATAGAATTGACTCTCCTGGGCCGCTTAACGTTGCTAAGCTCTCCTCTCGGCTCCAAGAGCGCGCCTGTAGTACAGAATACTGTTGATCAATTCTGCTGGGAGATTGGCGAACCATGTCGTTGCTTTTCCTTGGAGAATACTGACAAACACCTTGCAAATAATTGCATCATTGGTCATGAGCAGTGCTGTTGACATCTCAACATTCGTTATATAGTTCTTGGCACATGTCTTGCCTTTATATTTTGTGAAGGAATGGTAGATTATGGTAGGGTCTAGGGGAGAATCTCTTATCCATGTGCAAAAGCCTTGAAGCGAATTATTGGTCTAGAATCCTTTTTCTTCTCCGCTTTTATAGCATCCAATCACTTCCTTAAATCCTCCATCGCATGTGCTTTTGAATAACCGCTTGATTGGGCTCTTGATTTCCTCGCCTCCATTGGCCTTCTTTCGGGCGACCTACCCCTCTTAAAAGAATGCCCGCGAGACGTCATGGCACGACCTAGAGGTGATTTCGATCTCCTCGTATATCGAGCTAGTCCCCGGGCATCCTCACTTGATCTTTTTGTGGGGTCATAGGTAAGACTCTCCTTCCTGACTCCGTTCACGACGTCGCCGATCACTTGAATTTTTAGCTCGACCTCCTGGAAGGCTCAACTTGTTCCTTACGCTAACTCGGTTGTTGCTTGGAGCCGCTCAGCTAGCTCTTTCGCTAAGTGCTCGTCCTCTTTGATCTGTATGGCGCGACTTCCCTTGCAACTAGACTTGTGGTCGGAGTGATTAGTTCTAGCTCCTGACCCCGCTCTTTCTGAATTCCTACTAGGGTCACTCACCGTGAGGCGAGGCCTAGTGGTGGTCGGTATATCACTACCGGAGCCTGTGGAATTATCAGAAGGGTCGACGGGATGGGCACCTCCTCTAGCCCCATGCTACGCAACAGTTGGTTATTTACCATCACCTGAACTAGTGCGGCTGTTTGAGCTTTAATTATTTCGGCCACTACTGAATGCGACGCGGCCACAGGAGTAGCTATTATGACAAAGGAAGCCCTCTGATTGTCCAAAACTTCGCGAAGGTTGTTCGTCGTCTCTTGAACTGGTTGAGTGAACCTCTTGCTCGAACGTCCCTATGGTTTGGGCGCCGGTCTCTTAGTGGTGACTGGATCTTTTCGGTTTCGAACCAATCGAGGCTCTCCCTACTCAGTCCTACCGATTAGCCCTCCCTGAGGCTCGATCGATCGATGATGCAGTTTCGTTGGCCATTGATTACACCGGAAGTTTTGAGCGATATCTGGACGTGAGTTTCAATTCGATTCCCAGCAACGGAACCACTGATGTTACTGGATTTAACACCGAGGATTGATTTGGGAACGATCCGAAATGCTGATGAAATGTGTTAGAATGGTGCTGCAGGAATCACCTGAAATCAATAGCAACCTTGAACTAGGTCGGGGGAGTACTCGGCGAAGCCTCTCCGATGTGAGAGTGAGACATCTTGCGTTTGAAGGTAGGTGTGTGTGTGTGTATGTGAGTGCGTAATCGAACGTACCTTGTGTCATGCGTTAATCCCCTTTTATAGTCATGAGCTCAGATGAGAGTTAGTTAGGTGTTGGGAAATGTGCCCAAGCCCCCTTCTAGAAGGCACGTGGCTTTTGAGCTGAGATGACATCCACGTGTCAAGTATCTTTTGCGTGACCGCGTGGTCGCTTAAGTGAGCATGCGATCGCCAAGTGCCCAGGCTGAGCCCCCAACTTTTAAGTTGTTTTAGTGAAAGGACTTTGATACCCCATGTGTGTAAGTTTGGGTAGTTCAACTCACTTGTTTCTTTGATCAAGACATATGTTGAAGTTAAGACAATCCAAATTAATATGAAAATTGCTGAATGGATTTATGGAGAAAACATGTTACTAGCCATAAAACATATTAGCACGGCTATATTCTGAGAGAACCTACCTGTGAAATCGATCGCATTAATTCATATAATGATCACTGTGCCTTTTCTTTCTTAATTTATTATTTATTTTTAAAAAGCAATCTCATTGACTTTTGGATAGCAATAGTTAAGTATAAAATTAATGGGTTTGACTTGTAGAGTCCAAAACATGAATGAAGTGCGGTTGACTTGTGGATGACTGAGTATATAAAAGAGGTTTGACTTGTAGACATACTAGTGTTTAAAAAGGTTTTGACTTGTAGATTACAATCCCAAAAATTATATAAAATGTGTGTTAACTGTAAATGTCAAAACCCAAAAACTATATAGAAAGTGTATGATCTGTAGGTTTCAACCCCAAGAAGAGCGGGTCAACCTGGACCTATTCTTTTTATTTTTGTTTTAGAGTGATTAAATAATTAACTTATAGGTAGGTGCATGTACCAATTAGGTGATGCACCAGCAGCATGGCATTGGCAGGGGAAGGTTGATGTAGAAAACCGAAAAAAGCCATATATGGGCAACGCCTTCTTTTCAACAGTGACGTGGTTGGAATTAGATGTGAAACGGGCAAACGTTTATTCACCCATGGGCAGCGCCTTCTTTTCGCATTGGATCGGAGGAAAAGTCTATATATTTTTGTTTTTATTTTAATTACAGTTTTAACATTTATTTTTATTTTTGAACATTTTAATTACTGTTAATTGTTTTTATTTATTAGGGTTTGGGTTGTATTCGAAGAGAAGTATAATTATGTTAGGATAATGTCAGTTTTGAGTTTTTTCATGGGTTGGATTATATTGTTATCTCTTTTAAATTTCTCTTTGTTGTTACAATTGGTAAAAAAAAAAAGCACACCAGATCGACAATCATAGGCAACAGTCACCATCGACACCAACCCAACTCAAAATTAACAAAGTTGTTCAACAATATATGGTGGCCCCGGATTCTTGACTAACACTTGAACAAATTATTGTATATGCCGGCCGGGTCGATCGGGATGAACTTGTTGAGTCGTAATGTATATATATATGTATGCGATGAGAAAAATAAAATAATTATTTTTGCCGACAAATTAAAGAGGATTACACTGCCTTCTAGAATTAAGGTTCAAGTTGCAAAACGTACGTAGTAGTCTAGGGTTACTTTCAATTTGGGTCTTAATAATTAACTTCTACTCCTATCATATATGCAATTGATCAAGGTAAATCCCAAATTCAGTCAAACAATGTCCAAGTTTCTATCTTCGTCTCTAAAGTAAGTCTGTAACAAATGTTAGCTTTTTATCATCAAGCCACAACGTACGTGGAAGCCACATGCTTATGTTTTTCCCTTCTTTTGTCCTTGACATATCATGACTTACCGGAAGAAAACTAACAAACAAAGGTTACAATAGAGAGTATTTGAAGTTTTAAGACTGCTATATATTGATATTCTAACCTTAAATACGTTTTATAGTTACAACCTATATATATATATATGATAAAAGGCTAGCCCTAAATACACAATAAATAAGGAAAACGCGTTTGGCTAAAGTCGGCGCGAGCGGCCACGCCAATTCCAGTAACTTCTGTCCACTGCGCGGTCACGCCCGTTTTCTGTTGCTCGATCGCGCCACTGTGAACCCAACAGTCTATACCTAGAATCAAGTCATCCATTCTAATAATACTTTTTTTTGTCACGAAACTGAAAGTTTGGATACTGTTTGACAAATTTTAGGACCTTGAACAGTATAAATTGAAGTAAATATATGACTCCACAGTGTAAATCTTGCTTTGGTTGATGATAAAGGATAAGGATGCTCTTTACTATGGTGAAATTTTAAAAAGGTAAACAAATAAATAAACAATAATGTCATTTGCGCGTTTAGTTAAGTTCTTCTCCAACACAGTTGTTGACAGTGCATGATGTTACAAGTCATACTGTGTTCTTGGGAATATATTTATGCATGCTCTCTTCCAGTACTGTTTATTACTATTAAACTCTCAACTTTCATTTAAAAAAAAAATCTTCCCATAGCCTATACACAAAATCAACAAAATTTTAGTTAACATAATTTATCTCGATAAAGATACAATTAATGTGTTTAATTCAATTGGTTAACTGAAATTGGTTTGACCTACTCATTGCTTATCAACATCAAGAGAATAATTTTATGAACCATTTATCATAAGATATTCGAATGCGTGGACTTCTAAGTCTCAATAATTACGATCAATGTGATGATAAGCTTAATTAACTTAGTTAAGTAATCATTCATTCACTAATTTATTAGTCAGATTAATGATTTTTAAATGTTTCTACATAATGCACTTTTTTAAAAAAAGATTTTAAAATGCTGCTGAGAGTGATAGCTTCCGAATTAGAAATCCCTAGTGAGGCTTGGGAGGTCAAATCACCTGTATCATTTTGTGTGTGCCACAGGTGTGCCACTACGCTAAACTATTACATAAACAAAAGAGCTCAAATCACCTATGTCACTTTGTGTGTGTCACTAGGCTAAACTATTACATGGGTTCAACGAAGCACAAGGCCCATGTAATGATTTTAACCTAGTGACGCACCTGTGGCACACACAAAGTGACAAAGGTAATATGAACTCAAGACTTAAACCTCCTGTCATATTCCATATTGGTTTTTAACCTATTTTTGAATTTTTTTTTCTTTTTTTAGAAAGAGTATTTTATGGGGATTATTTTGATATGAATTAAAGGTGTTTCGTGCTTCATGCATTAATATTTAAGCTAATCATCATCAAAGACTAATTAATGATGCTTGACGTTTCAGGGTCTTTGAACTTTGCAGCTCTTAAGTGATTTTGAGAGACATATATAGAGCTCATTATTAATTTAAACTGTCCATGAAATTAGGAGAAACCGTGTAATAATAACACTTAATTTATATTTTTGAATTCATACGACTTCTTGTTCTACTTTCAAGAGTATTGCAAATCGTTCTCTTGTGTATAGAAAATGAAAATTGTATGAGATACGTTTGCTTCTTGTACATGAAAATTATACAAATGCACTAGATTAAACTTCAATAACTGAAGGAAAGCCTAAGGTTGCATAGCAAGTTTAATCTCCTATCCTTATCATTTTCCAGGCTCTGAACTCGTTAATTAAAACGAGCAATGAGAAACTATTTCGTTTAATTCATGAGTTTGGATGTAATACAAAAGAGTAAGTCATTCCAAATGATCGAGTGACATTGATAGGTAAGTTCGGCTTGAAATGAATCGAACAATTCATAGGTTACCTTATAAGTTTGGCTCCCTTAGCTGTCTTGAAGATAGGGAACAGAAAATAGTCGTGCTTGTTTTCAAAGTATTCACAAATTGTTCTTCTTTCTTTTTTCGTTTTCCTTGTTTTATATGGATTAATTTTGATAAGTTTAATTAAAGATATTTGTGTGTCATTAATCTAATCGCCAATAGGATTTCTCTTAAAATTAAATAATGATGCTTGACGATTATTTATGGGTCTCTTAAGTGATTAGAGAAGCCATATAGAGACTGAGATATAGATCTCAATTTTCAAAGGGTTCTCCAAAAAATTGTGGAGAAATGAAAAGGAAATAATAATTATAGGTCTCATTACATCTAACAGCTTTATTTTCTTAATTTGGGGAATCTGGATTATAGTTTGAATTGCTCTTGCACGAATATATATATATATATATATATATATATATATATATATTTGTTGAACAAGAAAACCTAGTGAATGATTCTAAATGCATGAAATTTGTATGACTGCATCAACTTATTAAGTGGTAATTGAAGGAATACCATTAGGCATTGCAAGTTTAGTTAAACTGCTATTCAAGGCATCAATACTCCTTATCATTCAAAAACACCGTGTATAAAAACAAACAATCAAAGACTATTTTGATCTAGTGATGTTGATTTTCGCTATGCGACATGCAAATGAATAGAACAATTCCTTAATTAGCATTGTGCCAAGGCTTGTTAACAATTATCAATTTGGATTTCTAACCATCGGCTGAAAATGGAGATGGAAAACAATTTTTAAGGTTGTTAGAATCTTGAATAAGCGTGAACTTGGGCCACTTATCAAGCATGGATTTCTAGACTTGAATTACAGTTTGCTCTGCCGAGCGATCACTTCTGCTAATATACGAACATTTTTAAAAAAATTTGTTTTTTTCAAAATTCATGTCAATCTACTGTGTTAAACTAGCAAGTTTCTCAGCAGAGCTAGTGTTCATTGATCCTATACGTAGTAAGTAGACTAACAAACCCCAAATACAGTTTTTTGAGAAAGCTCATGATTTCATGTTCCTTGTTATTCATCCACTTAGTGTAGCAATCGCAAATTTCCGTTTGCGTTTAATTAAGCTTGTCATTCTCATTTGGGATCCATGAAATTAGTTAGAGAAATATTGTGCAAGCATGCAAGTATTTAACCAAAATAGCTGTTAAATGGAGTACAACTTAACGTATTATTTGATCTGTCCTTTGTCCTACGAACCCAAAATTTCTTTAGATAATTACTCCAGCCATTCATGTAAACGTATTGTCATCTTTGTATTAGGATGCGAGTGATTATTCGTAACAAATAGTAGTACCCTTTCCTTAAAGGATTGAGAAAGTCTCGGTTTTCATCTACGATTCATTTTCTCACTCAAGCATTGAAGAATTGCGTAGTTTCAAACTTAACACACATCGCTTCTTCCGTCTACAGGATAGAAATTTCAGATTGTACGTAGTTGGATTTCAAGCGTTTAAACCTTAACTGCATGATCGCTTCTTCCGTCTACAGGATAGAAATTTCAGATTGTACGTAGTTGGATTTCAAGTGTTTAAACCTTAACTGCATGAACAGTAATAAATCGTGTTTATAATTGGATGACACTAGGTAGCTATATTGTGTGCCTAGGTGCCTTTAGCAATTGACTTCGTTCTGTCATTGCCCTTAGTCTGAAAATGATTGTAATTAACAATCTTATCGCTTAATTAGCATGGCCTAATCATTTCAATAACTATGTTTAAAAAACAAGTTTTAGAAATAAAAAATGCTGAGATTCAGTGATTGCTCTACTGGTTAGAGCTTCACTCCCCTTGTTGTTGGTCCAGGATCGAATCTCGTTGGGAGTTCTTTGAGTGTTTTAGGGTAGATTTAGGATAAATTTAGGATATAAAAAATCAAAAATGCTAATCCAAGTTTAAGAGGAAAAGAATTACTAAGAGGGACACTTGGCTCAACCGGAGTATACTCACGTGGCTCATGATGGGTGGTTAAGAGAGAATTATTTCATGAAAAAAAATAATAAAAAATTGTTGGTAGTTTGATGAGACAAAAATAGCTGTCACCTCTAACCCTTGTTCATCCTGAAAAGGTACAATGTTTCCAAATTGACAGTACTTTACAAAGCCAAACTGACAGCTTTCCAAGATCTTCTCCCACACGGGACGAACCCTAACCCTAGTCGTGCAAAGCCGGCTTCCATTTTAATGTCAACAAAATCGGAATTTTTTTTCGAGGGGGGAGTTTTAGTTTGTAGATTTTATTCTCTCTCTCTCTCTCTCTCTCTCTCCTTCTATTTTCTTTTTATGAGTTTTATGGGTTTTAAATAAATTTAGTTTATTTTTCTCAATTAAAGAGGGAGATCGTGCCATGGGCGGTGCAACCTCCATAAAACAGTATATACAGTACCTATTTCATGGCCTTAAAGAACTTTCTAATAAGAGATAAAAACTCATTACGCCACTATTTTAATGTGTCCAAACAAGTCCCTATCGGACACGTAGGATGACCCGGGAAAAACGGCAGAATCTATGGGGGAGGAAAGGGGTGAATTGGCAATTAAAATGACTAAGTTCAGGTAATCTAAATCCCTAGCTTACTGTAAAGATTTTTATGGTTTCATTTAAATTTTTTTCTTGATCTTATTAATCTTAAAAACCATGATATCACAGCTAACTTTTGTCTTTCCAATAGATATTGCGGTTCCCGACGACATCATATCGCATCATTGTTTTTCTATACTCTCTTAGTATGTTTTGGCTATTAAAATTGGCATGTAATACCATAATTCGCGGGTAAAAATATTTTTATTTTAAAGTCTAAATTTCACAAATTAAAATTTGAGCAAACATGATTCTCTATTTCAAAAAGGTGTTTCATCTCCTATTCCAACTGTCGGATCTTTGTCATATGTGCATGAGAATAAACAATATCAATCATCCCGTGATTTTTTATGCATATTTGGTGAAAATTCGATAGTTGCAATAAGAGATAGAACACATTTTTGAAATAGAGGATTATATCCAAAATTTGAGTACTACATGTTGAGTTGATGGAAATAAATTTTATTGTCAAAAGAATGTTGCATAATGAATACTGGTTGTATTTCCGATCTTGGATGAACACGTATAGCTTTAACATGATCTTTATAGCGAATAATTATGTCTCAAATCTTTTTTTCTGATACCACTTGAAATATGATGACACAACTTAATATAATTACATTAGATAATCTCGTGAAATTTATTTCGAAACATGGTGCTGGCGGCTTAAGTTAGATTCAGGGAATGGTTGGTTCAATGAAGTAGTGAAATGATAATACTTTTCCCTCTCGGAATCGCTGATATTATCTATCTCTCCCATTTTACAAGATCTTTCATTAGGGCATGCTATATTACAAGGTTATGTTACTAAACAAAAATTATGGTTCTGTCATTAGGGCATGAAGAACTAAATCTATGTCAGCAACCTCAATATATTAGAAGCTTAAAATAGGGCATATGGTTGAAGATGCATGACAAATTGTAGGGTTTTTTAGTGAAGGGTTTAAATTAAAACTTAGAATAATATTAAATGAACTTGAACAAAACGCTCTCCTTAGTTGTACAACATTATTGGGTCGTTTAATAGAGGATATGCAATCCAAATTAACTAGAAAACTCTTTAAACTATATGTATTATTTTGGGTGAATTACAGGCCGGTCCCTTTTTCAACATTTGTAATCGTTCCAGCCCACTCATCTTTTTCTAAAACCGGAAAAAGACATTTTTTGTGCCAAAAGACGATTATGCCATTAATGAAAGAAAAAACACGCGTGCATCAGTAACCCAAGGCATCGCGATGAGTAATCCAAGGCATCGCGTGGGTTAATCATCGTGATGAGAAATACAAGCATCACGATGAGCAACAAAGGCATCGCGATGAGTAACCAAGGCATCGCGATGAACAACCAAGGCATCGCGATGAGCAACCAAGGCACCGTTTGAATTTCAACTGCTGGAAGGGACTTGATTTTCGTTTACCTATCGGGAGCGTTGTCCCCGAACCCCCGGTTGCGTTGCCCAGCATACTGCGATTGGTGATTTAAAAGCATCCTGATGCCCAATTTAAAGCATCTCGATGCCCAATTAAAGGCATCCCGATGCCCAATTTAATATAATATCAAAATCGATCAAAATGGTTATTTTTGGTTGGAAAATTGACATACAAATATGATATATATTGACTTCCTATAACAGTATGGTATTGATATTATACAAAATTCAAACTCAAATCATTTATTAAAGTCCCAAAATCAGTTCAAGAACATCTTACTCTGTTTTCGGACAACACATTGCCAAGCTCGATTTGGATCTCGAAAATAGTTTTTTTTTTTTTGTAGAAAAATTGTGCAGAAATGTAGTACTAAGTTAAGATAACAATATGGGATTGATTTTAAACAAATTTGAAGCTTAAAACATAGATTAAAGTAGCCAAAACAGCCCAAGAACAAAAAAAAGGGATGAACTCAAAAAATTGAATTTGATCAAATTGTGATCAAATTCGTGTTCTATGCATGGAAATTGATACCCAAACATGAGGGAAGACTATATTAACAATATGAAATCATTTATACATCAATTCGAACCTCAAATCTAAAGCAACGATGTTGATGAGGGTATTTTGGGAAGAAAATTCTCAAAGTGCCTTTTAGCGGTTTAAAAAAAAATGGGTGGACTGGAGAAAAAAAAAGTTTCGAAAGTGGACCGGCCAGCAATTTCCTGTATTATTTTCTTGCAACCCCACGTATAGAAACTTGATAGTAGTCTATGGTTTTTCCATTGAAATATTTAGGATGAACACTATTTGGGGACATTGGTACTTATAAGCAAAAGGTCATATTTTGTATGGTAAAGTGGACTGACAATCATTTTTCGAAACGAAAATAAGTCATATTTTACATATTTTATGTCTAACAATGGGAAATTTCAGACGTGTAACCATTATCGGTACTTTCATGTTGAGGTATTTAGTGTATTCGACTTCAATCTGCACCCAAACATGGCAAAATTTTAATGTTACCGTTATCAATATACCTTCACGTTGAGGTGTTTTGTCGTAGTCAACTTTGCCCCATACCCAAGCACCAAGAAATTTCAGTGTATCGTTATCACTACCATGTTAAGGGCATAAAATGTTTCTTTTAGAAGGTGATATTATAGGAGTAGAATTATGGTTCTTTCATTATGGCATGAAAACTATGTCAGCTAGCAAAATATCAATCGAACTTAAACAAAACGCACTCCTTAGTTGTACAATAACATTATTGGGTTTTTAAATAGGGATATGCAATCTAAATTAACTAGAAAAACTCTTTCTTCCTTCTTTTGTTTATCGACAAAATTAGATTATAATAATTGATATTTTGAATTAAATTATGTTAATTAATATACTATAGATTAAATCAACATTAATTTAACTAAATATAATATAACTAGAATATATTAATTAATTATCAGAAAAATTATATTATAATAATTATCTTGAAAACTCCATAAACTACGAATATATATAGTATTTGTCTTGGAATCCCGCGTATAGAAAGTCTTAATACATGATATTTCTTTTTCATCAAAAAATATTTATAAAAAATAATAATAATTGAAGACAATGTTCAGTATTCAACTTTGTGCGCACCCAAAGTTGGCGTAAATTTTTAAATGAGAAGAAAAGGAATTATACAAACAAAATTATAGTGAGGCGCACTGTAACTTTTGTATGCAATAAAAGGCATATATAGTACATTATGAAAATATTGTATCCCTAAAATTACCTAATTCACTCTTTTAATATAGGGTGTGTTGTTTAGAATCGAGTCATTTATAATTCTAACAATCTCCACCTTGACAAGCATTAACCCATTAGAAGATAAAAAACCTAAAATCTCGAAACTGTACTTGGCTCTTTGTCTAGATCAAGTCATGCATTCTAACAAATAGTAGCCAGTCAATTCCACCCCCCATTCCATTATTCTCTTCCCCTAAAATTACAAAAATTGAGGTTTGTTTGTTAAGATGAGAGACATTTAATTGGACTAAGAGCCCGTTTGGTCGAGCGTTTTGGCCAAAACGTAGGGATAAAACGCAGCTTATTTACAAAAAATGTGTTTGTCGGGGCAGAAAACGCAGCGTTTTCAAAACGCAGCTGCGTTTTAAAACGCTGAAATTCCCATCTTTTTCCCAAAACGCAGGTTTTAAAACGCTCCTAGGAAAAAACAACTGCATATTGAAGTGATATCCCAAACGTATTTATAAGGAAAGACCTCCGTTTTTAAAACACTGCGTTTTTTAAAACGCTGCGTTTTTAAAACGCTGTACCAAACGGGCCCTAAGTTTATAATAGGTGGTTTAGTGGTAGAGTTGGGGCTTTAAAATGTGTGAGATATCATGTTCGATTCCTTTCCACGCCCCCTTAGGACATTCAAAAAAAAATGGTAAAGAAAATTTTTTTGAACGATATACGAAAATTGATATTTTTAAAGGGTTGTATAGAAGGTACTTATTGAAACAGATTATTTTTTAAAGTATTAAAAAAAATGTATTTAAAACTAAAAACAAAGTATTTAAAAGGTGATATACAAGTGAATTAATTATTTTGAATGCTTTAGGGTTGATGTCAACATGTTAATTTCATCTCACAAGTATCTTCACCAACTCATGAACTTTTTTTTTAAGTTGTCAAATCAAACTGAACCACGTAGTCGTGGGTTCAAAAAATGTGATAGTATCTGAGGGAACAAGAACCATCCTGTGCGGTTACTATGTCGGATATGGGTCTAGTCTAGTTTTAAGAATGTCAGACTCATCTCCACGATGAGGCCGCCCTAAGGGATTCATCTCAAGCATCATTCCATTTCCCTCAATATTCTCTCTCTAAACAATTAAATCAAATTAAACATCCCCCACGTTCTCCCATATTCCCAAAGTACCCAAAGTACCATTTTCTTTTATATCTTCCTTCCTTCCTTCCCCACCTATATAGTTCTCTGTTCACTCTCTTTCCTGCCCAACTATATGTTAAACCTCATTAACTAACTAATAATCAGGGTTACTCAGCTCACCATCTAATCATTGGTTCACTTAAGACTGTTAGACCCTTCCATCGTCAGTTTTGATCTCAATTGCGTTAAGTCTAATTTATTTAAATTATATATGCAGAGTTGTGATAACGAGATTGTTAACCAAGTGTACATGCACCTATTACAATTTGACTTGCTTAATTAGAACTTAATTAAACGTGATTTGTATTAGGTTCAAGTTGAGCTCTAACATAACATTAGACTAGATGATATAATAAATGCATAAAAGCCAATGTAATTAAGGTCATAATAATCAAAAAAATTGAGCGAATTACATACATATATTTTATATTGTTTAATTAGTATATTTGTGAATATTTGGCTCATGAATTATGGCTGGATCTTAGCACGTACACATCTTAATCTGGAAAGTATTAGAGTTGAGTGCCATCATATACAACTAGCTTGGCTATATAGAAAGTTGAGTTCAAATGCTCAAAGCTCATATCGCTAAAAGCCTTGGTTGTCATGTATTACTCTCTCTGTCCCTATATGATTATCCTTTCTTTTCTTTTTCTTTTTCTTTTTTTTTTTTTTTTTTGTCCTTAAGTGAGTATTTATTTATGTAAAAGTTTACTAATTTTACCTTTAACATTTATCATATCTAATGTGGTCTTCAAATGTTGTATATGAACATTTAGCTAGGGCATTGATATACATGTACGTACTACTAAAATGGTTCAAGTATTAATTTTCTTAATTTTCGTAAAAAACTAAAATTAAACACTTACTTAGGGAGGGAGGGAGGGAGTGCGAGATATAGCAATTTCAAAATACAGTAAGTTGCTAATTAAAAACTTGAGCTCAAACACTCACTAAGAGCCCTAGTTGTAACTTGTTACAAAATGTTTTGTCATAATAGCTGTTGAAATATATATATATATATATATATATATTAAATTGAAAATACTTTGTTAAGTCAAGTAGCATTGCACATTATTTTTCAATAACTAAATATTTTTTATTTATATTTTTTTGGTAAAATAGAATGAGCTTTAATATTGTGTTTTTTTCCTATTATAATCCATAATGCATGAACCTGGTCCCACTCTTAGTTGTACTATGCCTGGTAGATGGCCCCACCAGTGGACTCTTGATCTTGCACTCTAGTTACGAAGAATTAAGACCCTTAACCAAGAATCAATCATTAGTTAGTATATGTTAAGAATTTCAATATACTAATCAAGTCAATCCATACTTAACATTCCCTTCCTAAACCCTTGGGTATATATATGTTTCATTTTTCTATTTCTTTCCAAGCACACAACATTCAAAACCTTCTCTAGCTCTCTTACAGTACTACATCAGTACTATACAAAGAGAAAATACAACAATACAATCAAACCCTTGATCAATTTCTTTACCAAACAAAAGAAAAAGAAATGGAGTCCCTTGCAGTTTTTGTTGATGAAGAATGGGATAACTTGAGCAGAATGTTCTCCAGTGAAGAAGAGTACTTCGATCAACATTTTGCGCTCCAACTGCATGGCCATGGCTTACTTCCAAACGAACGCGATCACAACATGATCAACATTGAGACTCCATCAACTTTTTGGCCAAACGACGAATCAAGCAACGCTAGTGCGCCCGTGTTTGATGAGGGTTTATTCCTTAACTACTATTTTTCTCAAGAAACTAGCAATAGCAGTGGTACTAGCTGTACTAATACTAATCTCTCTCTCCCTACTCCTACCCATGACAACTACCATCACGTTATGCCCAATAATTATTCTGATCAATCGTCCATGGATTTTTGTGCGATGGACGATAAAAGTAACAACCTGTTAAGCCAAGTTTTTTCTGATGATATTATGGAAGAGATTTTGTGCTTGAAACAAGGTAATGTGGAGAAGGGTAAAATGGAGAATTTGGATGGTCAGCAAATGGCTATCGCTGATCCCGGAAGGGAAATGCAGCTCAAGAGGAAGTTTGAAATGCCAGAACTACCCGAAGCAGCAGCCAATGATGAGGTCGTTAAAATTGATCCGGTTGACAAGAATCCCAAGAAGAAACAGCGAGTTTCAAGAGATAATGTAAGTTGCTAAATATGGACTTTCGGTGATCAAGCATTTGATTTAACTAAGAATTTTTTATTTAATTTTGTTTATTAATCATGAATCCAACTATTTGTGCAGAAAAATAAGAAGACGGCGCAATCAAAGAAGAACCAGAAGGTTGGTGCTGATACAAATGGAAATGAGGGAGAATTAGAGACTAATAATAATGGTGGCGGAAATGGACAGAGTTCGAGTTCTTACTGCTCTGAGGATGATTCCAATTCCAATGCTTCTCAGGAATCGAATGGAGGAGCTCTCAACTTGAATGGCAAAACTAGAGCTAGTAGAGGGGCTGCAACTGACCCCCAAAGCCTCTATGCAAGGGTAAGCATTTTAATTTTTACCAAGTTTAATATCAACAAATTACTTTCTTTCTTTCTTTTTTTTTTTGAGTGTGTGTGTGTGTGTGTGTGATTGGCTACATGCATTTCATCTAATTATATATATTTTGCTAATAATGAATCTATATTTCTGATATTACAGAAAAGAAGAGAGAGAATAAATGAGAGACTGAGAATCCTTCAGAGTCTTGTACCAAATGGAACAAAGGTTGACATTAGCACAATGCTTGAAGAGGCAGTCCATTATGTCAAATTTTTGCAGCTTCAAATTAAGGTAACACCAAAATCCAATTAATTCGCTTTATATATTTCTTTCAAGAAAATTAATTTACTTTTAATTTTAACCAAAAATTATATTCTGATTAATTAAATTAATCCTCTATACGTTAATTTGCAGTTACTGAGCTCTGATGATATGTGGATGTATGCTCCCATAGCTTACAATGGCATGGACATGGGACTCTACCAGAAGATTTCATCAACTCAATGATTTTTTGAAGGACTTTTTGGATTATTATTATTTTTTATTATTTTTTTGATCTATATATATATATATATTAATTAATTTCTCAAATATATTGAGACAAAAGAACAAAAACAAAAACAAAAAAAAATGGAAAAGAGGAAAAGAGAGGAGGGAGAATCAATATGCTGACTTGTAATTCCTAATGTAATTATAAAATTCAATATATATTAATTCGATCGTGAGTAAATTCTCATGAGTTTATTTATAATAACATCTAAATTGTTCGATCTGTCACACATGTTAATGAAAATGAAATTATTATGAGGTGGCTAAGCTTTAATTAGCTTAATTAATTGTCCAATTAAGATACATGGAACTTTTGCATTTAGTTAACTGCGATTATGATTCGATGAATCCACGAATTGAATTAATACATTTCCGGAATGAACAAGTACAAAATTAAAGAAATAAAGATTGTCAGGTGCTAGCTAGCTCGATCTATAGCTGATCTGATCTTGAATTGCATGTTGGGTTGTGCATCAATAATTTGTTGTTCTAATTAATGTCCATAATAAATACTTAAATAATTGGAATACTTATGAGCTTGAAGAATTTTAAATTTTACATTATGGATGAATGATTTGATTAAACTAAATTTGTGTCAGTAAACAAGTATTTTTAATGGCGCACCATCACAGAATAAAGAAAGAACTTAACAATTCCTTTTGAATTTATTGGGGCCGGTCTCCAACTAGTTTTAAGTTTTACTACACTGTAGCTAGTTTAATTGTAATAATAATAAATTGGAGTAATAAATAAATAAACCTAAAATTGTCATCTTAAACAACTTAACAGTTCTTTTTTCTTTTTTTTTCCCTGTTTAGATTTATCATCTTAATTATATGCGGTGAAACCCATGAATTTATTTTATGAGACAGTTACTCCATCTCACTATGGTGATATGGTGTGACACATTAATTCAATATTAGTATAGTTGAGTTGGTGATTATAAAATATTAACTCATAATTAGTTTAGATGTAAGGCTGCTGCTTTGTTTAGATTAAAATATTTGTGGTTTTAAGCTGTTATAACGAAAATGTGTTGACAATTTCATATAATTCACAACTTTCTAGGGATGAATCACTGTGCGTAATTTTCTTTTGGAGAATGGTATATATTATTAATTTTCTGAATAGTTTGACTTTTCGTGGATAATATATGGGTCAATATTTTTTTAGCTACGAAGCAATGAGAAAAGATTGAATTGGGTGCATGTAAACCAAACTTGGATGGAGGCCGTTGGAGAGTTGCGGAACAGTGCCTTAGGACCTGGTCGACACGCACAGAAAATGTCTTAACAATGGGGAAAATGGGAAATAATTGGGGCCGGACTAACCAAAGAGAAAGTTTAAGGAAAAATTAAGGGCAGGTTCCCTTTCGCAGATTTCAACGGTTGTAGTTCATTATAATTAATTGTTTTTAATTATTTAAGTATATTTTAAGTAATAAATTGATCAATTATTCTCAAACTGTTCCCGTAACAGCTGTAACAACCTATCACAGTTTTTAAGCTTCGTTTTCCTTGATTTACTCTTGTAAATCTCGTATTTTATTTCATATTAACTTGAAGAAACTTAAAAAACGAATACTAATAAGTAAAAGATCGAATGCATTGTGAAATCAAAATCAATGAATTCAATAGAAATGAGATTGCAGAAAACGCACACGATGCAACAGTTTCTACAGACGATGCACAAAACTTGCATCGCGATGCACAAGTCTTTGACAAAGGTAAAGAAAAAGTTGTGCATTGCGATGCACCACATCTATTTGGCGATGCACAACAATATAATGAGCAGAACAATGAAAGTAAGTGTACCAATTTTTCAAGTTCTGAAAGCGATGATGAAAATATCCCATGTTACGACATATATCCTGTTCAAACAAGAAATGAACTCTTGAATTCTGGTTGGGCATCTCTTATTACTGGTGTTGGTATAATTGCGCACTTGATTCTTGATAATGTTCGCAGTCGACCAAGCTATTCGCTGATTAATATAATTGATCACATGAGGACCAATTATGACATTGAGATATCATATAGTAAGGTATGGAGGAGCGTCGAGAAGGCTCTAAATAAGTTTTTTAGTTGTTACGATTATTGATTCAATGAAAACTGCTATCATGTTGTTGAAACTCAGAGGATATATAATTGTTTCAAAAGTTTAAAGGTGGAATGAAAGATTTTCGTATCCAACTTATAAAGTATTCATTCAAAATTTGGATTTGATTTTATTTTCATAAAGAACCAGAATAATAAGGGTTGCATTTAATAAGAAAATATATTCAGTACAGTTGTGTGCATCAGAAATAAAAATTGTGCATCGCGATGCACAAAAAAGTACTTTGTAGTACACTTTTTGTGCATCGCGATACACATAGTTATGCATCGCAAATGTTATGTTGTTAACTTAGTAGAATATTGTGCATCGAAAAACCTGTTTATAGTTAAATGAGCCGCTTATTAGAATCTGAGAGAGTTTTTAAACTTTTAATTATTATTTTGTGCATCGCGATGCACATTTTTATTTTGCATCTCAAGTGTAATGTTGATTAAATTCAATATTGTGAATCAGGAATAAAAGTTGTGCATCGCGATGCACAACAACAGTACTTTTTACTTATTAGTAATACAATTTTGTGCATCGCGATACACATTTTTTGACAATCATAAGTGTAATGTTGTGCATCACGATGTTTTGCGATATATAGCGTGTCGTTCCGTGTTTTTAAGGGCATAGATGATATTTTGTAATAATAAATTTTTTTTTAGTTAAAAACAATTATAGTTGATTAAAACGGTTGAAAATTGCGTAAAAGGGAGCGGCCCAAATTTGGCCCAAAGTTTAATATCCAAAACAAGTCATTAAGTGCTAATGTTTTCCAGTTCTCCGCAAGGGATACGATCCAATGAGTTTTGAGTGTTTGGCCCATGACTAGGGTACCATTGGAAACCTAAATAGTCATAGGGCCGCTAGATCAGGACGTAAACTTCCACAGAGGCCCAATCCACCTGAAGTGGCCGAATAAGTTTAATTACCCGGGAACGGATCAATACACAAACAGATTGCAGGGACACGGCATGGCAGTCGGCAGAGAAGAGATGCTCAGGTAAGATATCGGTCTCTGTATACAGTACCCAAAGATTTCTGTTCTCGCTCGATTGAATTGCATTCGTTCGACTAACTCATAAAGGCCAAAGCTTCTTTTGATTATGTTATAGCTCTAGTATGATCCATATGTTGGCTGTTTTGAATTGCGAGGAGTGCAGTTATTCATTACTAGCATTTTTCAATTTATTATTTTTTCCTCTTATGTACCACAGAGAATATGAGGTACTGATATTCAGTACTAGAGTCTAACCATATTTCAAACAGAAATGCGGTCGGTATATGTTCAGAATCCAACTAATCATTTCTGTTGGAGTATATGTTAAAGGAGACATTTCGATAAATAAGTGAGTAAAAGTTGGAAATAGGAAAAATAAAAAAAATGAAAAAAGTCCTTATGCTGGTTCTGATTGTTACTTCTAATCGTTATAATCGGTTTTCAATGAAAACTGAAGGTTTAAAGTGGATGGCCTAGTGATGTGCTTAATGTAGCGCTGATGATCAACTCTAGCATGCTTAATCTGCATGCATAACCAGATCCCTCCCTATCTCTGATGCTCATTGTTGTCTAAGTTAATATATACTACTCTCGCCTCATTTAGAAATTGTTTCAAACTGGCTTTGGGCAATGTAGATTTGTGTGGCTCACGAGGTTGGAATGTCTCTAAACTCAAAGGGTCTCTTGAATGACATTAGCTGACTCTTTTCTGGCCATACCTATATGGCTAAATGTGCAATGCAAACTAATATCCCCTCTGTACTAGGACTTAACCATTTCAAAAGGCATGAAACTTGAGTAAAACTATAACTGTTATGCTGTCTTTCCACATCCCCTTGTAAACTTAATTTCCCTTTTTGTGCACCTTAGGATTTACATCCAGCATCAAGTTGACTTGGGATAATGTTCTCATTTTGTGATGGATCAGAAAGGAGGAAGTGACTCAATTTAGGATATTGGAAGAAAGTTGGAAGAAGATAAAAACACAAGAATTATTGTGGTTTGTCTCCCTTGGTGTCCTACTTCCATAATTTAAGTTCCCCTTTGGAATTTTAATTCACTAGTAAGTCTAGTATGACCTTCTTTCCGTAAGATGGTGAACAGAAAATTGCAGTATAACCCAACCACTATATCTGAGTGATTCTTCGTCAGACCAAGAGCCTCACCAAGTTCTCTATTTAAGCCAAGATCTTTTCCCAAATTTATAACACCAATATGTAGCTCTCCTCATGATGAGAAGGGTCTTTCAATTGAAGTGCTCTTGTTATAGACAATCCTTAAGTTTGAGGTGCAAATCTCGTCATTAATGGATTTGCCAGTGAATAGATCAAGAAACTTTTAGGACGTTTAAGAGTCCCTATAAATTGTTATAACACAAAGAGTATTCAAATTGTAAGTCTGGGAGTCTTTGATTATGGTCTTGAAACCAATTTATGGTTTCAATCTGTAATATAGTCATTCTACGAGAGGTTCTATATATACTTGACTGATCCGTTCTTCAAATTTGGTTGAATTGTACTTTCATTAAATTTTAGAATCTCAGCAACACAGCAAAATTCGGTTGATGAGTTTTGAGGACTAGTTTACTGATTCCGATAACCTGAAAAACAGCTCTTAGCTTTGTAAGGTAGCTGCGAGAGCCGGTTAACTATTTCCCGCCGACCCAAAATGGATGACCTCCATCTTTACCAGCTTAAGTACAAAGAAGAACTGCCAAACACTTGTCAACCACTCAGAAAATCCTTTTTTGATCAAGTTTAATGTTGCTTAGTTTTACTCCTGATTGATCTGAAAAACCTTTTAATGAGTAGTAACTTGTAATGTATGGACATATGAATTTTTCTACTATCAAGTATCAATGCAATTTCGGATTTCAACTTCCAAAAGTCCGTCACTTAGTCATCTTGAGACAATATTGTCATTCTTAGACAAATTACATGAAGGATATACATACACCACAGAAATCATGTAAAGTCTTTATTTTCTTCAAGGTTTGGACATCTAATCGCCCACCTTAGCTTGACAATCTTGAAGCATAAAGCCTTTGTGTTTTATCTTATGGAAACATTTTAGCATTGAATCAATGTGAACTCATATCATGTTTCGTTGAGGCCAACAACTTAGGTAAACTATTCACCTATGATAAGGTAATCGTAAACCCTTGACCAATGTACCATGGGGCTCATACACTGGTTTAATCCTCCTTTGCCTAGGTATTTCAAATTGGTAAGTTCTCAGATATGGTGACAAAAATTTGTTAATTGGTTGTTTTTGTTCAGCAGAATGTATATGTTATAAAGAGTGTATGGGTTTATTTTGAATTTATGCACAAAATGGAACTTCCGGTTGAAATGAAAGACATGACAGGGGAATTGACTTGTCAAAACTGTTCTAAAGTCAGTTGATGGAGAAAAAATGGAGTGAATATTATCACATTGACTGGGACTGCTCTTGATACACAGTATGTAAACATCTTTGCTCAGTATACCCAGTCTGTACTCATCATGCTATAATCCATCTTAAAATATCCTGGAAATTTGCCTCAGCCGATTCTTCGATGTTCTCCTACACGGAGGTAGGAATCCTCCGGAGAGGTCCAGAAGCCAATTTTTCGCAAGTCTTCGGGCACTTTCTAATCCACAGTAAGTCTGAAGTATGGTAAAATTGAAAAAATAAGGTTGGAAAAATAATGATTTTACAATCTTGTTATTTTTGCAACCAACCCATCGTTGCAGTAGCAATTGATCTTCCACATAAGACACGGCGATGTTCCCCGACTACTTCTTTACAAAGCATGTTGACAAGTCTAGCAACCTGTTTGTTTCTGCCTTAAAATGCTGGATGACACTTGCATAATGTAGAATCTCTACATCCTTGGCTGAATTAATCATCTCTTCAAGAAAGAATATATACATTCTCATGTCTGGCTTGCAGGCAACGCACTGCTCAAAGGCCACCGTATTTAGAAAGAGAATGAATATGTAATCCTCAAAGTATAGGGGAGGGGTCTTCAAAACTCCCTGCATGAAGCTTACTTTGACTGGCTGGTAATCCGTTTGATCTTTCCCTGTAACACTTCTGTATGGAGAATGCTGGCACGGAAGAGATCGAGAAGGTCCCCGAGAGTATTTGAATCTCTACTTAGCAGCGGATCGAATAATTCAGGGCAAGCTCTTTCGACAAGGGGTTGTTGATCTACAAGTACTACCTGTTAAATCATATACTTTTAAGAAAACAAATGGGGGGAGCTGAATTTCAAGCATGATCAAATCACGTCTGAGAACAGGTTACTTCCACCTCTTTATGAAAATCAATCAATATCTGAAATCTCTGTTCCTTTAATTTTTTCAAAAGCTTTACGATGAAACAACCATCGAGTAGTATAACATTGATGAAATTGTCACTGGCTCACTGCTAAGCTTCAAGCTTTCATGATCTGAGCAGCTGATCCTAGTCTCCCGTTCTAATTCTCAGTCCATTGCTTAGTTTTTCCAATTCGGTGCCACGTCAGCTCTTTGGATTGAAGGCGATGAAAGAAGCTCCCTTTTAGTTTGTGCATGGCTTGAAAGTGTAGTGCTCCGTGATGGTAAGGCCTATGGAACCTTATAGATGGAGACAGTACCATTCTATGTTAGAAGATCAGTTCTCAATCTTTCTTTCAGTTCTCAAATTTGAGCCCGAAACGTCATTGAGAGCTCTTAAATTGGCTTCGTTCTGAGGTGCTCTTTCAGCATTAGTTTGAAACCTGCATCTGTGTTAGTCCGCATAACTAGATTCATGTCTTTGATGCCCAGTGTTGTCAGGAGGCTAGTTTGTAAAACGAAATCTTAGGCAAGTTAATGCCATTGTAGCCTCATTTAGGAATTATTTCAAACTGGCTATGGGCAAATGGAGATTTGTATGACTCACAAGGTTAACATGCTTCTAAGCTTGAAGAGTCTCTTTAATGAAAATATGATCAATTATTTTGACCTCATTATAAGCCCCACCTATATGGCAAAATATGTGATGCCAACAAATAAAAGCAGTCCCTCAGTCCAAGGACTTAAGATTTCAAAGGCAAGAATGGTAAGAAACTATGTCTTGCAAAGCTATCTTTCCCCAGTCCCCAAAAAATCCTATTGTGCACCTTTGGGTTAATTGGTAATGTAAGGCAATCGTGCTTTCATTTTGCAGAGTGGGAACTCATTTTGGTATGGAACATAATAGATATAGTAGCTCATTTCAGGATGGAGAAGAAGGAAATGAGGGAGAGATGAGGGCAAAGAATATGAAAGAAACACAATACTTACCATGTTTTTTCTCCCTATATCCTACTTCCACACTTTTAAGTTTCCCTTTGGGTATTCGATCCACTAGTATGATATTCTTTACAATTGCGATGACCAAACTATTACAACCCTATCACTATATCAAATGTTTCTTCTACAGACCAAGTGCTTTACCAAGTTTTCCTTTCAACTCCAAGAGCTCTTCTCAAGTTGTTTCATTGTCTTTCAAGAAATACAACAGTACCAGATCAGCACAAAAAGGTTTTCACTGTCGATAGTTATAGACTATCCTTAAGTTTAAGGTACATATCTCTTCATTAATGGATTTGTTAGTGAAAGATGAAGACACTTTATAGGACCTTAAGAGTCCCCATAGGCTACTCCAACACAAAGAGTGCTCAAATTGCAAGTCTTAGAGCCTTTAAAGATCAATTCATAATACAGTCATTCTAGGAGAGGTTTTATATATGAGTACTGACCGGTTTTCCAAATTTGTTTGAACAGTACTTTCATCACTTCAGAACCTCAGGAACACAACAGCTCGTTGACAAGTTTAAGGACCACTCTGCTGATTCTTACTAATCAAACTTGAAAACAGCTCTTTTGATGCATCTGCTGTTTCCCCTTCGCACTGACCAAAACGGATGACCTTCGTACTTTTCCAGCTGAAGTACTAAGAGGATCCGTCCACCGCTTCCCTACAACTCAGCAAATCCAATCGATCCCTTTTTTAAACATGTTTAATGTTCCCCTATTTCAACCCTGATTGATCTGGAAACGTTTGAACGAGTACCAATTTATAAGACATGGTCTAATGATTATTCTACTAAGATCATTGGTTGGTCATTTTGAGACAATAATATGATCTTAGACAAGTTACATGAAGGATATATACCATGAAAATTATGTAACTATTTTTCATTTCTTCAAGATTTTGATCTTCTAATGCCCCACCTTAATAGCTCACAGGCTTGAAGCATAGGCTTCAAATAAATCCACATGCCTTCAAGTCTAACTTCTTGAAACCTCTTTACTTCAAATGAATGTGTTTATCAGCATTCAATGACTAAATTGAATAGTGGTATATGTTCTATCGTCACTCTGCACTGGCTGAATCCGTAGCTTACATATGTCAAATATGGTAGGTTCTTTGGATTCGGTGACTGATATATATGTTAACTTATACATTTTTCTTGAGCAGAATCAAATAATATGTTAAGAACGATACTTAGACTCAATCATGTCTTGAATTCATAGATTTTGAATTAAAATGTGTTCTTCACCTCTTTGTTAAGTGGTAATCCGAAGATTCCTTGAGAATAGCGAATGGATGTTGGGAATCCTTCATATGGGGAAGGATCTTGGAGAACTGCTTGTATGTTGACCTCAACCTTAGCAATTGATGGAGAAAAAAATGGACTGAATATCTTCAAACTGACTGGGACTTATCTTGTTACCCAGTATGTTGACCTCTTTGCTCGGCTTGATACCCAGTATGTACTTATCATGCTCTGATCCGTCTTCAAATTTCTTGGGGATTCGCATCGACTGATTCTTGGAGGTTCTCTTTGAACAAATTACCCCTGTAAATGGTATGTAAAACGAATCCTTCAGGGAGGTCCAGAAGCCAGTTTTTCTTAAGTCCTTTCGAGCACTTTCAAGTCCATAGTAAGTCTGAAGTAGGGAGAGATAAAATAGGAAGATGACAGCTACAGTTGAAATAGATGCCCATGGGTTAGAAAAGTAATTGTGCTTCAATCTTGCTCTTTTTGCAACCAAACCATCATTGCAGTAGCAATTAATCTTCCACACTACATTGTGCAAGTAAGACTCCTCAATATCCCCAGTTACTTCTTTGCAAAGCTCGTTGACAAGTCTAGCCACCCGTTTGTTTCCCCCCAAAGAATGCTAGATGACACCTGTTGACAAGTCTAGCCACCCGTTTGTTTCCCCCCAAAGAATGCTAGATGACACCTGCGTAATGGAGAATTTCTATGTCCTTGGCTGAATTAATCAACCCATCGAGAAAGAATATGTACATTGTTATGTAGGCGCCTGCTTCTAAAAGGACAGCTTTGACCCAGAAGGCAGATTCCCTAACTTGAGAAATGAGTTCTTAACCTCACGCCTCCTATCAGGCTAAGCCTGCCTTTCACTCCCAGAGACAAAGACCTATAACCGACTGAGGCCTACGATTATGAACCAATATTCACCGGGCAGCCTATTCTTCTTCGTAGTAAATGTCAAAACGCTTTCCGTAAAGTGCTGGGGCTTAGAATATAAGATTAATCGCCGAGGCACTTTAACTAGGTTCTCACCTGTTGTCAGGTCTACGAGCAGTTAGGAGCTTATTAGGTGCGGTACAGGCCAGAGCTACGATTCCCTGGAATCTCCATCTCCGCATCTGGCTTTCAGTCAAAGTCGCACTGCTAAAAGGCGACCATGTTCCGAAACAAAGTAAACCTGTGATCATCGAAGTATATTGGAGGGATCTTGAGAACTCCCTTCTTGAAGCTACTTCTAGTGGTTGCTGATCCTTTGCCATCTTAAGCTTGACCCCAGATTCTTTTAGCTCTGCCATTGAAAGGAACATGTGGGGCTCTTTCCCTCGTGACAATTCCTTTGGGAGAATGCTGGCACAGAAGAGATCAAGAAGTTGGGGCCTACTTCTTCCTGGTGTCACCAAATTACTTTGCCCAAAAGTATTCAAATCTCAGCTCAGCAACGGATCGAAGAATTGAAGTGCAAGCTCTTTCAAACATGGGCTTGTTGATTTACAAGTACTACGTTGGAATATGCTTTCCAAGAATAGTTTTTGAGATTCTCTAAATTAGTTAGTTTTGAGATTGTTTTTGCCTTTCTTAAATTCTGTCTATACATGGATGATTGATGTATTTTTGGTAAATTAGCTTTGACTTATTTGATTGATTCAATCAAAGTTTTGATTGATGTAAATATAGTAAATTGTCTTTCTAACATTAGCATTGCCTTCTAAGTGTTTTCGTGTATGGAGCCTATTTAAGAAGATGGTGTCTTCTTCATTCAAAGACGCTTTGGAGAGAGATCGAGAGAAAAAGTCTAATACACTGCTGTGTCGTGTGATGAATGTGAGCAAAAATACAGACACATCCTTCAACACATCTCATTCTGAAACTACTAAAACTGTGTTTGAAGTTTCTGTCCTCAATGGATGTCAGTGTTTATTAGACAGGATTGTATTACCAAAGCATAAGTTTGTAGTCTCTTTTGTCTACTTTCGTTGTTAGATCTTTTGTTAGAATTTCGCTAGTTGTTTTTCTTTGTAATCGGTTCTATATTTTCTAGTGAAAAGATTTTGCCATATTGGCACGTCTACAAGTATTTATACTTGTAGACAAAGGATACATCAATCTTGTTAACTTTCGTTTTTATTAATTCATTGCAATTTCTTGGATGTTATAGTAGATGTTATCACATCTTTGATAACATTTACTATATTCCAAAGATTCATTTTCTTAGTTACATAGCTATAAAACTTTCATTTGGTATCAAAGCCTACACTTGACATAACTAAGTGAGGTTCCTGGTTGTAGCTATGTCGGATACTCAATATGGTACTCAACGTCCTCCTGTCCTCGATGGATCTAATTACTCTACTTGGAAACTCAAGATGCGCATGTACCTCAAGTCTCTTGATGAAAGAACATGGCTCTCTGTGGTTACAGGGTGGACTCCACCTAGAGTAATTGACATCGATGGAGACTATAAAATTACCTCAGAAGCTAGTTGGACGACTGAAGAAAGAAGCGTAGCAAATTTTAATTCAAAAGCTATTAATGCTATCTACGGCTGTGTGGAACCAAATATTTTCAAAATAATTGTTCATTTTGAATCAGCCAAAGAAGTATGGGAAGCCCTTCAAGCTCATTGTGAGGGACCTGATAGCGTTCGTTTAACCAAGCTACGTTTACTTACTACTCGTTTTGAATATTTAAAAATGGAAGAAGATGATGACATTTCATCCTACTATGACAAGTTGGTAGATTTGTCTAATGAGTCTCTAGCCTTGGGAGAACCTATTTCCAATGCAAGACTTGTTAGCAAAATGATGAGATCTCTTCGAACGTTTCAATATAAAAATCTCGCTATAGAAGAAGCTCATGACACCGGAAGAATGAGTTTAGATAAACTTTCGGTATTCTTCAAACCTTTGAGTTAAATCTATCTTTGCGAACAAAAGCAAAATAAAAATGCTAAAAGTATTGCTTTGCCTGTTGCACAAAATCAATCTGACTTGTCGGAGGAATTACTTGAATTTACAAATGATCTTGGAAAGGCAGATTTTGGAGAAGAATCTCGTGCTATGTTGGTCAAAAAGTTTAACAACATTTTGACCAAAGGACAAAACTATCAAAAGTATCAAAAAACAAACATCGCTCCAAAATTTGCTCCAAGAAAATTTTCTTTGAAAAACAGTTCTGATAATTCTGATAATTCCAAAGACAAGTTTACTCCTAAACTTCCTTCAAAATACAAATCAAAAAAGGAAGAAACTGTTCAATGCAGAGAATGTTTTGGTTATGGTCACTATGCTGCCGAATGTATCAATACTACAAAGAAAAAGGGAAAAAGTTTGGCACTACCCTAAGTGACAAAATGATGATCAATCCGAAGAGGAAACGCACTAAACGGTTTTTGAAACCCATAAAGTGTTACAAATAAATCCTCATGGTGTATCTAAAGGTGTTGCCTTAAATGTGGCTCCAACGTGATCACATCTGTTAAAAGATTCATTCGAACTGAATTGTCTCAACTCTTCCATAGTTGATGACAATCATGTCCACAATGAGTCCGATTCGATTCGAAAATGGGATTTATTAGAGGATTATAAGGCACTTTATGAAGATTGGGTAAAGAAGGAAGAAAAGTTAAATCTTCTCACCGAGGAAAATGAATATCTTTCAAAAGAACTTGAAGTTCGAAAACTTCAAATGAGTTGCTCTCAAAAGAGAATGAAGTTCAGAAAGCTTCCATTGCTAGGCTGGAAGTCATGCTCACCAAGAAAGATGTGGATTTTGAAAAAGCCAAAATTAATCTTGAAAAAGCAAATGAAACCATGTCCAAGCTGAACAAAGGCAAGGTTAAACTTGATGAACTTCTGACTTATGGTCAAGAAGACACTGCTGGACTGGGATTCAAACCAGTTGCTTTTGTCAAGGAAAGAATGAATGGTGAACATGTTAATCAAAACCAAATGGCTAACGAGAAAAGGTCTAGACACGGAAACGTCGGTATATTTGCCATTATTAATGTTTCGGTCATATCGACCTTATTGTTACAAAATGAACGATTTGGCAAAAAATTTCACCGAAATCGCTGGACAGAATGTCGTGGAAAATGTCTCCACATTTGAATCGGCATTCCCGAAATTCGGAAAAATATGGGTCAAGAAAGGCGATGTAACGTGCAATGTTACATACACTTCCTTTAAAACCAATGTTCTTTGGCTCATGGTTTTTTGATAGTGGATGTTCCGTCATATGACGGGGACGGATGAATACTTGTCGAATACTCTAGCTTCAATGGTGGAAGTGTGACCTATGGGGTGGTGCAAAAGGAAAAATTGTTGGTAGAGGCAATCTTGATGTTGAGGGATTGCCAAGGCTTAAAAATGTTCTTCATGTGGAAGGTCTTAAAGCAAATCTCATCGGTATAAGTCAATTATGTGATGATGATTTGCATGTTAAATTTGACAAAAACTCATGTGAAGTATTTGATGGTACTAACAAATGTATTCTTGCAGTACTAGATCCTCGGATAATTGTTACATGTATGGTGAAGTTGTTTCATGCCATACCTCAAGTGTTAATGATAGTTCTCTTTGGCATCAAAAACTAGGACATGCTAGTTTTCATAAAATTCATGATATAATCAAACATGATGCCGTAGAGGATTACCAAAGATTAACACAAAGAATGTGGGTGTGTGTGGTCCATGCCAAAAGGGAAACAAACTAGAGTGTCCCACCCAAAAATTCAACAACGTTCCTCAAAACGTTGTCTTGAGTTCATTCATACGGATCTTATGGGTCCAATTGAAGTGGAGAGTCTAGGGAGAAAGAAATATTCCTTTGTGTGTGTTGATGATTTTCTCGGTATACTTGGATTATTTTCTTGAGAGAAAAATCTGAAACTTTTGAAGCTTTTAAAACTTGGTACAAAAGGTCCGAATCTATATGACTTAAAAGTTATTAAGATTCGTTCGGATCATGGTACCGAGTATGAAAATTCTTCTTTTTCCAAATATTGCGATTCAAAGGGATTACTCATGAGTATTCAGCCCCAAAACTCCACAACAAAATGGAGTAGCGGAAAGGAAAAATCGCACACTTCAAGAAATGGCACGTGTCATGCTTAGTTCTCAAAATCTTTCAAAACGTTTTGGTGAAGCCTTAAACACCGCTTGTCACATTGGAAATCGTGTATATTTGAGACCCGGTTGCACCATGACTCCATATGAAATCCTTTTGGGAAAAAAACCGAATCTCAAATATTTTCACGTTTTTGGTGTATATGTTATCTCTTAAATGACCGAGATCATCTTTCAAAATTTGATTCTAAGAGTGACAAATGCATTTTTGTGGGGTATTCATCAAATAGTAGAGCATTTCGAGTCTTTAATCTTCGGACTAAGACTATAATGGAATCCATAAATATTACTTTTGATGATTTTGCAAACCTTGGACGAAAAGCTGAAGATGATATTACGGGGTTCTTTGGATGATGCGGGCGAAACGGTGTGCGAGAAAAATTGTTCTTGATTCACAAAATCCGGCATCGAATGATTCGAAGGAAATGTGTCCGAAAATGTGGGGACATCCTCGAACACACCTACCAACAACTCGGGATCAGTGAAACGAATCGGCCGAACCGGTTGAATCTGATGAGGTGAAGCGATCAAAGGCGGGATGTGTCAAGCGGAATTCGGAAAAATCACCCTACAACTCAAGTGATTGGTAATGTGTTTGATGGAATGAAGACAAGACAAAAGGTAAAGTGGATTACAAAAAATGGTAAGCTTGGCCTATTTGTCATCGATTGTTTAAATGCTAGAACTTGTTGCTTCATATCAAATCTTGAACCTAAAAATGTGAAAGAAGCTCTTGGGGATGATTTTTGGATAAGCGCAATGTTGGAAGAATTAAATCGAGTTTTCCAAAAATGATGTTTGGTACTTAGTTCCTAGACCTAGTCAAGGTAATGTAATAGGAACTAAGTGGATTTTCAAAAATAAAGCGATGAGTGCGGGAAAATAGTTAGAAATAAAGCACGATTGGTAGCTCAGGGGTATACACAGGTAGAAGGGGTGGACTTTGATGAAACCTTTGCTCCTGTAGCCCGCATTGAGTCTATTCGATTAATGCTTGCCATTGCTTGTCATCTTGGAATCACACTCCATCAGATGGATGTGAAAAGTGCTTTTTTAAATGGCGTTTTGAATGAAGAAGTTTTTGTGGAACAACCAAAAGGATTTGAAGATCCTCACAAACCAAACCATGTGTTTAAATTAAAGAAGGCATTGTATGGTCTTAAACAAGCTCCTAGAGCTTGGTATGGAAGACTTACTGAATACCTTCTTGAAATTGGTTTCAAAAGAGGTGAGGTTGATAAAACTCTGTTCATTCAAAAGAAAAAAATGATATTCTCATTGCTCGAGATATATGTGGATGATATTGTGTTTGGATCTACATCGAAAAGATGTTAGGACATTTTGTCAACAACATGACATCCACATTTGAGATGAGCATGGTTGGTGAGTTAAACTATTTTCTTGGTCTTCAAGTGAAACAAAGCAATGAAGGAATTTTTGTGTCTCAAACCAAGTATGCTCAAAACTTGGTTAAAAAGTTTGGTCTTGAGAATGCATCCCATTTAAAAACTCCCATGGGATCATCTCAAAAGTTGTGTAGGGATGATGAAGGTGAAGGTGTAGATCACACCTTGTTTAGAAGTATGATAGGAAGTCTTTGTACCTAGCGCCGGACCGGACATTATGTATAGTGTTTGTGTATGTGCAAGGTACCAAGCAAATCCCAAGGTCTCCCATCTAAAGGCCTTAAAACGTATCATTCGATATGTTAGTGGGACAACCAAACTTGGGCGTGGTACACTAGAGACACTAATACCAATCTTGTTGGTTTTAGTGATTCGATTGGGCGAGGAAATATCGATGATCGTAAAAGCACCACCGGGGTTGTTTTTACTTGGGAACAATTTGGTTTCATGGTATAGCAAAAAACAAAGCTGCGTTTCACTTCCGAATCGAATATGTAGCGGTTGGTAGTTGTTGCTCTCAACTTCTTTGGATGAATCGGATGATCAATGATTATGGGCTAGAGAGTGATACTCTTGTTGTTTATTGTGATAATTCGTGCTATAGATATCTCGAAAAATCTGTTCAACACTCTCGCACCAAACATATTGATATTCGACATCACTTTATTCGGGATTTGGTTGAACAGAAAATTATCCGCATGGAATTTATAGGAAGCGAGAATCAATTAGGCGATGTGTTCACCAAGGCTCTTGATTTTGAGAGATTTTCTACTCTTAGGAAATCTCTAAGTCTGTGCTATTTGATTGTCTCACAACATGTGGTCTCAAGTGTGACCACATGTGCTTGTTGTAAAAAAAAAAAAAAATCATCATCATCTTGCATGTTGTCTTGGGCACGACTTTGTCAAATGATTTTAAAAAAAAATGTGGTATTTGAAAGACATTTTTTTTGAATGTGGATCTCTATTCAAAATAAAAAAAAATAATAAAAAAAAAAAAAAAGGAGAAGTTCTCCCAGTGAATGAGCCAAATCAGTGATTGGAAGCCTTTGAGGGAAAAAGCTACCTTCTCAATGTGTATGCGGCCACTCATATGTGATCTTATAATCTAGATCAATATGTTCTTTGAATTTTGGCGTGATCATATGAGAAAGGGCTATCCTTGAGGAAGAGTGAAAGCTACCTCTTGGTTAAATCCCTTCATCTTTAAGGCAAAAATCATCATATAAAGGATGGGAGAAGAGGATCTTGATCCATTGAATTCAAAAATTGCAAAATGTGTTTCTCAATGTGCCAACATTTTTCTCCTTCACATTCATTGAACAAAGTCCCTCACTTGTGTGCGCATTGTCTTATTCTTCATGGTTAGGCATACCTATAGGGCATTTGGTCTGGTGAATATACTCTCATGCTATAAGTTTCTCATCATCTATTTTCTCCAAAGTGGCCTATTATTTGTGAATCTTTATCCTTCATTGTGTTTGTCTATAAACAATTTGAATGGTACTTGATTTTTGAGCATTAAGATGATTTGAGGGTTCCTTAGCGAAGATTTATCACGGGGACATTTTGGGTAATATTCGGATGCCTATTTTTGATGAGAATTTGAAAAAAAAGGAAGTTATTTTACCAAAAATATTTTTTGGTAAGTAGCGATTTTTTGGAAAGGAGCGATTGTTCTCCTTCAAAATCAGTTCCTTCTTTCCCAAAATTAAACCGTGCCCTAGCGTGCCCTAACTGCATCTTCTCTCTTGTATTCGACAAATTCTTTCAAGTGCAATCTCTTTCTCTCTATTCTTCCAGATTCTTCAATGGCATCCAAGGCTGTGGGTTCTCCTTCTCCATCTCAGAATCCAGCATCTCCTTCAGCTGATGTTCCCCAAAATATGGAGACATCCGCTCTTCACAGTACACCCCCTCTCACAGTTGTTCCATTCGATGATGCTCCTGTTCCTATTGACGCCATTCTCCCGGGCGAGGCGGCAACGTCATTGATGTTGAAAACCCCACGATTTGAAGCAAGTAGGCGCCTCTCTTGGCCTATTGGGCGTCTACGATGCGCTTTTCAAAGCGGCAAGGGGCTTACTCCAAATTTGGAGCCTCTGTCTCCTACCTCGTTTCGAAGCAAAAGGGCGTTTGCTGCAACAAGAATCTCCGCGGTTCACCTTGAAGATGATGACGCCACGACGCTGATTTTGTTCCGCCTTCATCAACTGAGGATATGGACTTTCCTCATGTATGTGTGGTTCGCTCTGTTGTTCCTCCCTCCGCTTCTGAGCCATCTCTTCCTGCTTCTGTGGTGCAAGAAGAGTCTGATGATCTCTTTGAAGAGATTGACAATTTTCAGCCCAATGCGATCGGGCGATCTGTGGCACCCTCGGTTCAAGCGGTCTCGCCTACTCACGGTGATGGTCTCACGATGACTCCACCCTTGCGAAGTCATGCTCAAACTAGGGAAGAAATCTTCTTGCCCTAAGTCCCCTTCCTCTCCATCCAGTGATAGTGAAAGAACAAATTCACTTAATAGGGATTCTGTGGAACCATCTGGACAAGCGTCTTCTGAGTCTATTGAAGGTCTTCGTTCTGATGATGACGAAGATGTGGTGGCATCCCCTCTCACATCATCTCCTCCCCTGGATATTGATTCAGCTTTTAATCCTCTTTTCTACACCCGTGAGGCATCCTTGAGGTATGATCGTTTCATCACTCGCAATTTGCTTGAGGAAAAACAGGTTCAGTTAGAGGTTCTTGATCGGTTTAATTTGTCTCAATTTTTAATTGATCGCAAACTTTTAAATACTGTGACCTCTTCCTCACCCTATGTCAAAACTCTAGTCATAGAATTTTATGCCAATCTTGAAAAAGCCATGTGCATGGAAGGCTCGACAGATTTGGTCGGGTTTTGTTCGAAATAAAATTATAAATTTTACTCCTTCCAAAATAAATGAGTTTTGTGCAGCGAGAATGTTGAAGTATCATACGTGGTTGATAACTTCAATGAGATCACATCTGTCTTGGCGGGGAAAAATCAACAAATGGCCTATATCTCTGAGAAACTTCAATCGCCCAATTGACTTCGTTTTACTCGGTCTTGCACAAATTGTGCCTGCAAATTGGGTCCCTTCAAACAACACTTCGTGGTGACTCAATCCCAGCTAAACTCATTTTCCAAATTGGCACGGCCTTCCTTTTAATTTTGGGCAATGGGTGTTTGATAGTATTACCTTTTATCTTTGAAACTCTCTCGGATCGGGTCCTTCCCTTTCCGAGTTTGATTTTTCGATTTTTGGTGCATCACGGTATCGTGTGCACCGATCGTATCACAAGTCGTCCCAAAGTTTTGAAGATTTACGCTCAATTGTTAAAAGGGGATAGGGTCATTGACTTACCCTTGGCCGTTCTTCTACGATCTTCTGCTGGAATTTCTCCATCTTCTCGGTTCATATGTCCTCTGAGATGTCCCTACATCCTCTTGACCTCCTTGTCGTGCCATTTGTTCGCTCGCACTTCCTCTTCTTCTTTCAGATTGCGCTACTCGTACTCACCTTGTATTTCTTGAGGATTTGCATTCACGGTTCCAGGCTTTTCTTGATGCACAAGTGCCATCCTCTTACGGACAAAAGGGGAGACTCCTCTAATGCGGGGAGACAACAATGCGGGGAGACAACTCGTTTAAGATTACGCCTCAAGAGATGTTGTTTTAAATGTCATAACATTCTTTGTGTTTGTGGTTGTTAACGGTTTAAACAATTTATTTTTTACTACTACGAACTCTCGATTTCATATTACATCTTTGTGTTATATTAATCATATCTTATTCGGGGAGTTCATTGTGTTTAATTGATGTTTTGTCGAGAAAGGCAAAAAGGGGAGATTGTTGGAATATGCTTTCCAAGAATAGTTTTGAGATTCTCTAAATTAGTTAGTTTTGAGATTGTTTTTGCCTTTCTTAAATTCTGTCTATACATGGATGATTGATGTATTTTTGGTAAATTAGCTTTGACTTATTTGATTGATTCAATCAAAGTTTTGATTGATGTAAATATAGTAAATTGTCTTTCTAACATTAACATTGCCTTCTAAGTGTTTTCGTGTAGCGCTGGAGCCTATTTAAGAAGATGGTGTCTTCTTCATTCAGCACGCTTTGGAGAGAGATCTGAGAGAGAAAAAGTCTAATACACTGCTGTGTCGTGTGATGAATGTGAGCAAAAATACAGACACATCCTTCAACACATCTCATTCTGAAACTACTAAAACTGTGTTTGAAGTTTCTGTCCTCAATGGAAGTCAGTGTTTATTAGACAGGATTGTATTACCAAAGCATAAGTTTGTAGTCTCTTTTGTCTACTTTCGTTGTTAGATCTTTTGTTAGAATTTCGCTAGTTGTTTTTCTTTGTAATCGGTTCTATATTTTCTAGTGAAAAGATTTTGCCATATTGGCACGTCTACAAGTATTTATACTTGTAGACAAAGGATACATCAATCTTGTTAACTTTCTGTTTTTATTAATTCCGCTGCAATTTTACTGGATGTTATAGTAGATGTTATCACATCTTTGATAACATTTACTATATTCCAGCATTCTGTTTTCTTAGTTACATAGCTATAAAACTTTCATACTACTTGTTAAATCATACACTTTCAGCAAAACAAATAGCGGGTGCTGATTTTCAAGCATGATAAAATCACGTCTGAGAACAGGTAACATCCACCTCCTTACGAAGACAGATCCATGCTTGAAATCGCCCTTTTTCAACTCTCTCAAAAGTTCTACAATGAAACAACCATCGAGTAGCATAATCTCGATGAATTTATCACTGCTTATTCTCAAACTCACATGATCTTCATAGCAGCTTTGAGCCTCCTGCTCTAGTTATTTCAGTTGAGTGATCAGTCTTTCCAATTTGGCCCCACGTTGCTCACTTGGATTGAATAACCGGTGAAAGAAGTTCCACTTTAGGTCTTGCATACCCTGTAAGTGAGATGCTCCGTGATGGTAAGGCCCAGTTGATATTATATTAGGCTCATAAGCTTTTGGTTCCACGTTGCATAGATCAGTTGGGACCTTATAGATGGAAACAACACCATTGTGCATTGGAAGATGGGTTTTCAATCTCTCATCCAATGAAGCTCTCAAATTTGAGCCCGAAAACTCATTGCAAGTTCTGGGGCTGGCTTCAGTATGAGCTGCTTGTTTTGAAGCCTGCTGCACTTGTATATATATGTTCTTCAAGAAGAATGTAGTGGATTTTCTGTTTATCATTTCTGCGAGAAACATGAACACTTTTGACCTTACAGTGCTATAATTAAGATCAATTACGTACATTGGTGTATGTATATATTACTCTAGCGATACCCAAGTCAGTTTTTTAGTCTACTCCTAAAACATAGATCAGATTCATATTGGTTAACCATTTCTTATTTCCTAACAACCGCAGTTTTGGCTCTTTCCTTGCATCAAAGTCTTCTTGATTGCTATTGGTGATGCGAATTCCTTGAATATATGGTTGGAGCGATCATGACATCATCACACATGGAAGAAGAATGATGTCAATGATGATGATGGTGCTGATTGATGACACAAAAGACGGTTTTATAATTATCATTTTCAGTTTTATGGTTCATTGACTTGGACTTCAAAATGCATGCTGCAGACTGTTATACTTGATCAAATTTAGGCCGTTGATTTCATCCTAGAATCGAGTTATCTTGGATGTTGAACATTGTTAATTTGATTATCTTGAGATCAACATTGTGCAGCTGATTAGTTTTTTTCAGAGTAGAGAATAGCTTGTGTGAACAAATAACATTGATTTTAATTCAATTACACCAATCCTACCGTTGAACAGATTATGGCAGTATACTATGGGAGGAGGGCAATGAGATGGATTCTGCCTTAAGCATTGTTAACAATAATATCAATGAATACTTTGCGAACGAAACTAGAGGTTCCGAGGAGGAGGAGGAGGAGGCGAAAGGGTATAATGTTAGCACTAATGTAGTGATATGCTTGAAGGTGTTCCGCAAACTGTTGGCGTGTGTTAAAAAATTATTGGGTTATACTACCTCGGTCCCAAAATAATGATCGTTTTTAAAAAGACTAATTTATATTTATTTAAATTCAATAATTATAGATAAGTTATAAGAGTATGTTTATTATTCTTCTTACCAACTCTCCTTAATGAGAGTGGTAAATAAGGGTAATTTTGACAAAATATAGGCAAATATTTTTTGAAATTCTATAACAACAATTATTTTGAAACAAAAAACCTTTGCTAAAACGATAATTATTTTGGGACAAAAAATACTTAATCCCAAAATAATTGCCGTTCTAGCAAAGTTTTTGTGTCCCAAAATAATTATTGTTATACAATTTTAAGAAACATTTGTCCATACTTTACCAAAATTATCCTAATTGGTACGAAACGGTTTTAGTACTCGCAATATCTCTTCATAGGCTGCCATGTGGCAATATAAAAAGAAATGGAGTGAATAATTATAAAGGGTTCATTGAGTTTTTAGTCAACTAAAAGTAAAATAATTAGAAAAATGATGGGTTGAAAATAAATATTAGTGTCTACGCAATATGAATTGTCATTTAGTCAGGTAAATACATAAATTCCTAAATAAACCTCAATCGTAATTTGGATCGTTCCTAGCATTTTATAGGTCCGGAGTAAAGTTAAAAGAAGGGCTCTAATTTAATTATTAAATATTAATCTCATGTATTTTTTAAAATTTAATTTTTAGAGAGACAAAAATGACTTTTGCTATCAGTAAAATTTCAATAATAGATTCCTACCGAAATGAAATTAAATTTGGAGAAACATTATTATCTAGAAAACTGAACAATTTATTACCGAATTTCAGCCTCTTAAAGTCAAAAAAAAAAAACAATTACTCAAATCAACAATCAACGTAAGGATAATTTGGGATTTCTTGTTGCTTCGTACTTCTATTTCATAGTTTTCTTATCACTCACTCAGAGCTATGATCTCAAATTAGTAATTAACTAAATTGAAAATTCACTGTAACTATGTAAGATGTGAAACAAACTATGTTCTCTTATCACTCACTCAGAGCTATAATCTCAAATTAGTAATTAACTAAATTGAAAATTTAATGTAACTATGTAAGATGTGAACAAACTATCAAACTCAAAAGTCCTAACAAATAATTGAACAAACATAATTCAAAATTTAACAAATAAACAAAGTCAATGTCACTTTCAATTTTTAAAAACACAAAAACATTATAAAAAGAAAAAAAATTAGCAATGTAACAAAATTTAACAAACAAACAAAGTCTCAACAAACAATTGAACAAATATAATTCAAAAGAACAACAAAAGCTTTGAGTTTGGGCCTCAATTTAAGAAATTTGAATATTATTTTTGATTTACATATATACTAATATTACAACAGTAAAAAAAATTTAGGCCCCTTATTACTTTGGGCCCTGAGCAGTGTCTAGCCAGACCACCCCTTGGGCCGGCCCTGACCGTAATATCCCTAAAGCCCTAATATTCAATCTTCACTAGGCCATAGCTAGCCTTAACAGCAGCTTCCCACCACATCATTTCGGCTAGGCACAATGGACTATCGTGATGCACCATACTTCCTTCTAATTTTTTCTAGGGTTTACTGGAATGCACCTTGCCCTCCCAGTCTACCAGTCTAGTTGAATATTTTGGACAAGTAATACAAGTATCTAGTCATGGTATCCACACAGCAAAACTTTCTTTTGAATCATGGGACTTTGATTTTGATTTTTTTCTCTTTTATTTTCTTTTTAATTTCTTTAATTAATCTTTATATTGGTTTGTATATATATTTTGTACGGTTAATGCCACTCAAACGTTCAAAAAACAAAATGTCCATAGTTTTGCTTTCATAATCAACCCATGAGATATGTATAATAATAATAATAATAATAATAATAATGATTTTGGACGACGATATCACATACCTATAATGATCAATGACATATAATAATCAATCAATGAATCTGTAATCTAAAATTTTAGATTACTAGTCTGAGCAACTATGAATTTTATTTTAGGATATTATATCATATCATATCAATACAGGGTTTGGGGATCAATACAAAAATATGAGTAAATTATACTCCATAGTATTGTTGAAAGGAAAGAAGAAGAAGAAGAATGGAGAATGGTACTTCATTGCCATTATGAAAGTAGTTTTATTAATTGTTGGGCAAATATGAAGATTATGAAGTAGTATCGAGCAACATTTAGGGTAGAAGCTGATGAAGAATATTGAACACAATTAAACAATTAATGTGAGGCAATTTACATACTAGGGTTGGGAGGGTAATTTTGGGATATTTGTATTTGCTTGATTATATAACAATTACTTCGACTTCAAAAGTTTTTGTCAACTCATATTTTTTTCTAATTATTTTGCTTCTAATGGACTGAAACCTAATGCACCCTAAAATAAAATAAAAAAACATGGAAAGGGGGACGGTGGGAAAGAAAATAGGGTTGGGCAGGAAAATTAAGAGCAAATTAGTAAAGAAAGATTTTATAGAAACTACCCCCTTCGTTCTAAATAAGAGTTTACTTAGAGATGTTAAAAGGGTCACAGCCCGTAGGGTTGATCCGTTTAAATCGAAAAAAATATGGTTAGGGTTCAATTTTTCTGGACCGTTTAAAATTAGGGCTAAGCGGGCTGGCCCTATAGGGCTGCGGGTGTTAGTTGTCAATGACTTAAAGTCTAAACCCTAGTCATAAAACCATGGGCAATGAACAGACCGCACACAACAGCACGGCCGGACACAAGGCTGGTAAAGGCAAAACGCGAAAGAGTTCTCTACTTCTCTCTCGGTCTCTCTCTCTCACAACCCACGGCGCAGGGCGCAAGCATTGTCGGAGCTCATCCAAGGACACTGGCTCACTGCACTGGTACTCTCTCTCTCGAATCCTTGATCTCGATTTTGTCTTTCTCAATATCGATTTTGTCTCTCTCGATCTCGATCTTGATTTGGAGTTAGAAACTTGGATTTTTCAAATACATGTATTGGAGATTGATCTGTAGGAACAAGAAGTAATAGAAGAGATATTTATGGATTTTTTACTTCTTGCAAGAAAATAGGATATTTATCAAATAAATTTTAATTTGGCAATGTCTTGCATAGTAAAATGAACTTGGGACTGGGTGTCACAAGTGCAATCATACTTTAAAAAGTAGTTATAAAAACTAGATTGTAATTTGACCTGAATTCTATGAAGAGGTTATAACCAGGTATTTGCGAAACTTTGTAAGCAGCAAAGCAAATCAGAGTATGCTTTACTTGTTTCCATTTTGAAGTAAGAATTAATTTATTTCTTAGTACATTTGCAATTTAGAAACTAGTAGTAATTATCCTAATGCGTACCCATCTTGGTTAACAAATCAGGATTATAGTTTTCACAAAATGATATACATTTACACATTTATGCACACGCAAGTGAATGGTGGTCAAGGCTGTATCAGAGCAGCGTAAGAATTCTCGGAAGCCAATTGTTTGATGTCACACAGTCGCAAACATTGTGCCATTAGAAACAGCAGAAGACATTGTTCTATGACTCTATCCTCGTCTTAGTTACACGTCAATTATGAACTTCCTTTGAAAGTCAGTGAATTTGATTGTCTCCAATGACTTTGATATTATATTGGATAAACTTTCTCAATAGACTTTTCATGCACATGTGCAGAGACATGGTATAGTTCTTAGATATATACCAACATACTGTAAACATTCGAGCAAGCCTGCTACACTCAATTATAGAGCTATGTAACTAAGACTTTCAGGCACATTGTTTCTATCAAATAATTAAATTAATACTATTTCATGTTATGTTTAGTTAATGAAAAGTTAATGTCCTTAATTTTTGGGTGAATTACAGGCTGGTCCCTTTTTAAATATTTGTAATCGCTCCAGTCCACTCATCTTTTTTAAAAATCGAAAAAAGGCATTTTTGGGGTGAAAAGACGATTATGTCATTAATGAAAGAAAAACATGCGCGCTTCAGTAACCCAAGGCATCGCGATGCACTACTTTGGCATCGCGATGCACCACTTTTGCATCGCGATGCACCAAATTGGGGCATCGCGATGCAATAATTGGTGCATCGCGATCATCGCAGCGCGCTTTAGGGAACCAAAGCATCGTGATGAGAAACCAAGGCATCGCGATGCACCAAATTGGGGAATCGCGATGCAACATCGCGATCATCGCAGCGCGCTTTAGGGAACTTGATTTTCGTTTACCTTTCGGGGGCAACCGCTGTCCCCTCGACCCCTGCGACCTGACCGGGCAGGTCGAACCCCGTTGCGTTGCTCAGCATAATGTGATTGGCGAATTAAATCAGTTCAAGAACATCTTCCTCTGTTTTCGGACAGCACACTGTCAAGCTTGATTTGAAGCTCAAAAATAGTGTTTTTTGGTAGAAAAATTATGCACAAATATAGTACTAAGTTAGGATAATAATATGAGATTAATTTTAAACAAATTTGAAGCTTAAAACAGAGATTTAAGTGGCCAAAACAACTCAAGAACAAAGAAAAACGGGATGAACTCAAAAAAAATTGAATTTGATCAAATTCGTGTTTTATGCATGAAAATTGATACCCAAACATGATGAAAGACTATATTAATAACATGAAATCATTTATACATCAATTTGAATCTCAAATCTGAAGCAACGATGTTGTTGAGGGTATTTTAGGATGAAAAATTTCAAAATGCCTTTTAGCGGTTAAAAAAAAAAGGTGTACTGTAGAGAAAAAAAGTTTGGAAAAGTGGACCGGCCAGCAATTTCTCCATTTTTTAACCATAGCCCGATAGTGGCCCGTTTAGCCTGAAGTCCGTCAGGGTTAGGGTTAAGTCCACAATATCATTGACCCGAAAAAATTGAATCGTTTAACCCGTAGCCCGTTAAGATTACAACCTGCTAGGGCTAGCCCAAAACCACTAAGGCTAGCCCGTTTAACATCTCTAAGTTTACTATTCTATTTTGGAATATTTCATTTAAATAGTTTACTTTCAAAAATTATACTTACAATTTTCATAATATTTCATATTTACTCTCCAGTAAGCATCTTAATTGTGCTTAAATATTTTTATAATTATATCAACTTCAATGACACTAATATACTTATAATTATTAAAATTTTCAAACGTAAACTCTTTTGGTGGAACAAAAGAGTAACTATTTAAAAATAGAAGATGTAGTGAAAAGAGAGTACATCAGAAAATATGGCGAGAGAGAAAGACAAGTAGATAAATAGGAAAAAATGTTATAACAACTAAAATTATAAATATGCATATGATTATAAAAATTGCTTACATAGTTTAGTTTAGTAACTTGGCTTGTGGTTGTAAATATATATACTCTCTCCGTTCTACAAAAAGGATCATGTTTGAAAAGTCTAATAATTAAGAAATATATAAGTAGTATTAAAATTGGTCATAATTACAAAAATATTTTAGTATAGTTAATATGTTTATACTATATATGGAGGGTAAAGTTGAAAGTATTATGGAGATTATAGGCATAATTAACGGAGGGAGTATTTTTTTAATTTTGGTTCCACTAGTTTTTTTCTATCAATTTTATTTTTTATTACTCCGTATTATAAATAAAAATTTAAAACTGAAAACAAATCACTCTTATTTTTTATTCGATTATTACAAAATAAAAATTTAAAAGCTAAAAACAAACAACACCCGGTGTAGGTGTAAAAATGGTCCATGGGAATTATCGCAGCTAAACCACCAGCGCTTTTTTGAAGCGCATAGAAGTTAGAAGTGTGGCTTTTGTTTTCCCATTTCCGCCCACCCCGCGGCCAATTTAACGCAAATAGGCCTGAGTGCACGTGGCAGTTCTCTTCTCTCCTCTCCTCTCCTCTCCACCATGGCTACGACGGAGCAGCCGCTGAAGAAGCGAAAGCTATACGAGCCACAATCAGAGCCACCACAACAACCACCACCATCAACGCCGCCGCCGCCGCCGCTGCCACAACCACCGCATCAAAGTGTTGCAGCTCCACCTCTATCACAGGAAGAAATTCTCCGACGGCGTAGAAACAGAGAAGAGATTCGAAATTTGTACGATAGTTACAAGAGAATCAAGTTTTGCGTCTCCCAGAAGAATGCCAGGCTCATGCCTGACCTAGAACAGGCTTATCTCTCACTCATCACTGCTTCAAGAGGTTAATATACTTTTGAACTCATTCTCACTCTATAATCTTGTACATTGGAATTGGAATCTGGTTTGATTCGTTATTATTTATTTGATTCGAGTGATGCTATTATACCTGTTGTTTCTTCTTTTTTTTTTTTTGTTTCGGTTATCAAAATTTGCAAATTTCGTATGCTCATCGAAGTAGGTCAGTAACTTTTAGAAGAATAAGTTTTAACAAATTAATTGTTAAAAATGTTGTACCTAATAATAACTAAGCATGGTGGGATTATTAAAAGTTCAGAAAAGTGAAATCTATAAAGGAAAGCTAAAAATATAGAAAACCTTTTTGAGAACCCTAAAGTAACAGGCCTGGATCTTATGGCGTTAGCCTTGTGTAACGTTTTGAGTTAATATGTTGGGACGGTTCTGTATGTAAATATACCAATTGGAATCTCTATCTGTTTAACTCTCAGATTTTGAATTATCATTTGGGGCTTTTATTCTCTGAGATGCTCGTTTACCAATTGTCTTGATTCTTGACATATCATATAATTGTGGCTTGAGTAGCTAAGATTATTAAATAAAGAGTATAACTCTTTTAAAAGCACTTTCTCCTTCATAGCATTGCCCTTGGCACTTGTACATGTTTCAGCCTCTCCTACAAGTCAAAATCATTGTTACAAAAGGTAATTATGCCACTTAGGTTGAACGAAGAGCACCCAGAAACTTCTTAAGTTCTTATAGTACTTTGGTTTGCGTGGCTTGAGAAGGCACGTGGAAGCAAGATAACATTATTTCAGAATCGTTGTCGATCACCTCTTTAGCATTTAAATTTTGAACATCATACTCCTGCCAGGGGTTCATATGCGCCTTTTGGAAGTAGCTAACTTGAGCACTTGTCAGTTTAGCATAGATTTTTGTGCAATTTGAGAACTCTTAACACTGCATCAAATATCCTCTGCAATTTTCAATTCACGAACTTCCCATTTTTCTCGCTTGTATCTTCTTGTCAATCTTGTTGGCTAGTTCTTTTTTCTTTTTTCTTTTTTTAAGTGTTTTTTGACAGAAAAGTTTTGTTTTGTGCCATTTAGCTGCTTACAAGGAAATCTGTGCAGTTTTTTACGCACCTATTCTATTTGGATACAGATAAGAAATAGTTGTATACTTATGTAAATACATCTGACATTACATCAAGCTCCAAAATAAAAGAATAGTTTTACGGGTGGAGTAATAACCGAACACAGGAGACAAGTTTTAACAGATAGATCGTCCTCATTGGCACAAACTGAAGTCAGTTCCATTGCATGGTTGAATCTTCTGCTGAAAGGGTTTCTAATATCATTTCGTAAATGCTAAATGATTTTAAGTATATTATACGTTAGGAAAAGTCTTACCTTTGCTTAATACCGTCGATGCTGCTGACAGTGCAGGTTGTACAAGTGTACAACGTGTTGTAGCAGATCTCATCCCCAGATATGCATCATATTGTCCAACGGCTCTTGAAGCTGCCGCAAAGGTTGCTATCAATATGCATAATTGGAGCATGACAGTAATAAGTAGAGGAGAAGATGTTGATGATGTTGCCTTTCAGACTGCTAAAGCCTGTATATTTGGTCTTGCTGATATCTGTCACACCGCTTCATCGGAGGCACCGTCATCATCTGTTATTCAAGGCATCTGTTCTGCAGTTTTTCTAAATGTGCTTAGCTTCTTCATTTCCTCGTTTGATGGGCAGGATATCTTTCAGATTATTGACAAGGATATATTAAAGATGCAAGATTCACTGGAGTTTTTCTCGGAATTCAAGCAAAAGTTTTCAGATGAAGATGGATCTGTGTCACTGAAATTAACTAAGTTTCGTGCATTAAGTCTGCTTTGGATTTTCTTTTGCTGTCCTAGAAATTCACTAGCAGCTTGTTTTGAGCTCTTCAATTCCACTTCGAAGGAGGGATGTGGTAGTGAAGGACATTATTTTCTTAGCCAGGTGACAAGCAGACTTGATGCCAGCAATGAGGCTGATCATTTGGATAGTAATAGCAACAGAGGCACATTCTCCACTGGTTGCAAGGAAAGCAGCAGCAAACTCAAGGAGGTTAATGGTGATGAGATAGTTTCAGATGACAACCATGTGCCAAAAGATACATCTCCTGTTTCCAGGAACTGTTTGTTGGGACTGGTAATACTTGAATTGCCCTCATTTTATATTGATGTTAGTTGGTCATTGCTCTTGGTAGCTGTGATGTTGGATCATATCCGGATGGACTTGTAGGTTATTGATTGTTAATGTGTGTAATCTTCTGTTTGGCTTCCATGTTAGTATCGTTGATTTGGACCCAGTTTCAACTCAAGTTACTCAACATACCCTTTTCATAACTCCTCAGGGTCAGCTACCTTTAAAGCCATTTGCTTTGGTAGCATTACCTTTAGATTATTCATTTTCCTTAATCGTGCACTTTTGTTTTTTTTTTTTTTGTGTTTTTGCAAGACAATCTTAGCTGCTTTTCTTTTTCTTGATTGAACAATATGAGGTGATTTTCTCTAGCTTATCTCCCATTCTGGCTACCTCTACCATATGAATATGTTCCTTTCTACTTCTGTCATTATAATTTTACCTCATGTCAATCTTACTTGTTTTTTGTTTGAACTTTATGTTGTAATTACCGTATCAATGGCCCTTGATCTATTTGATGCTTGCTTGTTCAAAGTCACTTTGGCTCCTAGATTAGTATCTATAGTTTAGTTACTTTCATGTACTTTTTTCTCTAACATATATTTCGGGAGTATAGAATTCAGGTTGTGGAATTGGAGCTGGAGCTCAAATAGTTCAAAATTTAAGCTAATTTTGCTCAATTTCTAATCTAAGCCATGAATTTTTATCAGAATAGTCATATTATTTTAACCATTCAGTTGGGAGGGAATCATTGGACTCTGTGTACATTTTGTCTTAAAATATTGCACCGATTCACTGAATGGTGCACGTCCTTTACCCCATGCCACTTGATGGGCAGTGTTTATGTCTGTTTGGTTCTGGTGTGGCTGTTCCTCTTTTAAACTTCCAATTCAGTAAGAATGTGTATGCGTAGGCATGCATACTTAAGTGTTGGATCATGACGTATGGCTACACAAGCAATGGTCGGGCAGTGGGAAGATGGGCGCTCACTTGCACTAAAACATGTCCTTATTCATCTGTTAGATTCTAACTATCACATGCTGATCGATTTTGAAGTAATAACCGAGATATGAGTCTACAAGTCTATTATTAGTATTTTTTTTTTTTGATGCATTTGGAAAAGAAAAGAAAACAACAACTACAAAATCTAAAATCTGCTACAAGTCTATGATTTTGCATGAACACGAGGCCGCAATGATAGACATTTGGATGTGTCTCTGGCTCATTCCATTTGTTCTCATTAGTAATACCTCATTGGCAGTTACTATTGTGATGCAGTACTTTTAAAATACTTGTGTCTGACAGCATATCATTTGGTTCAGTTACTTCTGATACCGTTGTTTCTCTGTATTCCTTGCCATCTTATTTTATAGCTGTTGTGTTAGCAGTAATTAATAAGAATGCTTGTGCAATATGGTGAACACGTTACTCATTGTACAAATGCTGATGATCTTTTCACTTGTCTTTTTGTCTTTCTTGAGTGATTTAACTAGCTTTTAGGATATTTCTTTAGGCTGTCTTATGCTATCTATTGAGCATTGAGATTTTTATCTTCCAAGGTTTTGAACAGCTATTGGCATGAAAAATGCAAACTTTTTTACTTGAGAGATTATGCAAAATGAAAATTAAACTGTTTATCTTTTCCATTTGATTTGGAGGCATTCATAACAATTTGAGCCCATGTATTTGTTTCATGGGTTCTCACTTATGATGTTATCAATCGAGGCTTCCTTTTTGCAGGTTCTTGGCAAAGATCAATCCTTGAGACGATGGATGTTTGTAAGGTATAAGAAGTTATGTAAATCATCATCCCCTCAAGTTGTGTCAGAAATCACCTCTGCTCTAGAGGGAGTATTTGAATCTTTCACAAAACAGGTTGAGGCAGAAGACAGTCCAACAGAGAGCGATGAGGATGATCCTAATCCATCCAAATATATTGGTAGACAGTATTTGGTTCCTCGAATCTCTAATAAACACAAAACTTCTTCTGAAGCTTCTGGGAGAGATGGGTCATATCATGATGTTGTGGCTGAAAAATTTCAGGTAAACATTTGGAACGTCATATCTCAATTGGGTCGCTTGAAACTGATGTTCACTCGAATACTAGCTCTAATATTGATAGTGGAGGCCCAAGATCCAATGATTTTGACTCTGGAGATCATGGAGATTTTTCTCGTGCCAGGTCTTCCACCCCAAGGGACCTTTTGAATAATCAGATTTTGTCACCTATGACAAGAAAACCATTGGAATTGAGAAGTAATTCATTTGAAGGTAGAAGCCATTTTGTCCATATAGAGAAGAACCATGTTACTAAGTTGGATGGCCTGCCTGCCTTGAGTTCCTCTGGTGGAGGTGTAAATGCTTTTGAATCACCTAGACATCGTTTGCGTGCACCATATCCTACGAAAAGTCCAGTAATTTGGTATTCTGATGGGGACCTAACAGCTATGGATATATTTTCTGCTTCCAGACAGCTTTGGTTGGGTTCTTTAGGCCCTGATGCATCTGAGGCTCTCGTAAGGTATCAATTTGAAAAGTTTGGTCCAATAGATAAATTTCTATACTTTCCATTTAAAGGTTTTGCACTGATCGAGTACAAAGACATTATGGATGCGTTAAAGGCAAGGGAGGTTATGCGGGGTCGTTCCCCTTGGGGTGCCTGCCTCCACATAAAATTCTTGGATGTAGGATTAGGTACGAAGGGAGATATGAACGGTGTTGCTGTTGGCTCCAGCAGTCATCTATATGTTGGAAATGTACTAAGCCAGGGGGTCAAGGATGAGATCCTGCATGAACTGACAAAAGTACTTTACAAGGGCCCTCTCATGGTAAATGATCTTACAAGTGAGGGTGCTTTATTAATGGAATTTGAGACTCCTGAACAAGCTGCCACAGTAATGGCACATCTTCGACAATTTCGGATGGACAACAATCTTCAGCCTTCAAATGTTGGTCAAGCAAATTTCATGATGTCTGCTGAGAGAGCAAGGCATGGGTCTACTTCTATGCATATTGATATGAGAAACAACAATTCTGGAAATAGTATTGTTAGTTCACCTCATGCTCAGCTCGAATTCAGGTATGCGATTATTGTCTTTGTGAGTATGCTCGTATTTACTTATGTCTAGCCCATTATGTTGCTCCTGCTCCACTTTTTGCTGATAAATATGTTGCTCTTGCTACATTCGTTGCATCTGGCAGATTATTTGTGTTTTGACATGCTAGAACTCCTGTATTTGAACTTCTGCCATCATTCTTACCTGATGACAGAGGGGGCCATCTTATCACATATGTCTCACTAATCTCATAATCACAAGATTGAGATAATCTTTTTTACATATTTGAACAGTTATCCTGGAAAGCACCATAGCACTCCTCTCACTGTTAAACCCGCGGGCAATACTATGGAGCTTACATCACCAAGAATTAATTCGGTAAATCAGCGGACCCCAATGCAAGGTGGGCATGCATTTCAGTCGAAGTGGATGGCTTTTGGTAGTACTGGAATGCCTGAAGCTGGAGCAAGAAATTATGATGCTAACATTGCAGTGGACTCTTCGCAAGGAGGTGATATTCTATCAATAAGAATATGAATCAGATTACTTTCCGAAGGTGTATTATGCTCATTGACTAGGTTCTATTGATGAATTTTCAGGTGGTCATGTTGTCTCTGCCGCTCCAGAGCAAATGTGGATGTACGGGAAACCTGAAACTGAGCAACATTCTGCATCAGGGAGTATTTCATGCGTACCTGCACCAACACAGGGACATAATATTGCACCACCACAGCTGCTACAAGCATCTCCATTTATGCGGCCCATCTATTTTCCTCCACACAATGCCTGGGATGCACGCGGCTTTAGTCATCAAATGCCTTTGAGTCCAATTCCTCCTGGTGTTATGCCCAGCAATCTACATAATCATGTTGTTGCACCTCCGTTTTTACCTGCATCTGTGACTCCACTTGCACAAATGCATGGAAGCTCGATGTCTCAATTTGATCAGATGTTTTCTCTGCCTGTACCCCCTCCTCAGCCAGACTTGGCACCCCCATTACCTCCTCAGCCAAACTTGGGACCCCCGTTACCTCCTCAGCCTGACTTGCTCCCTCCATTGCCTTCATCTCCACCTCCTTTGCCTGAGGCTCAGCCACCTCTGGTTCCTCCTCCACCGCCTAGTTCTCCTCCTCCGCCTCACCCCATTGAGCCTTCCAGTACAGAAAGTTCTCGACATAATCTGCCTTATCAGTGGCAGGGTACTTTGAGCAAAAGCGGGGTTCACTACTGTACAATTTATGCACATAGACTGCATTCGGATATTTGCAAGTACTCAAATGCCATTTCAGAGCCTGCAGAGTAATGACCTGATTCTCATTTTATTTTATTTTCTCTAAAACTGAACCTAAAGAGACGAGTTCCTGATCCTTTCCGTAATTGATGCTTGCAGATGGCCCACCAAATTAGATATGACAAAAAGGACTGATTTTAGACATGTGAAGTCAACGTTTTCTAGTACTCCACCACATAAAGTGAGTCTCTGAGCACCTCTATACCCTGTGGCTCTCACATGAAGACTGTGTGTATTAACTTCTGTGCTTATCCTTATTCTTGATACCTATTGCTTTGAATTATTAACTTTCTTGTGATCTGCCTAGTATGGCTAAGATTTGCCTGAATATAGAGCTAATTGCCATCTAAATCTTGTGCCAAAATCTTGGTATCTTTTTAATTACCAAAATGCAGCAAAGGGCACCTTGACAAACTGCAAAAAATTATCAGATATCTTTTCTTACATAATTGTTTTACCAGAAATGGCTATGAATATCTTCTAATATTTCATAAATCCACATTACGCAGGTGCCAACTGAATTATTTTGTAGCAGTTGAGAATCATGTGCCTTATGTCTGAAATTGAGCTGGTGCCAACTGAATTATTCTGTAACAGTTGAGAATTATGTGCCTTGTCTGAAATTAAAGTATTATGAAGTAAATTATAGCCTTAACTAATAAAACAACTCAATAACTAATAATTATAAGCGTGAAAGCAACGAGAATTAAGGATTAAGAAGGCGAGAAGGAAGAGACTAAAGAAGAGAAAGACAATGGATCGTAAATAAGCTCAAAGTTAATCTCAATTCAATAAAAACTCTAAGAACCCCTTGGCAACTGTTGAGTTTGATATAGATTGTTGGGCCCTCTCTAACAGCTTAAGCGATCAATTGGTAACTTAATTAAGAAGGCGAGAAGGAAGAGACTAAAGAAGAGAAAGCTACATTCGCAATGGATCGTAAATATGCCCAAAGTTAATCTCAATTCAATAAAAACTCTAAAAAAAACCTTGGCAACTGTTGAGGTTGACATACATTATTGGGCCCCTATTTAGGAGCTTAAGCTTTTAGATGAGTTGGTAACTTAACAACAACCAATCTAGCCTTAAGCTTTTCAATGGTTCCATTAGGTCTTAATTTCTTCTTAAAGATCCATTTGCACCCATCGTAGTACACCAGGGAGTTTGACCAGTCACGGCCGTCTTCCTCCCCCAAGGACTATTAATCACCAAATTGAGTTGGTTCCAGGTGCACGGACCCGGCTAAAGCACCGCATGAAGGAACTCCTTCTCAAAAGACAAGACTTGACTGGGGGAACTAAGAAGAGGTGTGGGAACTGACTCAGAAGAATACCCAATCAATACTAGCCGATAACCCTTCCACAAGCACACTCATGTCCATCCCAACCAAAAGAATGAAATTACAATCACAGGTTCTTATTTTATAGTCTAAGACTATTCTTCTAATTCTAAGGAGTAGGCTAATACTACCAACTTAGAAGTAAAAAAAAATACCATTAACTAATAAAGCAATTTAATTACTGATAATCCTAATGCCAAATGTTTACCAGGGACACTTCCATTGGGACCAAAGAGAGTTCTTGGCTTGCATTAGGCTTTGGCAGGGGCTTCCAAAGTCAATCATACTTGTCTATCTACTCACGATCTGGCATCAAACTCTTTTGTCTGTTGATCTTTTATGCATCATCTGTTCCTATCTTTTTTATTTTCTCCTTATTATTTGCAACTTCATCTGATCCCAAATTTTTTCTAAGCTTTGTTGGTCTTTTATTCAATTCCTATTGTGATTAGCTCCGTCTTTTTTGAGTCATTCCTGCAGCTTTACTGTTAAATGAATAATGCAATGTGAGATGTGCTTATTATTAATATTTGGGTTTTGAGCTGCATAAACTTGACATTAAATATGATGCTACACTTGCTTTCATGACTTCTGTACAGTATGTTCAAGTGATCTGTCTTGGTTCTTGACATCTGTATACGCTGCTCTAGTATATGCGTATCCAAGGAATCCTCAATTTATGTTATTTTATACCACTTCGACAGTCTCTAATAGAATAGCTTTGGAAATGGGTAAAAGGCTAATGGTACTGGGTATTCTCCATTCTGCCCTGCCGTACCTGCAGATAGAGTAACAATTTGTCATTATAAAACGGATAGTTCATTCCCTTGCAAATGTGCCTTTGCTTTGTAAAAGTATTTTAGTACTCTATTTATACGATTTCCATGTGCCATGGAGTCCAAGCTACGTTTTGAATCGGTCTTTTGAGGATGTCCGTGAAAGTGAGACAAATTTTCCCTCTTGATTGGAAGAAACGAGGAATCACTAGATTATTTTACACCCTAGAGATCTATCTAGGCCTACCCAATATACCTTCTCCTGGAGCATGTGATTGACCAAATATAAAGATTTGCAAGTGATAACTATATTATTACTATTTTCTGCTGGTCCATGCAGTTTGGACTCTCTGTCAACATATTACTGTACCGCACCAAATGAGCTAGAAGTATTCTTCTGTAGATTCATAATTAGTGTATAACTGAGGTTTAAAATTCTTGAACCGTATCCATCAACTGGTATACTAGACACTGTTCTTACTTTGATTCCTAGTCTCAGCTTTTGGAATTTCTTAAACCTCTGTTGTGCAAATATCACTTGTAAAAGTATATACTTTAACTTGCAACTGTTGTGTAACAGTTCCATAATTCGTGCATATTTATATGCACATATTACTGTTCTAGGATCCTTAATGTTACAGTCCTTGTTGCTCTTTTGGCAAGAATTGAGAGGTTTATCATATTTCTCAATATGCTGAATTTATATGGCTTGAGAACAATGTCATCACAATTTTGCCTTTGATGCAGAGAGAGGTATGCCAGCTGCTACCGTCTTCCGCGGGTGACCATAAAGGCGTAAGTCATCTTAGCTATATATATTTCTTTTGGGTGTTTCTGTGACTCACTAGCACATGACTCTTCTCATATGCAGGAATGATTTTTTCCTTGGTTTTTAAATCTGAGAAATTAATAAGTGACAATAGTAAAATTCTGGCTCCTCTTGCGAATAATCTTATTCAAGTTTTTAAGTTTCTTAATAATTGCATCAACTAGTTATTTGGTCACACCAGTATTAGCGGATTCATTAATGTCGGGGACGTTCATTATGCTCAAACCCAGTCAAACTCTTCTAGTATTCTTAGGATGAATGACCAATTACGACCTTGTGCTTTGGTGGAATCTTTGATTGGATACACATGCCTTCTCCTCCATGTGGCTCCCTCAGGCTTTTCGCTGAACTACCAAAAAAAGAAATCTCCCCTGCCTGTCTTAAACCTCAATAAGCCAGATGGAGCTATTAGCTAGCTCCAAGGAGCGCAGTTCCTGGATGTCTTAATAGCCTGCTTGGAAAGTGGTCCGCGCGCCTTAAGAAATTACCAAAAGGCTCGACAAAGGCCAGTTCTAGTTAGTCTTGCAGGATTTTAACCAAGTTGTCCTTTTCGGGAATATGACCAATCCTTGCCTTTTCATCTATTCCCTTTTAACAATCTGTTCAAGAAACTTCTAGAACTTGTTCAGGCAAGTGACTCACAACTACTCATATCGCTGCGAGTGGCTGAGTGCTTATGTACGTACATTGTGTATGATACACATACATGTGTATAATTGATTGATTCAAAAAAATTTAATGTGTTCAACAATCCACCAAAGAGCAAGATGCTAAACTCTCATTATTCATTATCTTAATTATTTATGGAAAATGATAGAGCAACACAACCCGTTTACAGATTTGGTTTACAGCCAGCTTTAAGGTGTTGTACATTGTAGTACAACACCTTTAAGCTAGCTGTAAACCAAATCTGTTAACGGATTATGTTGGTGTAGCATTACTCATTATTTATTGCAAGGCGTTACACACTTGCACGTGTGCACACAGATCATAGGTTTGGCTAACATGTTCTTAAGGGTACATTCTGACATCTACTAAAGTTGTAACGGCCTTCACCCCAGTGGCATTGGAAGTTGTGAAAATGAAGTAAATGGAAAATTTTCCATATTAAGTAGGATTACATATCAGCTTTTTGCCTAATTTTATGGACCTTGATTCTGTATGCATGTCATATTTTAATGATATCATCTTCCGTCTTCATCTCATATTATGTCGTAAATGATAGAACCGATGTTTCACCATATTAAGTCAACATGTGTTTAAGGAGGATAGACTATTTATTGTGTTATTATCAACACCCCAATAAACCTTGACAACTTCTTGTGCAGTTTCAAGATTTCATATCATACTTGAAGCAGAGGGAGTGTGCGGGTGTCATCAAAATCCCAGCTGTGAAATCTGTGTGGGCAAGGCTTCTCTTCATTCTTCCCTATTCGCATGATATATGTTCTACTCTCTCTATTGCTCCTAATCAATCAGATTGTCTGATCGCTCTTATTTTGCCTAAAGAAACAAATTTTGAATGGGTATGATCAATAAAGAAGTAGAGGGAGAAAGCGAATGCCGGTTCTTCATGTCAAGTCAGCTCTAGAATGTGTTACACATACCAGCTTCCATGGACATCTTCACCAATTTGGAGAAAAGAGAGAATCTATGGTTCTGTGAGCTGTCAGATGGATGCATTGGATACAAATGGCAGTTTTTATTGTTTGTTTACATCCTGTATTTCATATGCATTGAACCTGTATTGGTAAAAAATGAAAAATCCCTTGCGGTTAGGGAAAAAGAAAACAAATTTCAACATAGAAGTTTGGTGGTTGGCAGTTGCCTAGTTTGTCAATAGTTGTACGTGAATGTTTGCTCTTTAATGTTTAAAGAGACATTTTATGGTTAGTAATGAGTATAGTCGAGTTCTCCCGGTTGCACTTGTTAGTTTTTTTTTTTTTTTTTTTTGAAGTATGACCAAAAATTTCTTTGCTATGCTACATATAGCTTGTGCATGTCTGCCTGTACTACGTTGTGTTTATGTACCGTGATATCGTAGGCACAATGGTTAGATACATGATCCGTGTAATATCGTATGCACAATGGTTAGTGTTGTATCATATTGCACAATGGTTAGATAAATGATGTGTACCGTGATACTGCATGCACTATGGTTAGATAAATGATACGTATACGAATATTGCATAGAAAAATTATATAGGGATACAAATATTTTCGTACAGATGTGATATTTAATTGATCACATACTTACTACCTAAATTTGTATAAAAAAATTGTACAAAAAAATATAATATCCTTCTCAGGACTCTATTAGACTATTTCATATGCCCAACGGTGGTATTAAGTGGTACAGTCATATTCCTGTACTCTGTTTTTTCTTTCTTCTAGTTAGTGAACTAGTCCAGTTAATAATGAATTGGACCGTGGGTTCTCAACTATGAATTGATATGAGTTTGGGCTCTCTTGGGCTTAGAAAGTTGGAATAGAAGATTTCAAGCCCGGCGGGGAGTGGGGGTGGGGTTTGTGGTTTAGTTTTGTTTTTGTCCTTCGTCGGCCCTTGTGGAATTTGTTCTTTGTTAAAGTTTTTTGTTTTTTTTTATTATTTGTATTTTTTTTTCCTGATGTTATAATTTATGATTATTGATTAGTCAATTGATACCATGCTAAATGATCCACATCTAATAGCAATAATTTTTTTTCTGTTCAAGCATCAAAATGTATTCTCTTAGACAGAACACGTAAAACAATTAATCTTTCATGATTTGGTATAACGTGACTATGGTTGTATAAAAACTGTCGACAAGGACAGCTTCAATAATCGAAGCACATATATACTAAGAACGACACTAACTACAATGATATGGTTTTCAGATTACTTCAATCAACCTACATAGTTTAAAATCAAACAATTTTTAGAATGTTTTTATGTTAGGGAATCTTAACATTGACATTTTCATGCTCCATAAACTATTTATTCAATGCATCTACTAACTAACAACTTCCCTTTTTTTCCATTTTGTTAGCAATAGAAGAGCTATAATATCATACCGGCTACCTCAGAACTTTCCGCATTGCTAGGTTAGAAAAAGTTATTATAAAATTAAATTTATATCAATGAATCCGAGTACCGCAGCGGAAGCATAGCGGGCCCATAACCCACTGGTCCCAAAATCAAAACCTTGATATGATAAATAGTAGCTTACAAATTCCTCGTCAGAAGTTTGAGCCTTTTCACCAATAGTCCCCGATCTTAGACTTGTATCACTACTACCCAAAGTAGGTCATTTTCGCATACTACTAGTCTCTGAGATGGACGGCATTAAATATAGGTCCACTAAATGAACACATGCTCACTCACGTGCATTTTTATCTGGGAAAAATGGTCATTTTCACTCCTTCTATGTTGTTTACCCTTTAAATGAAAAACTTTATTAAAAAAGGGGTCATTTAAAACTTTTACTAAAAACAAGGTGGCCATGTGAAACTTTATTACCTTATTCTCCGGCAACGGCTCCCAGATCTGCAACAACTGCAGCTTTAAGACAATCCCCTTGTGCTGCTCCGCCGGCCGACCTTGTTCTTCTGGTCATTCTTTTGGAGTGGTGATCTGATCACCGAGAACTTATCATCAAGCTTTCAAAACACCTTCTAATTTCCAAAAACGTCAATCTGCCAATGGCGGCAACCGCCATCTCCCTCTAACTCTGCCCAGTCGTCACAGACTCCCCCACAACCCTAATTTCATCAACTTCTTCTCATCGTCGTCCTCCTCCTCTGACGAATCCCCTTCGTCGCCGCCAGAACCTCAACACCAAACCCAATCTCCATTTGCTCTATACTTCGAAAACATTAAATCAAGTCTTAAACAATCTCCATCTTCTCCATCGAAAGTTGCAACCTAAGTAGGAGGTCGCGAAGGCCATGCCTTCGCCTATAACGCGAGGCAGCCATGGGGAACTCCGATGAGTTCGCCGTACCTTAAAACCTCTAAATCCAGTCCAACTCTATCTCTTACTACCCACGAAAATCTCAATTAACCAAACATAATAGACACCACTATAACTCATTTTCATGGCTTCAACACACGATTCGAAGGTCGCGGAACCAGCCTTTGTGCACGCGAGAGAGAGGAGGGGTTTGGCCATTGTTGGTGCCGGAGAAGAAAAAGGGTAAAATTTTCACATGGCCCCCTTGTTTTTGTGTATATTTTCAGGGACACTCGCTGCCAATTGAGCCTTTTGCCCTCATTAAAAATCGCGTGAGTTCGCACATGCCCACTTAATGGTCCCAACCCTAACGTCGTTCAACACAGGTACCAATGGTTTGCAAAAACTTGATACTTTGAATAGTGGTGATACAAGTATAAGATCGGGGACTATTAGTGAAATGGCCCAAACTTCAAGGACCAATGGTTGAATTAACCTTTTTTTTTTTTTTTGAAAAATTGCTGGCCGGTCCACTTTCATAACATTTTTTTCTCTCCAATCCACCCTTTTTTTTTAAACCGTTAAAAGACAATTTCATAAAATTGCTCCTAAAATGTCCCTATGCAACGTGAACGTATCCTACAAGCTGATTTCTTCCTAAAATCTCTCCTGTGAATCTTTTATCCTACAAATATTATTGTTTTGTCGGTGAGCGCCTTGGCGAGAATGGGAAAAAAGTGAAAATTTGTATCGGTACGCACCCTAGCACGCAATTACGTCTAGCCCTAGCGAGCATGCCCTAATAAATGAAATTGTATTTGCACAGTTTGCCCTTCCGTGTTTGCAATGCATCCCTATGCAGGAATTGTGCATCGCAATACAGAAATTAAGAAGGGCAATGATTTATCGCAATGCCTCAGTTTGTAATAGCAGTTCAAGTTATTTGGGCATCGCGATGATGGAATTAAGCATCGCAAATGCTTTGATTATGCATATCGATGCCTGAATATTAATGGCATATTAGTATTTTCGTCAAAAAATAAAAGATAAATGCATCATGTGATATGCCTTTTACTTAGGCATCGAGATGCCAATATGATTGAATTCGATGTACATATTAGGTATCGCAATGCATAAAATTAAATTTAAATTTTAGGTTGCACATATCAGGCATCACCTCGCCAAATTCGATGCACATATCAGGCATCGAGATGCCTTGGGTTACTGATGCGCGCGTGTTTTTTTTTCATTAAATTAGGCATTGCAATACCTTGAGTTACTGATGCGCGCATGTTTTTCTTTTATTAATAGCATAATAGTCTTTTTGTCCCAAAAATATCTTTTTTTAGTTTTAAAAAAAGTATGGTGAACTGAAACAATTACAAATGTCCAAAATAGAACCAACCTATAATTTACCTTTTTTTTTTTTATCCTTTGGCAACATCTATGCGAAAGCATGGTGGGCTCATAAGCCACAAGTCCGAAAACCAAAACCTCGGTATGATAAAGAGTAGCTTATAAATCCTTCGTTTTTTTTAAAAAAAATTTGGGCAAATTCTGATACAAAGCTTTGTTGCCCTCCAGTTCATGTCGTTTTCTCAAAACTTTCGCAACCCTTAATAATAAATTATTTTAGATTGAAGCTCTGACAACTAATCAGAGTGGCGCAGCGGAAGCGTGGTGGGCCCATAACCCACAGGTCCCAGGATCGAAACCTGGCTCTGATATAGAGTAGCTTCCTAAATCCACTTTCTTTTTTTGTGGCAAAATTCAATACAGACGGCGTCGTTGTCTTAAAATTCATGACGTTTTTCTCAAAACTTTCTCATCACGTATATTAATTAATTAATGGGATAATGGCACTACAAGTCCCTCAACTATGGCTGATTGCATCATTAGTCCCTTAACAAATTTTTTTCATATTTTTGTCCCTTGACTATGAAAATTAGACACGATTGGTCCTTTTGGTGGATGCTGTTAGTATTTTCCCGTTAAGTATGTCATGTGCCTCTCACATGACTTTGACTAAGGGCATTGTTGGAATTTCAACTTCATCTTCAAACACACCCACACACTCTTTCTTTATCTCTCTCTCTCTCACAGACACACACACACACACACATCAAAAGACACCACACACACCCACACACACACTCTCTCTATCTCTCTCTCTCTCACACAGAAACACACATACACATCATCATCTTCTTCATCTGAACCAGACATCCTTCTCACCTTCAAGTCCTCCATTGATGACCCCATGAACTACCTCTCAAGTTGGTCCAACACAACATCCATCCATAATTGTAACTGGACTGGAATCACCTGCACAACCACTCTCCCCCCTTCTGTAATCTCTTTCAACCTCATTTAGGGAACAATTCCAGATCAGATTTCTCGGTTTGGGTCATTGAGAGTTCTTGATTTTAGCAAGAATCATGTTGAAGGGAAAATCCCAGATGGAATTGTGTTGTTGAAGAATCTTCAAGTTCTTAACTTGAAATCGGCCACTTCAGGCATCTCGTCACTGCACATGGTCCGGCGTCACGTGCGACTCCAACCGTCACGTGACCGCCCTGGATATCTCTGCCTTCAATCTCAATGGTATTCTCCACCCTGAAATCGGCCACCTCAGGCATCTCGTCAACCTTACCCTCGCCGTCAATCAATTTGGCGGCCCTATCCCACCTTAGATCTCGCTTTTATCCGGCCTCCGCCTCCTCAACCTCTCCGTTTGATCAAACACGAATTAAGAATTCGGTAATATCAGACAAATTTAAACCATTAAAATGGAAAAACATCAAGGGAAATGAAGAAACTAATTCAGGCTGTACCTTTTTCGGCGAAAATTCATGATGACTTGAGGGTAGAAACTGATGGACCAAGACGTAAACGCAATCCAACCCAGTACGTTGTACAATAATTCCATCCCACCTGAATTCCAAGACGCCATTTTTACACACAGAAACAAACAAATTCTCTCCCAACTTTCAGTGAAGAAGGAACGTTGAGGTAGGGGAGGGAGAGAGAGAGAGTTTAGATTGAAGGTGGGGGGAGGAGAGAGAGAATTTTTTTGTTTGTTTAAGTATTAAAAAATATCTTTGCATGTGAAATTCCTTAAATGCCCTTAACCAAAGTCACGTGTTGGGCACAAGACAAACTTAACGGAAAAATACTAACGGTATCCAACAAAAGGACCAACCGTGTCTAATTTTCATAGTCAAGGGACGAAAATATGAAAAAAATTTGTTAAGGGACTAATGGTGAAATCAGCCATATTCGAGGGACTTGTAGTGTCATTATCCCTTAATTAATTGAGATCGATTTCCGGCCTGAATATCTAAGTGTGCGTCTCCGTCATCATTTTCTTACACTCCCTTCTCCTCCGGCAGCTCCCTCCTAGCACTCATAAAAACAGACAAATACACACTGAGGTTTATACAGAGAAATATATTTTGTAATGTCGAACAACAGATACTCCCAAAACAACAACAGGCAGAATGAAAACAAGGGTTTCCCCAAACCCCAACAAAAGTTCGTCCCGAAGAAGCCGAATTACATCCCCAGAGAATCCCCCACTCCTACCCTCTCTAACTCTCTCCGAGAATACACTTCTCAACAATCCATTTCCGGTGCCGCCTCGTCTTGTAGGCTGCAGATGGGGGATAACGGTGATTGGGTTCCTAGTAAACTTCAAAGCGGTAATTTCGTAAATTATTTGCCACAAGACGAGGCAGTTGCTGCGGGTCTGGGAGTTAATGAAGGAGGATTGGATCCGGTTGAGTCTCAGCGAGTTGTTGATCTGCTGAACAGAGAATTGTCTAGATTGCTCAAGTTGAACCCTAGAGACTTCTGGAGAGAAGGTATATATATTTATATATTTAAATTTCCAAGTTTTGAAATTTTTTGCTTTAATTGTTGCTGTTGTGTATTTTTAATACTTTCTTTTATGCAATGATTTTGTTTTACTGCTGCTGATGTTGGTTCAAGAAATTGGGTAATTTAGCTTGCTACATATATGCAACTCAATTATATTATTGGGTTGATTCTTGGTTATTTTATAATACTCCATCGCTCTACTCGAGGAATCATACTTTTTTTCTAGGATGTTCCATTTAAAGAGTCTCATTTTCAAAGTTTAGGTTTCAATTCTAATGAGGTTCTAACAATATCCCTCAATATGAAATAAACAAGGTGTACAGAAAAAAATGTTTGTTATCATGCTTGCTTCCAAGGGCAGTTTTGTACCTCTGAAATTATTTTCACTTTTTAAATAACCAATGTGGTTCTTTGAGTGGATCGGAGAGAGCAGTAACTACCTATTTATACCACATTATTGTTATAGGTAGCGTAGTCGTGTGAATCCATATCTTCTTGTTATTCGGTTTCTCCTTGAAAGATTAGCAAGTTTGTCACCGCCTAATGTACGGGTGGGCTTATGTTTGCACATGGATATAGCCTCTGTTTGATTGAAACTATTGGAGCTAAAGACCTGAAAAGGGGTTAAGTTTTAGGATTCTTTCATGTTTAGATCATAGTTATAATTTTGTACCGTACGGGTGTGTACTGGCCGATACACACCGTTTCGGCCAAAAATCAGTGCAAAACAGATTATATACGTTTCAGTCAAAATTTTGGTCTGAACGTGCTTAAATTCATGTTCCGGATGAAACATAATGAAATTTCAAAATTTAACAATATTAAATGGTTATTTGCAAACATAAAGTAAAGGTTGAGGGTTAAATGAAAAGTGGAAATTATGAGCCAGTACTTTGTTCAACGGTGAGATGCTGTAAAGCTATGTCTCTCTAAGCTACCTGGTAAAGATTTCCTTATTGCTTTTAACAGCTTTATGAGTATATGAATATCTTTAATTTTGTATTGCAAAGACATTACTTATTACGGCTTCTTATTCTCCCTAGTCCTGTTATTTCTATTCTTCCATTCTTGTCAGTTGCTACCGATACTTCACTTCATGCTTTCTTGGAAAGCTTCTTAAAGTTTAGAAGTAGATGGTATGACTTCCCATATCGTGGAGCCAAGGGGATAGTTGCAGGGGTCATCGTTGGCGAGTTTGAGCTAAGCCGACGTGTTTTTATGGTATTGTATCGCATGTACGTATAAACTATAAGTTTTTAAACTTTTTTGCTTTTCCTTCTCATCGAAGCATGATCTATTATGATATACTTACTCTGGATTTTTTTTCTTTGAAGATCTTCGAATCGGGATCCCGGTGCTAAGGCTGCTGATAGCCTCAGTCCTAAAAATCATGCAGGTGTGGTTTTACTCCTTTTTTTTAATTATTGACTACTGCAACATAACACTGGCGTGGTAAAATAATAAATCATGGCAAAATCCAAAGAAATACAATAATTTATTTTTTTAATTACGAGTATATCTATTTGCAAATGAATGTGGCGTGATAGAGCAGCGGTGTACTTCATATGCGATGCATGTTCTTTGGAAGCATGTAAAATTTTTCCATTCTTACATCATATATGGCCTTACTTTAATCAATAGATACAAAGCTGTATGCTATTGAATATGCTTTTAAAGTTTTTGATCTAGATTCATTTTTGCCCCTCCATTTAAGAATATCACAGCTCTTAATTAGTAGCTAAGAAAGAAACTTCTCTCCTTATCATTTCCTGTTGTAGCAATGCTGTTGCCTGTTTGGATGTTGTTTTCTTTTCTTAGTGATCTTTGCCTTTTCGAATGTCTTGAAATGGGTTATGTTTAGGGTTACAATTCTTGAAGATCGGCTTTACAATAGTAATAAGTAGAATTGCCAAGGAAAAAAATCTCTGGTGTGCTAAGTGTCCGCACCAGGGTTTAAATTTTTTTGGCCGGGTCACCAAAATTTCTTTGACTGGGTTCAGATTACGAGGGTAATGATCCGCAACGAAACACTGAGTCAAAAGATTTGGGTTCTAACACTAACTTGCTAAATTTGGTTAACTCGACCAAACCACTGAATTGACTCAGAAAAAGCGAAACAAAGCGACGAGTCGACCCTTACCTGGTCATCGCCGATCAGAACGAACTTCTTACTCCCTGGCAGCCGCGTGCTACGTACTCTGCAAAACTTGCTCTCTCCCCATGTCCATCGCTCTCTTTCGACGTGCGTAGGCCGTGCGGCTATGTCCCAGCAAATGGCCTAGTAATGGACTATAAAGTCAGTAATACCCTCATATTTTTCATTTCTTTTCACGGGCCTTTTAATTAAGTGTCAGCCTTTTCCTTTGTTTTCAATTTTTTCCATATGGACATTAAATATCCAACTATCTTTACTTAGTCTATTTCGTTTTGTTCAATTTCTCTTCTCTATTTTTCCTAATGTCTAGTAATATATTTTAGCTGTTTAGTTATTTTTTTTAATTACATAAAGAGTATAAAAAATTTACAGAAAATAGAAATTGTAAAATAATGGTATGACATAATTTTAAAAAATTTCGATAACAGTCTTGTTTATCACTTAAACAATGTTTCCAAGAGTAGATGCTGTTTTCTGCAAATCTAATTGCTTCATCCTGTTCAATGATATTTAAATTTTATTTGTAATTTCTTAAAAATTATTTTTGTCCTCTAAGTAGCATTTTGTTGCTTATCGCCCGAAACCGAAACTGAATCTGATTCGAAAAGTGAGCACCGAAGTCCAAAACCATGGGTTTGCACCATGGTCCACTCACAAAAAGGAAAAGGGAAAATGCTTTCCTTGGTACGGGTGTTTCTCTTTCACTGTTTAATGTTCAATTTATCTTAACTTATCTATCTATCTATCTATCTATCTATCTATCTATCTATATATATATATATATATATATATATATATATATATATATATATAATTTGTCTTAACTGTCCTAACGTAATCCTCTCATACTCGAGCTATTTAATTGAAATATTTATCATGTATTAAAATAGTCTAATTACGAAAACTATGAATTTGATGATCACTAATAATTTTAGTGCACAGGTGTTCATTAATTATGCTTGTAGTCATATTGCAGGAAAAAAAGTTGCTTGACTTGCCTAAGCTGTTAGATATATGTGCCATATATAGTCATGAGAATGAAGATCTGACACGATTAATGGTAAGCATTTATATAAGCAAAGTAGCTATTGTTCAGTAATTTGTTGACTTTATTGCATCTTCTGCACTGTACCTTGATTATTACTGTTTGTGACTGGTTAATCAAAATACAAAGTCGTACTCAGCTCTGTTATCAGTTACCTTTTTGCATTGTCTTTTCTCGTGTCAGTTATTGTGGATCAAGCCAAGTTAATTTTTTTTAGATTAATCAAGAATGTGCAGCAAATTGTGTTAGGTCTCCCAGGACTACAGTGTTATGAGTAAGCACAAATAATATCACAAGGCTTTTTGTCCCCTGACAAGCATAGTAGAGCACTGTCTCATGTGCGCCTTAGTTGTGCTCCGCAAGAAGTCCCATTGAAAGGTCCTTCTGTTCTTCGGATAAAATTAAACGTACCTCAACTCACATGCTCGTATCAAGCAATCATCTCCCTAAGCCACATTTGCTAACAGTTTTAAACCAGGTTATCTTTTTCTTTTTTTAAGGCAAAACACACAATCGGGCCACTGTACTTTGGGGAAGGTTGCAATTCGGCCACTATTGTTTGAAAATATTATTTGGGCCAGACCCCAATTTTTGAATGGACATTTGTCCAGCCATTAAAATAACATAAAATACCAATTTTACCCCTATTTCCATCTTCATCTTTCTGTTAAGAAATAACAAACCCTAACCAGTCTATGCTTTTATCCTTCCACCTCTAAGCCTGCACTAAAAATCGTCAAACAAATTCAAATATGCCAAACCAGAGTAATGATTTTCAGTATGAGATAAGGAATCCAAAACTATTCAACTAATATAAGAAAGTAGAATAATTCTTTGAAAAAGCATTACCGGTTTCGTATTTGCAATTGATTTTTGACCACCGGAGGAAGCAGAACTAGAATTTCGAGAAGAACCCAGAATTGGGCCTTTTATGGGGAAATACCTATCCTTCTCAGCATCAAAATAGAACCCCGAAAGATCTTCCACCACCCACAATCATTAAACCAACTACATTTAATTAGTTTCTGACAACAATAATTTCACCAAGCATAATCAAAATACTTGCAAAGCAGAATAGAGAGAACCTTGTGGCA